>OY821517.1:160294355-160341855 GCA_963682025.1 Cordilura impudica
TGCTGCTGTTTGTAACAACCAAAAATATTTGACCCAGACCCATCTTTAATTATACCGATCGAATCAGAATCACTTTTTGAGTTGATTTAACAATGTCCGTCCGTCCGTCCGTCCGTCTGTGTGTCCATGTAAACCTTGTAGTCAAACTGCAGGTCGCAAATATGAATATATTTGGATGAAATTTGGTATATAAGCTTTTATCGGCCATGGGTTGAACGCTATTGAAATTGGTGGGAATCGGTCCATGTTCAGACCTAGCCCCCATACAAATTACCCCTATGAAATCGACATAAATTGCCATAAGATCCAAATTGTCATATAGATCTTACTCAAATTGGGTTTGTATGCATTCATTACATCCATTAATGAGTAGTCCAAAAATGATCCCTTTGGCCCCATATAGAGCTGCTTCCCGATATTCACTTAAATCTATTAAAAACAAAAATATTGCATTGATTCTTGTCAAATTTTTTTTGTATATGTTTTTCTAAAATACAAGAGACGTTACCAACCATGGTCAGGATCGGTCCATTTTTGGACCTAGTTCCCATATAGATATAGCATCCGATATGAACTTTTTCATATCTGCAGCCAAAAAAAAAATGATAAAAATCTCACTCAAATTTGGTTTTTGCTTATTTTCTATGTCCAGTTAGTTGGGCCTAAGAGATAGGGTTTCTAAACGCATGGTATAGGGTATCATATAGTCGGTCTAGACCCACTATAATTTTCTTACTTGTTTTTTTTATCATTTTCCATTTTTCACTTTTCAATTTTCATCTTTCGTTTTTCATTTTTAGTTTTTCATTTTTCATTTTTCATTTTCCATTTCTCATTTTTCATTTTCCATTTTCGATTTTCAATTTTTCATTTTCCATTTTTCATTTTCCATTTTTCATTTTCCATATATCATTTTTAATTTTTAATTTTCCATTTTTATATTCCATTTTTCCTTTTTCATATTCCATTTTCCATTTTTCCATTTTTCATTTTCCATTTGTCATTTTTCATTTTTAATTTTTCATTTTCCATTTTGCAATTTTCATTTTCCATTTTTCATTTTCCATTTTCCATTTCTCATTTTCCATTTTTAATTGTTCATATTTCATTTTCCATTTTCCATTTTTAATTTTTCATTTTCCATTTTCCACTTTTCATTTTCCATTTCTCATTTCGCATTTTCCATTTTCGATTTTCAATTTTTCATTTTTCATTTTCAATTTTCCATTTTTAATTTTTCAATTTTCAATTTTCATTTTTCAATTTTCAATTTTCATTTTTCGTTTTTCATTTTCCATTTTCCATTTTTCTTTTTTTTTTATTTTCCATTTTTTAATTTTATTAATTTTTAATATTTAATTTTTAATTTTAATGCTAAAAAAATATGTGGTAAAACTTGCTTAGGCAAATGTGACACGTGCAGTATCAATATGCACACAACTGTAATGACTTCAACAATACGAAGAATTACAACATATAGAACATATCTTACGAAAAACAACAAACACACTGAAAAATTTTATTTTTCAAAAGGTTTTTTCAAAGTTTCATTCATACCTCGTGACCCGTTTAGCCGCTTTTGACGATTTTAAATAGCAACTCCTTTGGCATGTTAATAAACGACTTTATACAAAAACGAACAGTCTAGCTTAGATATCGACGGCGTGATCGTGATTTCCACACACATACGGACAGACGGTCATCGGTAAATCAACTTCCCTTGTTATAAGGATCAAGAAAATATATATTTTTGGGGTCTCTGGAGTTTATTTCGATGCGTTACAAACGGAATGACAAACCTATATATATACCCTCTGCCACTGAGGTGTGGAGGGTATGAAAAGCCTTAGCGGCGCAGAAAAATTAGGCACATTTTTGTAAAAAGAAGTACGATAATTTTATATTAATTTTAAAAAAACCTACATACATATATATTACAGAGGGCAACACTGACTCGGCGGCATGGAGTTTTTTTAGTCAATTTTGTTACATAGGTTGATAAAGATCTAAGCCTATAATTTACTACATGGAGTGAAAACTCTGTGGCCTAGCAATGAAAACCCGGTTTTTTGGATTTGAAATCAATTTTATTCTTCAAAGTAATCTCCGTTAAGTGAAATGGCACTTCCTCCAACGATTCTTTAACATATTTATACTCTTGAAAAACTACGATTTGTGAGAGTCTTCAAAGTAGGCTTCCGTCTCTGATATGACTTCTTCATTTGTGGAAAATCTCCTTCCCTGGACCCATCTTTTCAAGTTTGGGAACAAATAATAATCGCTGGAGGCGGGGTGGTTAAGCAATTCGTAGTATAAAGACTTCAATTTTTCTGAAGCCCAAGCAGATGAATGCGCCGCACAGTGGACCATTTCACGAGAAGGCGGTCAAAAATCTATAACTTTTGGTTTGATTGAAATTTTGATATGCGTTTTTTTTTTTTTTTTTTTGTTTTCTAGCCTTCAAATTTTGCTATAAAACGTAAATATCGACCGATAATAAAAAAGTTATGGAGAGTTCAAAATACATTTTCATTTTTAGTTGAATTTTAGTACCAAATGAAGTATTAAGTTGTTAAAAAAGGTTTTTTTTCTATATAAAGTCTTATTTTTTCAGTTAATTTTACAACTAACACTTTTTAAAAATTTTATAAGTTAAATTTTGTCAGAAAATGCCAAACTTTGGACCCCGTAATTTTTTGAGTCGTAATGTTCACAAGGGCCAAAAATTGGCTTTTTTTTAAAGAGCCCGAGTTAAAATATAATTTATAAAGTAGCGAACGTAAAAGTCACCTGATATTTGTTCAATATAGAGAAGTTTCAATGAAAAAGTTGTTTTACTTTAGTTAGTTATTGTCTTTAGTTTTATACTATATACTTTAGTTTTTTATTGTTTTTTATTTTTTATTGTCTTTTTAAATATTTCTATATACATTTTTATTGTAAATTTATAAAATATATAAAAAAGAGTATAACTTATTGTTACTGTACTGAAAAACTACTTTAAATCAAACAATTTTAGTAAATATTTTTTCTAAATAGTCGTCATTTTCATTTTCTAGAAGTTGTTTAGCTCCTCGTCTTATTCAATAGAGTTTTCCATATTTGTCGAATGTTGGACATATATGGATCTGAAGTGCACAACAAAATAGTGATAAGGTCGTCATTAGTGCAACATCTGGGCATTTTTCTTGTGTTGTGCTCGCGAAAGAATCTGTAGTCATTGTTCCTTTTTCCTTGCGCTTCTTCAGATAGATCTTCTATGGGTAGCATATTGTTTTGAATTATTTGTTCCCCGTGGCGTACTCTGCAAATTTTTTTTGCATTTATCTTTCTGCTTCATGCTAGAACTTGTAATATGATTTTGAATGATCTTAATAATTCATGATCTACTTCTGTGCTAGATGCTGCAGTTTCTGGATCGGAAAACTATCTCCTTGCAATATTTCATCATTTGAGTTTCCTTCTCGTTGTTTTGGTTGGTCGATTATGAGGCCTAGCTGTAGATATTTTTTTAAACTATTTCAACTCATACTCTCTGTCTGTCTGTCTGTCTGCCGTGGGTGGACCCTGTTCCCCCTTATCCAATTGATCTGAAACTTGGCCCATAGTCTTGTCGTGACTACGGATTAATTTTGGGGTAGTCACGCACAGTCACGCATGGTCACGCACAGTGATCTAAATGTCATTTCCCCTCATCCGATCGATCTGAAACTTGGTCCATACACTTGCTGTGAAAAAAAGATTAACTTTGACTTAGTCACGCACAGTCACGCATGGTCACGCACAGTCACGGAGTGATCTAAATGTCATTTCCCCTCATCCGATCGATCTGAAACTTGGTCCATACACTTGATGTGAAAAAAGGTTAACTTTGACTTAGTCACGCGCGGTCACGCATGGTCACGCACAGTCACGGAGTAATCTAAATGTCATTTCCCCTCATCCGATCGATCTGAAACTTGGTCCATAAACTTGCTGTGAAAAAAAGGTTAACTTTGACTTAGTCACGCACAGTCACGCATGGTCACGCGCAGTCACGGAGTGATCTAAATGTCATTTACCCTCATCCGAGCGATCTGAAACTTGGTCGATATACTTGCCGTAAAGAAATATCAACTGCGACATAGTCACGCGCAGTCACGCATAGTCACGCACAGTCACGGACTGATTTAATACCCATTTTCCCTTATCCGATCGATCTAAAACTTGGTCGATAGACTTGCTGTGAAAAAAGATTAACTTTGACATAGTCACGCATAGTCACGGAGAGATTAAAACCCCACTTCCCCTCATCCGATGGATCTGACAAAACTCATATGCAAGAAAGAAAGAGTTTTAATAAAAACTTTGTGTTTATGGGTTAGATTATTTATATGGATATACAATAAAAATTATTTGTTTAAGTCTTAGCTACTTACTTATGGTTGCAAAATTTTTACATTTATTATGGAAATCCATTCCTTTCAAACACTGGTTATGCCATATTGATATCTTAAAAATTTTATGTCTATATACATTTGTCATATTAACATTTTTGACTCGTTTTAAATAAAACTAAATTTATCACATTTATTAACCACTTTAAAAGTCATAAGACACCAGATGCTATTATGATAAATTAATAAAGATTTTGTATGAATTATGTGCGACATTTAAAAAAATAAATAAAAATTTTTGTTGCAAACACCCAATGAATATTGATATAAAAGGCAAACAAAACATAGAGATAAAAAACAAGAATAAATGTTTTACAATAACTAATTTCATTCAGTTTTTTTGACTACAACGGCAGGGTGTTTTAAAAAATTGTATACACTGTGCCAATTATTTGAATTTATTTTAAGATTCCGTTTTACCACGCATTTGATAGGAATCATCAATATTTGGGACTCATGTTTTTCTGCAGTTATATAATTTTCCATGTCCTTTAACGAATTTCTAACAGTTTTCTTCATTTAGCTTTATAATGACTGTCAGTTTCGAATGTAGTATCATATATACAAATAAATCCAATGTTATTATTTGGTCTGCTATTTTTTCGAGTGTGATCTAATCTACCTCTTCTAATGTCTGTATGGGTATATTCTAAAGCTTCCTCGGAGAACATCCCTATTGGCAATGTCAAATGTGTAATAAACTCAATACTGTTGATGGCATATAGTACCAATGATATAATGATATATATATAATTAAAATGTCTCCCTTAACAATTTTTCAAAATTTATGACATTTATATTCTTTCTTAAAACGATCGAAAAGTTTTTGATGAAATTTACATCTACTCCTGTTTTTTTTACGATGATACTAGAGCGGATCAATAAGTCCGTTACTTTTCGAACTTCCCTCATAGTTATATGAAATGCAACACTGCTCCCATCAAGCACACCCTGTTAATAGACTACTGTAAAATTTTGAGCAGGTTCCGTCGTTTACTTTACGTCTAACAGCCGTTCAAAACATACAACTTGGTGGTTTTTTTAAATGGAAAAAGTTGAATTTCCACTGCTCATTAGACATTATTTTTTGCGAAAAAAAACCGCCAATCAAACCAAGGAAAAGCTTGATAAATACTATGGGGACTCTGCATCATCCATTTCAATGGTAAAAAAGTGGTTTACTGACTTTCGTTGTGGTCGCATGAATACAAATGACGCAACACAATTTGAGGTCAATACACCCGAAAATGTCGAAAAAATCCACGAAATAGTGTTGGCCGATCGAAGAGTAAAAGTGCGTGAGATTGTTTATATATATATATATAGTCCCGTTGTTCCTTTTAGGAGCATAGGGCCATAGGGCCATGAGATTGTTTGTGCCATAGACATTTCATACGGCAGTGTGGTTTCGATTTGAATTGATCAGTTTGGGTTTAAGAACGCTGTCTGCAAGATGGGTGCCGCGTTTGCTCTCAATTGAAGGGATACAAAAATTGGAGAAAGGTTGGACTAAGTGTATTGAGCTAAAAGGAGATTATGTTGAAAAAGTCACAGACTTATTGATCCGCCCTCGTATATTGGCATCTGAAAAAAATCGACTTGCAGTATTACGATCATTAGTAGTATCGTATCCAGTTTCTACCTTATCAATAATTTAACTCATTTATTTTTTAAACTCATTCAGAATACGAGCTTTGGATTCAAAAACAATTTTTTCTTCTCTTCTTCAAGAACTCTATGCACTAAAAAACCCAGATGTAACAGGATATGAAGTTGCAGTTTTGATTTTTGCGTTATACAATTGCACGTTAGCAGGTCGCCGACAGTTCGCGTTGCAAACATGTTAGAATACAATTTTTCTCAGGGAATCATTTGTTCATTCTTAGACGTTATAGGGTTAACGTTATCATTTTTCAGGTGTTTTTGCGTATCAATGTAACTGTGAGACTGTCCCTTAACAGCTGTATATAGGTCGCTAGACCTGTTGGTCTAGCTCTAATGCAACTTCGTTAGTTCAATTGGGCTTGTCTTGTCTTGCACTCTTTTTAACCAAGCGATTTAGAGCACTGTATTGTTGGTTGAGTTAATTTTTAGCAGTTCGGGTTTTGGTCATGTTCATGTGATTCTATTAGGTTTCGTCGGATACCCACTCTTAGCGTGTGCGCTCATTATAGCCAATTACATTAATTGCGGCTTCCATAATAATCTTTTTAATTGTGTTCCATCGACCGCGTTGAGTTTCAGACAGTTTGGGATTTGTTTTCAATAATGACATAGTTGCCACGAGAAGCTGATGATCGCTTGCCCATCCCGCTCTACTGCGATAGCGGACATCCAACAGAGATCTACCCCATTTTTCTGCAATCGTAATGTGGTCTATCTGATTTTCGATAACAAGATCAGGGAATTTCCAAGTTAGTTTATGTATTCGTTTGTGAGGGAGCAACAAACCTCCAATCACCAGTTTAGTTGAGGCACACATTTCCGCATTACCGGTTTTTTATCCCAGTGCATGGATACTTAATATTCCCACAAGATTGCTGTTATCTAAACCAATTTGGACATTGAAATCTCCATTAAAAATGTCGTCGCGATTAGTTCCTGTTATCGCATAATCTAGGATTTTATAGAATTCATATGCTTCTGTTGAGGCATATCATGCAAGATTCCGAGCACGAGTGCGAAGGCTGATAGATATCAGTCCATCCGAATAGGGTCTCCGGCTTATTAGTAATACCACATGACTTATTGAGCTTACCGGTCTATGGGATAGTGCATTCTTCAGGCGAGGCGGCCTCGCTAGCATCAGGCCTCATTATTTCTCAAAGTTCAAGAAACCGTAGGTTGTAGTTTTTAAATTCATTACATGACTGCCCCAACCTCGATGCTTCCAGTAGTGTTCTAAAATGCAAGGTTCCAAAACGTATCGTTACCTTCATGGCAAAAGCGTCAACGTAAATCGAATTGGTTGTCATTAGTATTTGTAGAGGTTTCGGTAATCATTGGTTTTTAAGATGGCAAGCTGATTAGGCTAACGCATCCGATCCTGGTGCTGGGGCTGCCAGCAGGTCTCCAGGCCGACAAAGAAAAGTTATACCGCCTTGGGTCGGTCGACAGAGCCTCGTTGGCTCCTAAAGAAGACACTTAGTCCAGGGTGAACAGTGGCTGAGGTTGTCATTTGTAAAGGATTGGCTTTCCCTTTAGTTCCTCCAAAAACTATGACTTAATATTTTTTAAGAATATTGCCACAAAAATTCACACAATAGCCGTGAGAAACAATTTTTTTCGCAAAATTAAACTCTGTTGTTTTATTTTTTAAATTAATTGTTATTTCTTGTGAAATCATCCACACTCTCAGTTACCAACCGATTTTGACATAAAATATACCATTTGAAAGATATTTCTTTGCAGATGTGCACCATCTTTATAGATGTGTTTCACTTGGTAATTTTTTTTTTAGTAATAATCATTTAAAGTTACACATACATAAAACACATATTTAAGCTTCAAATAAAAAACTATACAATGTTGTGTGTGTGTTTATGAATTGGCTAAAATTGATTAGCATACCTTTAGGCTTCTATAAAATTATTTATTAACAAACCCATTTATGTATCTTCTTTGTGTTCAACAAATATTTATATGAAATTTTTTATATAAAAATTCACAATTTAATGAATATTATTTAAATAAAATAGAATGAAAAAATAGAATTTCCTAGAATTTGCACTCGAATTTTGATTGCTAGTTTTATTTAATACATAAAAATTAAAATAATTTTATTTATTATTATATCACTCTTAAAAAATATTTTATGATAAAATAGCAAAACTTTTAAAAAGCTAATTTAGTAAGAAATTTAATAATATATCTATTATATTAATTGGCTAGGCGATTTCTTGTGACCGATGTTTTGTTCTACCGTTTTATCCTGATTTTGACCAAACGTTTATTATGAAAGTTATTTCTTTTTAGCCGATATGCAGATTTACAGATTTTTTAATTATTTCCTTTATTTTGAGTAAATTGCATTTAGAAACGCTACTAACACATACATAAAATTATGTAATGCTATGTGTGTGTTTATTAAATTTGTTAATGTGTTTGTAATAAAATTGAATTGGCTATAATTGATTAGCATACCTTTAGGGTCTTTATTTAATGAAAAAATAAAATTTCCTAAAATTTGCACTCGTATTTCGAGGGCTGCAATCAGCTAGTAATATATTATTTTACTTATATTATATATATATATATAATTCATTTTCTGTTTGTTTGTTTGTTTGTTTGGCCGCTATACAATTTTTTAGTTTTTAACGGATTTCTCTGAAATTTGGTGCACGCGATCACTGTAGCCCAGGGAAGTTCGCTATATACTTCTCACCGCCCCCGCCTACTTTAACGCCTACTTTTTATATACAATTCATTTTCTGTGTTTTGGTATATTTGTTTCCTTTACAAATTTTTATTTGTTAACGGATTCCTCTGAAATTTGGTACACAGGTAAGGTCACCATATGCTTCTTATCGGCCACGCCTACTTTTACACCCACTTTTTATATCCAATTCATTTCCTGTGTTTTGGTATATTTGTTCGCTACACAAATTTTAACTTCTCAACGGATTTCTCTGAAATTTGGTACACACGATCTATATACCCCAGGGAAGGTCGCCATATTCTTCTTACTGGCCATGCTTACTTTTACGCCAACCTTTTTAAAAATTTTTACGGGTTTCGTTCGAATTTACTGCACATTGTTCTCATATCCCAGGCAAGGTCGTCATATATTTTTATCGCCCACGCACATTTTTTTGAGTTGAGTTTACAACATTATGAAATAAATATTGTGAATCAACCTATAACAAATATTCTCATCTTGCCTTTTTTACTATAGGAGTTGTAACATCCCAAAATTATTGCTGATTTATTTCATGGGCGAACAGATTCAGTTTGAGTTCCGCTGTAGGATAATTCCGATGTGGTTACATCATACAAATATTTCCATCTCACCTATTTAACTACATTGGAAAATAAAATATTACATTTATTTCCATCTCGGCTTTTGGCTACATTGGAAAGCAACCTATTGCAAATATTTCCATTTCATCTTTTTCATTACATAAATGAGTCGTAAGGGGGTGGAAAAAGAACAATTGGCAATCGTGACTTGCACATGAAAGCATACAGCGCATACATCCACGAAACATTTTTTATAAATTTAGTTATTTTAATTGAACCATGCCTCCTAAAAAGCGTAGTTATATAGTCCGTACTACCTCAAATGGAAAAAGGCTTAGGCTAAACAGAACTCTAGAGACTCCCGATCAGACCCAAAATCGTATCGAGTCTCAACGAGTTAGACAATCTGAGTCGACGAATGCTGAAACACCTGAGCAAACCCCCAAAGATCAAGACAATCTTTGTTAATAGGAGCGGAAATGGCTGAATCTATTCAAGTACGTCTAGAAATCCAGACAAGCTGAGTCGAGGGAATCTGAAACGACTCAACAACGTGTTGAAGCCCAGCGGATAAGACAAGCTGACTCCAGGGAATGTGAAACTCATTTCAGTGCTTTATGTCACAACCATATCATATCTTGCAATATTGGCACGGTAAAAAAGAGGACGCACGATTGCATTAATAGCATTTTACGTTTTCTTATCCATCAAAATGCTAAAATATCGGAATGTTATGAAAAATATATTTTGGCGATTAAAATAAGTTGACGAAAACTGTGCGGAAGCACGGGCGGTGTTGCCAAACGCGCGGAAACGGCGCGCGGACTCGGACGTGTACGCGACGTGCTCGCGGAACACAGCTCAGTGAAAAGCCTTATGATAAATTTTATCTACGTATGTGCAATAATTACCTGTTGATCCAAATAGGCCACACAGTTGCTTAAAGCAACCTTGCGGCACAATTTTAAACATCGCATCTATTTTCCATGCTCACTGCTCACGTATTGAATGAAGATTTAATTTTTTTTTTTAAGTTCTGATTCCTTTAATTTACAAACGATTCCATTATATTCGATGTTTACAAAATAAATAAACTTCAAAAAACAAAAAAAAAAACTAAACCTGTTTCGCAGCTTATTTTTAAGCATTTTTACTGTAGCGTCTGACAAAAAAAAAATGAATTTAGTCCCCAAACTTCTAAATTAAAAATTGAAAAAATTTTAAATTTAAATAAAAATGAATTTACTGCCCAAAAACGTAAAAATTGGTGAATTTTTTCATAATGAAATATTTTTTAGGGAAATTTTTCCATTGGGGACTAAGTGAGTTCCAAATCGTCACTAGAAATCACTAGACTTGAATTCTCTTTGAAGCGAATTGTGTGTTGCCGATCAGAAGTTTTCTAATAATGATAGGCTGTTTGAAGATCTAATAAGTAAGTGGGAAGGAGCTCAGGAGACTAAGATTAAAAATTAAATAGAATCCATAACGCAAAGAGATGAGCAGGGGCCAAATCACCGCATTCGATATCGAGTAAAATCGATCGAAATTCCATATTTTGATTTATTATTTAACATCAGAATGTGAATCGGTCTGTAAGATGAAGAATAACAGTATAAACACAATCAGTGCGGTGCCCATTAAAATAAAATTCATTTGTGTTCAATCTTTCGTACTTTCATTTTTAGCTCTCATTTTCTATCTTAAGGTGGCATATTTCAGGCAATATTGGTGGTATTCACCACAAAAAACGTGTGATTTTGAACGAATGGTAAATTTGTTGATAAAAAAAAATAATTTTAAAGCTATTTTGACCAAAGTTGAAAAAATAAAATTTATATGTACAATAGGGCGGGTCGATTTAAAAATCGCCCATTGCTCAGTGAAAAACATATTCTAGGGATCAAAATAAGAAACTTTGCCGAAGGAACCATACCTCTAAAACGAATTCTGATGTCCCAGAATTTGGGTCGAACTTTTGGGTAGGGGCAAATTTTGAAAAATCACACTTTGACCCATTTAGAGTGCCCCAATCGAGTCCAAATGTATGAACGACTCCCACTAACTTTGGAGGCCCGACCCACCCATGCAACAGTGGCATACCCCCTGGAACTCCTCTGGGGGGTTCCCCATATGCATTCCTAAATGCAACCGTGTAAACGTTGTCATACATCCCTAAATGTATAATAAAAGTTATCAATGTGTAATAAAAAGCAAACTTTGCATCACTAAAGTAAACAACACACTTGTTTGCTTTGTTTCGAAACAGTAGTAAAAACGCATCACTGCAATGTGTTTTGACGTTTTGGAACTCACTCTCAATGTGATTCTTTTATATTTAATAGCAATAAAACCATCAAACAAAGAAATAAAATAACTGTACAATGCACTGAAGACATAAGACTTTTGAATTTTATGCATAAGGAAAGAAAGAGTTTTAATAAAAACTTTGTTTTTATGGATTAGATTATTTGTATTGGATTTTATTACAAAATATAAACTTAAAAATAATATAATTTTCATAAATCTATAATATTAATAGGTAAGGCGCTTTCTTGTGACCGATGTTAAATTGTTAAACAGTTTTCTCCCGATTTTGACAAAACGTATCTTATTGGAAAGGTATTTCTTGTTAGCTGTACAGCAGGTGTACATAAAACTAGCAGATTCCAGCCCTCGAAATTCGAGTGCAAATTCTAGGAAATTTTATTTTTTCATTAAATAAAGACCCTAAAGGTATGCTAATCAATTATAACTAACTCACAAATCAACACAAAAAACAAACTCATTTTTATTACAAACACATTAACAAATTTAATAAACACACACATAGCATTGTATAATTTTATGTATGTGTTGGTAGCAACTTTAAATGCAATTTACTCATAATAAAGGAAAAAATTTAAAAATCTGTAAATCTGCAAAACGGCTAAAAAGAAATACCTTTCAAATAATATACGTTTAGTCTAAATCGGGATAGAACAAAACATCGGTCACAAGAAATCGCCTTGCCTATTAATATTATAGATTATATAATGATATGTGTGTGTTTATTAAATTTGTTAATTGCTTGCATAAAAAAAAGAAATGAGTTCGTTTTCTTTATTCACAATAATAATTGTGTTGAATTGAAAAATAATCTTGGACACAAACCATTCACAATAATAATTGTGTTGAATTGAAAAATAATTTTGGACATAATAACGCAATAACGCAATCGATATTTAAAATGTGTTGAATTGTGGATTATCTTATAAAATAACACAAGGGAACAAAATTGAACTTTTTTTGTGTTGATTTGAAATTTATAGCAAATTTTTATTAATTTGAGGTCGCTGATTTCAAATCTGCACTTGGTTTTTTTCTATCAGCTCGACTTTTCGAGATATACCGTTATGTTCAAAATTAAGGCACTTCCACTACATATATTGGAATAACTTGAAAACGGTTCACCATATTAAATTAAAAAAAAAATCCGAAACTCGCAAACAATATTCTCTTAAAGCCGTGCTTACTTTGTTTTTAAATTTTCCAAGTAGTTTTAGAGATATCGTTCAAGTTTTGAAAAAAAAATTAAAATTTTTTTAAAAAAAACATTTTTTTTGTTCTTTAAAAATTCCTAAAAAATAAAAATGGGACAAAAATCACAGTTTTGGTCTACAAACAGTTAGTTAAATATATTTCGAATAAAATGAGCTTTATTTCATTGCAATCGGTGCACAACTTTTGATTTTGTTCACGATTTACTGAATTGATATAAATCGCGATTTCCATACAAAAATAACATTTTCTAATGTGTAAGTGTTTGTATGTAATAAGTTAGTTTTTTATGATTCTAAGAATTAAAAAAATTAATTAATAAAAAAAGATTATTTCATTTTTATGGTCAGCTATACTTTTTAATTTAACACAAAAAGAGAATTTTAAAGAAAAATAAAAAATTTTAATACACAAATATTACAATGTAATTACAACTCATCGAAAAATTTTCTTTTATAAGATTTTCTTAAATAACCTTGTTTAGAGGGATTTGTTTTAATGCTCCAGCAATAGTCCGCCATCATATGCTTATCCCAGTGACCCTGGTACCGCTCCTCTATAGTGCGGATATCTTGATGGAAACGTTCACCTTGTTCTTCACTGAAGTCTCCAAGATTTTCAGGGAAACAATCCAAATGACTGTGTAGGTAGTGCACCTTAATGCTCATATTACAACCAAGCTGCTTGAAATGTGACAACATGTTATCCACGTGGTCCGAATAGTGCTCACCCTTTTTGTTTCCCAGGAAATTGCGCACTATCCAAACAAATTCATTCCAAGCATTTCTTTCAATATCTGTCATGGAATTACTAAAATTTTCATCATTGATTAATTTTTTGATTTGAGGGCCATCAAAAATGCCAGCTTTCAGTTTCTCCGAACTCAAATTGTTGAACTTTTTACTGATATATCTAAAACAATCACCGTCCTTGTTGAGAGCTTTGACAAATTGTTTCATAAGTCCTAGCTTGATATGGAGAGGTGGCAGTATTATGCGATCCCTGGGCACAAGTGGTTGATTAACTATATTGTGGTTTCCTGGAACCATAGCTTCCCTCGAAGGCCAGTCTTTCTTACTCCAGTGTTCAGATCTGGCTCTGCTATCCCATAAACAAATGAAACACGGATATTTTGTGTAGCCACCTTGTTGGCCTAGAAGAAAATTCACCATTTTTAGATCCACACAAATTAGCCAGCGGTGTTCGTTGTACTTTATTTTATTTATAACTGAGGCAATTTTTCTATTTTTTATAAACGTGTATTCGCCACATATGTTACAAAAATAGTTGGGATTGATTTTACAGGTGTTTCTTGACGTAGCCATTGCACAATTTTGAAGTATATATCAAAGTAACACAATTTTCAATAAATAACACACGGGAACAAAATTGAACTTTTTTGTGTTGACTGATTATATGTTCAATGTAAAATGATTTATATTTTTTGTCGTTATACTTTTCGCTTTCGTAAACACTTGTTGAATGAGAAAAATTGGTTGAATGAACCCATATAAATACTTAGTAGTTTTTTACTGAAGTACCAAAAAAAATTATATCCACAATTTTATTGACAGTCACTTATGAATGAACACATGTGTTCAGGGGAATTCCTTTAAAAAATCATCCGTTACCAACGGTAAACCACACATCAATAAAAACAAGTGGACTTTTCTTTTTTCTCTTTAATTGACTGTGAACTGACTAGGTGTCATAAAGGGACAATAAAATTTATAGGCGTTATGAGTTTGCTACCGCAACCATAAAAATGAAATAATCTTTTTTTATTAATTAATTTTTTTAATTCTTAGAATCATAAAAAACTAACTTATTACATACAAACACTTACACATTAGAAAATGTTATTTTTGTATGGAAATCGCGATTTATATCAATTCAGTAAATCGTGAACAAAATCAAAAGTTGTGCACCGATTGTAATGAAATAAAGCTCATTTTATTCGAAATGTATTTAACTAACTGCTTGTAGACCAAAACTGTGATTTTTATCCCATTTTTATTTTTTAGGAATTTTTAAAGAACAAAAAAAATGTTTTTTTTTAAAAATTTTAATTTTTTTTTCAAAACTTGAACGATATCTCTAAAACTACTTGGAAAATTTAAAAACAAAGTAAGCACGGCTTTAAGAGAATATTGTTTGCGAGTTTCGGATTTTTTTTTTAATTTAATATGGTGAACCGTTTTCAAGTTATTCCAATATATGTAGCGGAAGTGCCTTAATTTTGAACATAACGGTATATCTCGAAAAGTCGAGCTGATAGAAAAAAACCAAGGGCAGATTTGGATTCAGCGTCCCAAATAACCTCAAAAACAATATTCAGTTCTTAATCAACGGAACCATTGTTCCCTTGTGTAATTTATGAAATGAAAAAATAATATTTCCTTGAATTTTCACTAGAATTTCGAGGGCTGGAATCTGCTAGTATATACTAAAGAACATAAAATAATTTTAGTTTTGCTTTTAGCTATATTTACAAAAGTTTACATGCGGTCATAAATAATAATTCGAAAAAAGTTCAGCTTTTTTTTACAGAAGATAGTCGATATGGCATGGATAAGGCTAATCTTTTGATTGTTTCAGTTGTAATTCTGCTCCACTCCTCCATCAACATTTCCTTCAAAGCTGGAGTGAATGCAATTTGACGTTTGTTTAGATTTCACTTTAAAATGTCTCCTAAATGTTCAAATGTAAATGTTGGTACAGATCGGGGGACTGGGAGAGATAGTCTAGCTTGTTATAGAAAAGTCATTACTTTATAATCTTCGACGAATGCGTCGGATCGTTATCCTAAATATATAAAAAATTTTCCTTCAAATGCAACACTACCTGTCCTTCAGAATATCTATATAGATAGATTTATCCGTAGTGTCATCAATGAATCTGAGTTTACCAAGCCCATTTACAGCCATACATCCCCAGACCATGACTGACCCTCCTCCATGTTTTAACTGTGGATTTAAAATTTTGTGGCAATAACTCCGTATTTGGCTTACGCCAAACTTTGGTCCGAACAAAACCTCCGAAAACCACAAATTTACATTCATCGCTGAATATTACCCTTTCCAAAAATGATGCGTCATTAAAGTGAACGTTTTCGTACCTTTGGGCGTTTCTGGATGTTCACATATCTAAGGAGTGGTTTTGTCTTTGCAACTGTGCTACTGTACACATTCCTCTTAATGCTGCTGCGCACTGTCTGGTCGGAAACAGTAGTCCCCAAATCTGACTTTATTTTTCAATTAGGATTTTTAAACGGACGAATAACGATGTCTAGAATACGGAGCGTACAGAACATGCCTTACTTTCATAATTTCCATTGCCTTTGAAATTTTTTAATTATTGTTTATACTGCGGGCTTTTTCTAATTCAAGAAATTTACAATTTCGCAGCTTATTTTTGAAACATTTTTGCTGTAGCGACTTGTAAAAAAAATTAATCTAGTCCCTAAACTTCTAAATTAAAAAACGAAAAAATTTTAAATTAATATAAAAAATATATTTACTCCCCAAAAAATTTTTAAAATTGGGGAAAGTTCATTCTTTTGGGAAATTTTTTCATTGTTAAGTGTAGTAAATTATTTTTCAAGTCAAGGGCCTTTGGATCCCGGCCAAGGCCGGGTAAAAACAGCTAGCAATGATATATAAATTTTCTTAAACAGAATATACAAAACCATTTTTAGTGTGACTTAAATTTTTTTCGTTAAACATAGTGACACAAAAATTCACGTGATAGCCGCGAGCGACAGTTCTCTTTTAAGTTTATAGAGTTGTTAACCCACTTGACAGTATTTTGTTTTGAAATTGAATATCGCTATTGACAACCACCACCAATAACAGCAACATCTACATAAGTATCACTTCATTAAAACTGATATATAAGTGTGTACTGGCTGCTATCTATATATAGTGATAGCGTCAAAATTTCGAATGGGAAAATGATACATTTTTTTTTTGTTTACTTATTTCTATTTTTTTCGACTTTGCAGTTGTTTTTGTTTATATCGTCAAAGAGATAACTTTAAAGCCCCATAATGATATGTGACTTTACTTTTTTGTTTTCAGTGGTTGGCGTTGTCGCCGAGATTCATTCATGCATTTTCATTCATTTAACATTCACTCTTTTTACTCCATAAATTAAACTGAAGGAAACAGTAATTTTGAGTTGAATTATTTATGATTATGTTTAGAAAGAAATGTTATTTCTGTTTTTTATTGCTGTAAATGTTCAACACTACAACACATACATTCAGTCACATATATTTACGACAGTAATAATGTATGTGTTGTTTATGCGTTCTCTTTCGTTACTGGTAGTGAGAGATATTATTTATGTACTACTTTTTTATTATTTTGGTGTGTTTCTGAACATTTTATTTGTACGAACAGCATGTTTTATATTTGTCGTTTGTGTTTCACTGTTTAATGAGTTGATTTTTGTTTATTTATATTTATATCTTGTTTAAAGAGTTAGTTAAGTAGACAAAAAAAATATATATATAATTATAGTTATCGCATTTTTTACGCAATTAATTTTTTTCTGCTGGCATTATTATGACATTAATTGACATTGTAACTAAAAAGTTTTAGTTACAGTTCAGCTGTGTATTTGTTTAGTTGAGTGTTAATCAAATGATCGATATGATTTGCTAGAATATGATTTTGTGTGATCAGTTGCGATATCTACTTTTAAAGACCAAAAGAAAAACAACTAACTTTAAGAGTTAAAATATTTTTTAACAAATTAAATCTATATAAATATATATTTTTTTAAACTAACTTAACTGAGTTTTATATCAGAGCCTGCGGTCAAGCTCGAGTACTCGGGCTACTCGAGATACTCGAATCTCAAGCTACTCGAGTAATAAATGAGCTACTCGAGCTACTCTCTATGTTGAGGTCACTTTTGAGGAAGTTTAGTTTTGACACAACACCTGTACTTGTTATAGGTTTTTCCATTAATGTCAATCGAAATGCTGTTGTGAGCCATGATTTATTGGGGCAAAACGAGGAAGCCCTAAAAAATTTTAGATTTTATAGATTTTGGTTTTTTAATATTTTTTTAAAATTAAGTATATACCTAAAAAGAAATTAGATAATAATATTAGGAATATTCAACTTATGGTACTGCTTTTAACCTAGTAAATTTATAAAAATTTTAATTTCAATTTTTTATATGAGTTATCTGTGAATAAGGTCAATTACGGGCAGTGAAAAAAAAATATTTTTTTTATACCCTCCACCCCATTGTGCAGAGGGTATCTATAAGTTTGTCACTCTGTTTTTAATACTTAGAAAAAAATTCTGGACCCCATAAAATATATGTATATTTGTGATCCTTATAACAAGCGGAGTTGATATAGCGATGTCCTTCTGTCCGTCTGTGGAAATCACGATGACAACTTCAATCGGGCAGCTAGGGTGCTTGTTGGCATAAAAATGATTCATTGACATTCTGAGAAGTTTGCTATTTAAAATTGTTCAAATCGGTTGAATAGGGCGCGAGGTCTGAATGAGGAACTAAAAAAATATGAAAATATGGAAATATGAAAAAATATGATTTTCTATGTAGTTCTTGTCACGATCACGGCCTCAATAGGACAGCTAGGGTGATTATTTTTAGTGAGAATGGGAAGTTTTCTGTTTCAAAAATCATTAAAATCGGTGCAACAGGTCCAGGGAAATCTGAAAAAGTAAAAAAAATTAAAATTGTGATGTTTCTAAAGGGTCCGCCAGTTGACTTCAACTCCTGAACCAATTGGACTTTGTATGGCGTCATACCAAGGTCTTTATGCAAAATTCGTCTCAATGATGCCTCCGAAATGTTCAATTCTTGAGAACGACGGTGAATTGATGTTGATGGCGCTTCACGCACACTTTCTGCCACAGCAGCAATATTCTCGGGTGTACGCACTGTTTTTGGCTTTTCACGCTTTGGTTTATCGATGAGGATGCCAGTTTCTTTCACTTTTTTCACAAGATAACGAACATACGGAGCTGACGGTGCTTCTCTTCTTCCAAAATCCGTACGCAATTTTCGCACACATTCTGCAACATTACCATGATTTTCAAAGTAATGTCGCAATATTTCTCAGCGTTGTTCAAGCGTATACGCAACCATATTCGTTCAAATCAGACGTTATCTGTCAAATCAGACATGAGCTAAATGTTACCATTCACGAAATAAGCACTAGTTGAAAAAAAAAACGTTAGATGGCGGACCCTTTATATTGTTCTTGTTGTTATTCTAAAAAACTTATAAAAACTAACCCTTTGTAAAATTTTTAAATCGACTTTGGTAGAAAAATTTTAAAATTATCATTGTTTTGGCAGCACTAAAAAAAATTTGTTAGATCATTTTTGTCATCGCCACGAGCCTGCCTGCAAAGTTTCAAATCAATTGGGTCACGGAAAAGGGGTTAAAAATCAATCCCAAATTTTTTCGACAAGCAGACACTACGAAATAAAATATAAAGGGAGTAAAAATTCACCAACATCTAAAGTAAATAATGTTAAACAACCTAGTTGTTTATAAAAACAAAAATGATGTAAGTTTACCAAACAAAATTTTATGTACATATAAATATATTTAAAGAAAAACACGCAAATAACTTTTGATATTGTATTTTTTGTGTGTAATATTTACATATATGTACATACATACATATATTAAATAATAAAATAATATACATATATTCTATACATTCATAATAACCGCATGTTAGAAATAAATCGGTATATTATTTTGTTTATATAAAATTGTCCATTAGGTATTTTGTTTTAGGGAAAATACATTTCTCTTGTATTAACAAACAGAGTGTCACTTCATTTTGCTCATAGTAGATGGCGCCACAATTTTTGTTCTAATTAGCTTTGCAATTGTTATTTATATTTTAAAATGAATGGCAACATTTTCTATTAGATATCAAACACAACAATGTTGAGAGTATACACAGGGCTGGTCTTTTATTTCATACGTTTTTCCATTATTCTTTTACAAATATTACCATAAGTTTGGCATATTAACTTTTTGTTGTGCTTATAAAATAGAGTTAACTAGTTCATCAATGAGTTTTTTTGCTTTCAAAACAGTTCTACATAGATATATAAAATTATTATAGTGCTTTCCCTATAAAATATCTGATTGCGATTACATATAATTTTTAAAAAATGATTATAATTACTAAAATTTTTAAATTTTCCATTCAAATTTAAGAAAATATCAATTCCTAAAATTGGAATTCAGATTTACAATTATAGATTAGAAAATATCCATAACTTGAAATTTAGAAGCCATCAATTGAATTTTTAAAATATAAATTTTATTCTTTAAACAGAATTTGAAATTCAGAAAACACCAAATATGTTTACATTTAAAAAATCTACTGAAATTAAAAAAAAAATATTGCAATTGAGGAGACATTAATAGCATTTCAGGATAAAGGGAACTTTAATTTAAATTCAATGAAGTTTAGAAAACCTCAAATGATATTTTAGAATTGCTATCATAAAAATTGTTACATAAATAAAGCGCAATTTGATGAGAATATTATTTATATATTATTTTTTTGGATGAAAATTTTAAGTTTTTCAGAAAATAAAGATAACAAATTATTTTATGTAAAATTTTTGGGACATTTGGTTTTTTGCGTTTGGCAACCCTAATTTGAACCAATGTTCATGATGGCTTCTAAATTTGACTTCATGGTAGGCAAGGTAAAACCCAAAACATTCGATAATAATTCCCAAGTAGTAGTATTTAGAGTCAATAAATGAAAATATATTTTATTAACATAATTTAATTCAAAATCAAAAGTTGGCATCACTAGGTTAGATTTTGTATTATATTGTGTAAATAGTGAAAACTCCCTTTTAGTACGTAAAAAAAATTATTTTCCAAATATGGGCAATATTTAAAAAAAAAAAAAATTGAAAGAGCTTTTTTTTTGGTTATTATTTTGTTACTCGTTCCGACCTATACGACCGCAGTGATGAATTATTTGGCCAGTTAAAAGAAACTGCACAGCCATCTCCAATTAGTACGATTTACTGCGTATACCCACCCTACTCAACCATTACCTTCGCAGTGGATATTAGGGCGAGCTATTTAATTTGCAAAAACTTGAACTAATTAATTAATTAAGTAAGTATGTCATAGAACCGGAAACGCATGCATATAGATTTATAACCTAAATGCATGCCGATCAGCAACCACGATGACCAAAGCAAACACCGAAACGTGTTCCTTTTATCCGAAATAATAATCTTTCTTCGTTGGAGCGCGAATTACTAATGTGAGAGAGCTTTGTATAGCAACTCTTGGAATAAACAAAAATCCAGATCAAACCAAAGAATTTGCTGAAATAATTTGGTATTAAGTTTAACAAATTGTTTACTTTTTCAAATATTTTGTTTACATTTATTATCAATACTCAACCCGAGGTGGAGGGTATCAAAGATTCGGCACAGCCGAATTTAACATTCTTACTTGTTTTTTAGAATTTTTTTATTTTTAGTTTCTGTTTTTTGTCGAGTAGTAGTTTCTTCCTCCAAGCTTCCAATTGTTCTCTTCATATCCACAGCTCTAACGAATATAATTTTTTGTTACGTAATTGTGGAAAATTTTCTGGAAAATCTCATCAAACTTCAAATAAGAGCATATTTTTACACCTTTGTATAGAAAGGTGGCCAATATCAGTCGAGTAGTGCTATACCGACGCCACAATTTTGGTCGGCATGGTTTAAAATTTTTTATGAGTAATCTATGAATATAGTCAATTACAGACAGTGAAAAAATTAATAATTTTTTTTTTTTATTTTTTTACACTTTTTGCAAAATTTCCAATCTTTTTCGAGTAGTTGTTCCCACACGCCAACATTTTTGCCGAAATTTTTTGAAATTTTGAAATCATATTCTCTACATATATTCAGATTAAACTACTATAAGAGCTTTTTCCCAGTGTGCTTGAAAAATTTTTTATAAATAGGCATCAAATATATACGAAGATTATATTTCATACATTTCCATAGTTTTTATCAGAATGTTTTAATATTTCAGGAGGGTAATCTATCTGTATAACTTACTTCAACATATATAAAATCATACCAAGTATTTTGGGATCTTTTTTTTTAATGAAGTCGAACATCTTGAAGTGGATATTTTCACACATTTTTATGGAAAGGCGTCGAGCTTTTTCGAGTAGTAGTTTGCCCACGCCAGTAGGGGGATTCAAGTGAAATTAAAGATGATATTTTTGGTAGTTGTACGATTCCAAAAAGTATACATATGTTATACTAAGTACTTATATTTATCTTTTTACATGTCTTCAAACATGAAAAATGTTAATATTTAATACTCAAGCTACTCTTTGAGCTCGAGTAGCTCGTTAACTACTCGAGCAGCTCAACTAGCTCGAAGCTCGAGTAATGGGTAGCTCTGTTTTATATTCCAGTAAATGAGTTTGGAATCTAAGTGAATTTCTTTAAAAAAAAAATAGTAATCAGAGGAATTTTTTTTGATCGTTGTAGGCTTACTATGTACTGAGATCGTAAAACTGTAACACGAAAAAATCCACAATAACTTTTGAACTATACAAATCATTTCAGTGAAAACTACTATTAAAAGACTTTTTTAATTAAAAATTAGTTGTGTGTGTTAGTTAAATGTACAAATACCAAGAATAAGGCGGAACATTATTTATTCCATACACCACTATATGGGCAGGGTATAATGATTTTGCGCGCTGTTTGTAACTGCCAAATACATTTGACCTAGAACTATCCTCTATTATAGCGATCGACTCAGAATTACTGAGTCGATTATGCGATGTCCGTCCGTCTGTCTGTGTGTAAAACTTGTAATCGATCGACAATGTATGTATATTTGTCCTTTATAGACTCAGAAACTACCCAGCCGATGTGACCCAGCCCGATTTCATTAGAAAGGTAATAGTCCAGATAAGGTCTAGGCTATATATCTTTTTGTATTTCAGGTGGGCGTGGCCCCTCCCACATAAATTGAATTACATCATATATCTTGACTATTGTGATAGCAAGAGTTTTGAAACATTTCAATAGTACATATGTTACTAATGTGAGTAATCAGAACAAAAATGGGCGAGATCGTATAAGTGGGCGTGGCAGCTCTCATACAAAATAAGTATTTAATATCAATTATCTAGAGTTATATAATAGTTAGAGCCTTCAAACTCTGAAGGAGTTCATAAATTATTAATATTAGCAGTCGAAGTGAAAATGGGCGTGGCAGCTCTCGTATAAAGTTAATATATAATGTCATATATCTAGAGTACTGTAAGAGATAAAGTCTTGGGACTTAGTGTAAGTTCATAAGTTTTCAATGTTAGTACTCGAAAAAAATGGGCGGGATCAAACCAGTGGGCGTGGCTCCTCCCATACATGGTAAATAACTAGAGTACTATGATGGCCAGAGTCTTGAAACTTTCTGCATGTCAATTGGTCGTTAATGCGAGTAGTCGCACCAAAAATGAGCGAAGTGGACGGGGCACCTCCCATACAAAAAATATTATCTGGAGTACTGTAAACCCGACAGTCTTGAAACCAGGTGTGAGTTCACGAATGACGAGTGTGACAAGTTATGTGAAAAATAGGCGGGATCAAACCAGTGGGCGTGGCTCCTCCCATACATGGTAAATACATATCATCATAATTAACAACAAAAATATTCACTAGAAATAAGTTACATGACAAAACAACGTTTTCCGGTCAGCTAGTTTAGTATATAAGCTTTTGTCGATCTTAGGAGAACCGCTATACAAATTGATGTTCGCTAGGCCTGAACACCAATTTCAAATAATCCCAACTAGACCCACTACAATTGTCGTAAGATCGAGATTGGAAACTTCTGAATTTTCCAATTATGTTTTATAAGTTCGGGCAGACAAACAGATTAACGGAAAAAAAAAGTATTTTTTAGTGATGCCATAACAACGGAAACTTTTAAACTTCTGTACCAGTGTTGAAAAAACAATAAAAATAGAAGATAGTATGAAAGAAAATGTATAAAATCTTAATGTATAAATCTTATTTAATAATTTATAGTTTCTGATGTTTTCTTTCAACTGTTTTTATACCTTCCACACCACTGTGCAGAGGGTATATATCAGTTTGTATAAATGTATAAAATCTTAATGTATAAATCTTATTTAATAATTTATAGTTTCTGATGTTTTCTTTCAACTGTTTTTATACCTTCCACACCACCGTGCAGAGGGTATATATCAGTTTGTCAAACCGTTTGTAACTCATCGAAATAAATTCCTGACACCCCATAAATTATATATATTCTTGGTGCTTATACTGTCTGTCCCTTTGTCTGTTGAAAACATTCACCTGTCCTCAATAGATCGAGTGGATCGCACTACTTAGGCTTAAAATGTTCGTCATAGTCTGCAGCAGTTTGGTATTGAATTTGAAGCCTCTAGAACAAACAGATGAGGTATGACGTACTAAAGTTTAAATACACTACGATAAAACTTCCTATAAAAAACTAAACCATACGTAACAGAGCATGTGCACTACTTAGGTGTGTATCAGCAATGCATACACATTTTTGTTTGCATATTGATTGTGTTGTTTTTTGTACATGCGAACAAAAATGCAAGGTTCAGAAAATACACACATGAAACACACAATGTTCTGTTCAAAAGCAGCCAACACATATCTTTATTTTCATATCAATTATGTGCGTTTCTAAATTTTCTACGGTGCCCAACACAATCATGACTGTGTTCGTTTTAATATTTCGTTATTTACACGAACATTTTTATATCACGTACTTTTTGTTTCAATCACACATAAACCACACATTTTTGAGTGTTGCTTTATTTGAAGTTCATGTTCTGGTACGTGTACTGAAAAAAAAAAGCAGAACATGTACAATAAACAGGTTCGAGTTCAGTTTTATTTTAAGTCGTGTTGTGGCTCGTGTACTAAGAAAAAAAAGAACATGTACAATAAACAGGTTCGAGTTCAGTTATATTTTAAACACAATTTTAAATATAACTGAACTCGAACCTATTATATTTATATATTTATATATTTGTATATTTTGAACACAACTTAAAATATAACTGAACTCGAACCTGTTTATTGTACATGTTCTGTTTTTTTTTCAGTACACGTACCAGAACGTGAACTTCAAATAAAGCAACACTCAAAAATGTGTGGTTTATGTGTGATTGAAACAAAAAGTACGTGATACAAAAATGTTCGTGTAAATAACGAAATATTGAAACGAACACAGTCATGATTGTGTTGGGCACCGAAGAAAATTTGAAAACAAACATAATTGATATGAAAATAAAAATATGTGTGTGTTGGTCTAAGTTATGTTTGTTTACATATATGTACGAGTTTTTTATTCAGTGTGTGTTTTTTTCTGAACTCTGCAAAAATGTGTTCTTTTCTGACAAAAAATGTTGCACTTTTTTGCACTTTTTTCGAAAAGTGTATTTTTTTATATATTCTGAATTAAGAGCAACCTTATCTTATACATAAATCGAAAGGCCTCAAAGTCAGGCCTTCGTAAATCGCAAAAAATTGCAGCCATTGACTTTCTTTCGGGTCATAGTGTGAGAATATTTTTCCATTGTTCCCCTTTTTTTTTTTTTTGATATTCTCACCCTATGGCTTCAAAGAGGATAATAATCAAATTTTTTTGCATTTCATGAACGCAGCTCTTTGAGATCTTTCGATTCATGTATAAGATAAGGTTACTCTTAATTTAAAATATAAAAAAAAAATACACTTTTCGAAAAAAGTGTAAAAAAATGCGACATTTTTTGTCAGAAAAGAGAACGGTATTAGCGTTAAACTGTATATTTATAGTATAAGTATAGAATATTCATTCTAGTAGAAAATGTTATCAAAATTTGTTAATTTTCAAGAGAATTTAATTTTTTGAGAATTTTGGTGTAAACCTTTAAAATTTGAATGTTTTACCATTTTATCAAAAATTGTTTGTCTTGGGAAAAATTGTTTCGGTTTAATCTTTAAAAAAAGGTAATCAGAACCCAAGGAGCTTTCTAGTGAAAGAAAATCCTTAGAACCCATGAGTTTTTCTACAGAACAAATCTGTAGTATCGAGGTATAACAGCATAGCTCGAGACATGCTAAAGTTGATAAAACTATCATCCGAACAGAAAACACATTCTCATGATTCTGGAGCCTTATTTACTCATTTCTAAGGTCCATATGTTTTTATACCCTGAGGATAAAATGAGTTTTTGCTGATATATCTGTGGTTTTCTGGAATAACCGCGTATGTCCGGTTTGTCAGTTTTGAGTTAACGATATATTAATTTTTAACGCTCTTTACATTCGTTAAATTTAAAAAAAAAATATTGACCATTTCTGAGTTTTTTCTTAAAATAACGACGTAACTTAAATGTTTATTAAATTAATTTGCAGCACTAACGACGTATGTCGACCTGCGTTTGTTCACTGACAAATTATTTTCTCACAAAACGACACACAGCGACATAAGTTGTTATTAATGAAAAAAAATCAAAATAATTTTGGATTAGTTTTCAGTTTATAACCACTGTTAAAAACTGTCCTGTTTATTTCTGTTATTTTTTGTCACTATTATTCTTGATACGTTGTTATATTCTCATACTAACTCCCGTTAACTTTTTGTTAACGAACAAAAAAATCCATTTTTCAAGCAACAACAACTTATGTCTACATGGGTGGTTGCATTGGTAGTTTTTTTTTTCAAAGAAAACGACGTTTGTCGGCATAAGTTGTTTTATCTGCACACAGTTTAAGTGTTATTTACATATTGTTTTTCGTCCTTCTCTAGGATCTATTCCTCTGAAGATTTTTGACTCAAAATTTTGTATAAAGTATTTATTGCCCATATCTACAGGACTGTTAAATAAAAAGCTCTAAAATCTTTATATAGAGCCCATAATTTCAAATATAACGTTTTTTGGCTCCCCTGAACATTTTGATTTTATGACATACGCGGTTATTCTAGAAAACCACAGATATGTGATTACAAAAAATATTTCACCTATAATACCGATCGGCTCAGAACCACTTTCTGAGTCGATTTGGCGCTGTCCTTCCATCAGACCGTGTTTCTGTCTGTCTGTGTGTCCTTATAGACCTTGTAACCAAACTACAGTTCGCAAATATAAATATATATTCATGAACAATGACCCCTATGAGATCGACTTAAATTTCCATAAAATGCAATTTATCGTATAGATCTGGGTCAAATTTAGTTTATGTGCGTTTATTAAATGGATTTATCAGCAGTCTAAAAGTAAACCCTGTAGGACATTTCTTATTCATAGCCCACATTGAATCTGTTTTCCGAACTTCACTTAAAAAGGGACTTTACCAAATATTTTCATCTTCCGATGTACAGATACTTTTTCCAGTAAGTGTACGAACTTTAACGAAAAACTTAAAAAAAGAAAAAAAATCTATGTCGCACTTATAGAGTCTTCAAAATATGTTCTTAGATGGCAACTTCTATACCAACAATCATTCCAATCACATGTATTTCTTGAAACAATGTTAAAATTAATGGATTTTAAGATGGATGGCTTTTTTTTACAAATAATGCCGAAACTGTTGCAATATCGTTAGACTTATTTATTTTTTTTTTTTTTTCTTGATTTTTTTTCTATTCAGCAGGTCGTTCAGTCTCTTATACTGTATTGAATAATGAGTGATTTAAAGAATTACTCTTGACAGTTTATAGTTGACAATTATTTAATGGTTTTATTGATAGATTTTATTATGGCTTTTTATTAATATGACCTTTGATGTTAAGTAAATATTTGATAAAGATTTTTGTTGTTTCTTATTCTTTTTATCTCTTCAATAAATCTCATAAATTACAATTGACAAGTATTTGTGTGTTAGTTAGATACAATGTCAGAAAATATAACACAAAAAATCGTTAGTTTTTTCAATTAATATGTGTAAAACCATTTTTAAGATTTGCTGTTAACGCTCTAGTAAATATTGTTGATTAACCTTGAACAGGTGGTGTGTAATAACAATTTTTTGTGATCATAAATATGTTGTTCTAATATAAGTGTAATAAGAGTAATTGAAAAAAGCTCTCAATCACACATGAAATTTAAACTGAAATTTAAATTTAGAGTTCGTCTAGGTCAATCAATAATATTTACGTACTCGTAACAGCAACCTCAAGCCAAAATATTAGCAGATAGAATGTTATTGATAAATGAACTAACATTTCCCAGGATACGCATTATAATCACATTGTGGCTAAACCATTAAACTGAATTTCAGAAATTTTTACAGTCTTAATGATCTGAAATGAATTACAGACTGTAAAGTTTTTTGATATTTGTAGAGAATGTGGTACCTCCCATACAAAAAGAAATTTTAATATCATATAATTGAGTACTATAACAGGGAGAGCTTTGGAAATTTTTGTGAGGTCACCTATCATTAATGTTAGTAGCCATGCCAAAAATGGGCGGGATCGGATAAGTGGGCGTGGCACCTCCCATATAAAGTAATTATTCAATATCATGTATCTCAGGTACTATGACAGAGCATTCAAAATTTGTCTGAGGTCATATATTATTTATCTGAGAAGTCAGACAAAAAAGGGTAGGATCGGACAAATTGGCGTGGAACTGTATTGTAATAGTGAAAGCCTCAGGACTTTGCGTGAGCTCATAAGTTATGCATGTGATTATCGAACAAAAAATGGGCATAATGGTAGCAGTGGGCGTGGTGCCGCCCATACAAAATAAATATAAATAAATAAATAATAAATAAATATTCATTAGACATTTTGTATGAGTCCATAATAGTCAGAGAAAAAATAGGCGGCGTAAGATTGGTGGCCATGGCACCTCCTATACAAATTAATACTAAGTACAGGCGTTTCCCGATTTAACGAGCACCATCGTTGTCAGCCATTCTCGTTAAATCGAATTTTTCGTTAAATCGAGTACCATAGTAAATTGTCCTCTTTTTAAAAAAAACGAAAATAAAATAGTGTTTTTAAAGGGTTTTTATTTATAAGAAAATAGTTTAAAGCAAAAAAAAAAAAAATTAAAAGAAACAATTCAAAACAATTTCTTTGAGATCAATTATGTAATACGTTAAATTAAAAAAAAAAAGTTTAGTTAAAAAAGTTGCGAATAATTGTTTGCTTTTTCGGACGGCTTAAATTGCTTTTTACTGCATCTTCCTGGAGCTCTGTCAAAGCAATCAGTTTTGTAGAGTCCACATTATTTTGTTTTGCCCATTTAATACACACATCAAAGCTTTTTATGGCATCAACATGTTTAATTTTAGGCTCTTCATGTTCAGTTTCCTCCTCGATTTGATCTTCGTTCTCTTCCATATTGCCGGTAAATTCGTTAGATCGCTCAATCCATAAGTTAAAGTCGCTGATCGAAAACTCAATCTAAAAAAAGTATGTATGTACATAAAAAGAAAATATGTACATACATATGTAAACAAAGATCTCCTTACAAATTTACAATTTAAAATTACCGTTGGAAAAATTGTGTTTAACAATTGCACCCCATTTCTCATCGCCAAGGTGTCATCATCATGCCGTAAATAAGGGAATAAGGGAAGATCGTCTTCTTCATCAAAGTGGTCGTCTGGTGCAAGGAGCTTATTCCAACATTTAGCAAGCGATGATTCAGAAATCGATTTCCAACCCATTGCTATTGCGGTTACAGCATCAAAAAGAGAGTAACTTTTAAAAAAAGCAGCAACATCACTCTCCTGACTAGCGAAAAGCTTCGACAAAAGGCTGTTTTTGTAATGCAGCTTGAGCAAACGAATCGCATTTTGGTCCATAGACTGCAAAAGTGGTGTTACATTTGGTGTCTAATACGAAACCCATATTTTGCCATCACTTGTTTCCTTGAAAAGGTCTTCCGCCGGCGGGTGAGATGGTGCATTATCCAAAATCAACAGGGCCTTAAGCGACAATTTTTTTTCACGTAGAAAGTGTTCAACCTGTTAAAAGCATAATTTTTGAATTTTTTAAAAACATAATTCTATGTGATAATTACCTGAGGAATGAATTTTTCGAAAAACCAGTCCTTAAATATGCTGTAAGTCATCCAAGCACTCTGTGAGGCGGCATAATGAACTGGAACAATTTTGTTGCGGAATGCCCGTGGTTTTAGCGATTTGCCTATAACTAAAGGCTTAATCTTTTTGGTGCCACTAGCGTTGCTGCACAATAGCACAGTCACTCTCTCTTTCGATACTTTTCTTCCAGAAGCATTTTTTTCATCATTGCACACGTATGTTTTATCCGGTAAAATTTTCCAAAATAACCCTGTTTCGTCAGCATTAAATATTGCATCCTTTGATAAAGCGTTCGCAGCGATGAGTTCCTTAAAATGCTTCTTAAATGGCTTTACTTGTGTCCAATCGGCTGACAATTTTTCACCACATTGCTTCAAAAGCCGTATGCCAAATCTCTGTTTTAAACGAGTAAGCCAACCATGACTCGCGTTAAAATTTCCATCATACAGCCTTTTGTGTAAGTCTTTAGCTTTTTGCTTTATTATGGCTCCTGTGACGGGAATATCAGCGTTTCGTTGTGTCAGAAACCAAGAATACAGCTTTTTCTCCCTGTTTGGGAATTCACCAGGCTTCACGGCTTTTCTTTTCTTAGAGGCGTAGCATATGTAGTCAACATTTCTTAAAAGTTTATCTTTATTTTTTGAAATTGTGCATACAGTTGATGATTTTAACCGAAATTCGTTTCAAAGATCTGCAACACGTTTTCCGTTCTTATGGAGATCAATAATTGTTAATTTTGTCTTTAAATCTAATCGTTTTCTGGCACTCATTTTTCTTTTATTGCACTTTACACGAATGAACTGATGATGCGAAAAATTTATTAGCACATGTTTTTAAAAAAACGGCGTTTCTACTACATATGTAATATTTTGCTATTCTCTTTTTTGTTTTTGCGTTTTACTATGTAATATTTGGCTATTCTCTATTTTGTTTTTTCTTTTTTTTTATGTGATTCCCCGTTTTAGGAACGTACGTTATTATTTAAACTGGTAAACAAAAATATGTAATTTTGCTCGTTAATTCGAGTACTCCAGTGTCAAAAATCTCGTTATTTAAGGTACTCAATAGAAGAAATTTGGGTGCTCGTTATATCGAGTTCTCGTAAAAACGAATACTCGTTAAATCGGGAAACGCCTGTACTATGAAAGCGACTGTATCTTGAAACTTTTAACAAGTACATTAATTGCCAATGTAAGTTGTCATGGAAATTATGGGCGGAATCGCCAAATAAAAAAAATTCGCTAAAATCAAACAGCGCCAAAACCGAAAATCGCGAAAAACAAAAATCGCCTAAATCAAAAATCTTCAAAATCAAAAATCGATAAAGTTAAAAATCGCCAAAATCAAAAATCGCCAAAATCAAAAATCGCCAATATAAAAATCGCTTTAGTAAAAAATTTGCAAATGATATTTTAATTCTAAGTTCCATGTTTTTGAGATGGGCTCCACAGTAGGAACGCCGGAAAATTTAAAAATTTTTGCACCGAATGAAAAAAAATTATTAAAGGTACTCATGAAAACGCTTAAAATTAACTTTTGTGCAATTGGGCAAATTTCCTACACTTGATTCATGAACGCCCTTTTTAAACTATTGTGCAATTTTTAATTCAATTTGATAGAAATGCCAAAACATTAAATAAATTAAATAAAAACAAAGCATAAAAATTTTTGAAGACATTACCAAATAATGGCTTTTAGAATGAGATGTAACTGGTTGAAGTTTGCCTGATAAGCTCATTATTTTAACACGGGGATGTCATTGGATGTAGCTAGTTGCCTAGGAACTCATTATTTTCACTTTGAAAGTAATGCAGTATGCAAGGCGCTGGCATGAAATATAAGTAGCTGTATAACACATTATTAGTAACGCCTCATTTTCACTTTAGAAGTACTACAGTGGGCAATGGTAGGTCATTATTGGTAATGCAAAAATCAATGAGCTGCTATTACGAAATTTTTCCTGGGTTATTAACCTTAGAATTTTTTTGGACCAAATGATGGTAATCATAATTTATTTATATTTTTGTACCACTTTGTTGAAATTTTACAGATAACCAACGCAAGAAATTTTAATTTTTTACTTCACTATTTTATTTTTGGTAACAAAAGTAAAGACAATCAATTGCACAATTAAACAGTTCAAGTTTACAAGACTAAATTGTTTGGCAAGTGAAATTTCAAACAATTTTTGACAGTTCATTTGCGAGAGTGGAAAAATGCGCAGTTTGCACAGTTTACGAGGGTTTTGAGAGTTATCATAAGTACCCTTATTGTATATCAGCAGGCATTGACTGCAAAAAGCAGTCGTGACAGACATGACAGCAAACAAGCATCATTTTAGAGGATATTTTTAAAACACAGAAAAGCTCTGAAGTTATTTGTATGACATATCTGTGGTTTTCTAGAATAACCGCGTATGTCATAAAATCAAAATGTTCAGGAGAGCCAAAACACGTTATATTTGAAATTATGGGCTCGATATAAAGTTTTTAGGACTTTTTATTTAACAATCCTGTAGATATGGACAATAAAAAATTTTGAGTCAAAAATCTTAAGAGGAATAGATCCTAGAGAAGGACGAAAAAACAATATGTAAATTACACTTAAAGTGTGTGCAGATAAAACAACTTATGTCGAAAAATGTCGTTTTCTTTGAAAAAGAAAACTACCAATGCAACCACCCATGTAGACATAAGTTGTTGTTGCTTGAAAAATTGATTTTTTTGTTCTTCAACAGAAAGTTAATGGGACTTAGGGTGAGAATATAACAACTTATCAGGTTAATAGTGACAACAAATAACAGAAATAAACAGGCAAGTTATAAACTTATAAACTGAAAACTAATCCAAAATTATTTTGCATTTTTTTTCATTAATAATTATAATAATAATTAATAGTGCTGCAAAATAATTTAATAAACATTTAAGTTACGTCGTTATTTAAAGAAAAAACTCAGAAATGGTCAATATTTTTTATTTTCTAATAAACACATGAAAGAGCGTTAAAACTTATTATATTTGGCATCGCTAACTCAAAACTGACAAAAATGGACATACGCGGTTATTCCAGAAAACCACAGATATAAGAAACAGTTGCTTATAGTTAATGTAAGAGCTAGTAAATATATTAATAAAGCATACAAAAAACATCAATTCTAAAATAAATTAGAGTATTTTGTAATGTGACAGACATGACACTGCCTTTATTTTTAAAATTACTTAGTTACACTTTTCCATTTTTACTGCAAAAATAGGGGCTTTCAGAATATTCAAAAATACATCCAACGAACTATTGTCATATTTTCATACCCTGTTCTTTGAAATGGTATCAATAAAAATTAATTAAATTAATATTTTAAAATTGGACCTTAGGTTGGCCTTTGCATGGAATGATGATTTCGCTCTTAGGTCGATCTGATAGGGTGCACATGTATGGCAACTAGGTGCTAAAAAGCAGCTACTTTCAACAATTTCAATAGCGATCATCCCATGGCTTAGAAGGGTTGTGTGCCCAATTTCATCAAAATGTATTCATATTAGTGACCCGTAGTTTGATTCCAAGGATGACATGGACAAACGGACGGACAGACATCGACTCAGAAAGTGATGCTGCGTCGATGCGTATAATAATATGTGGGTCTAGGTTAAATATTTTGGACCTCAATGTGATATGAGATATAAAAATATCTGCGGTAATGATTAATAGTTTAAGGGCAATTTGATGACCTTAAGATTTGAAATAAAGAATTTCTCAAGTTTAAACCTCAATTATTCGAGAAATTGGCAATATGTGGCACAAAATTAAATGCATTGTATAAGTGTTCGACATAGCTTTTACTTGAATTCCATCATGACATTTGCAAATTATAGTGAAAACTTCATTTTTATTGGATAAAGCATTGGTTAAAAAAATTATTTTAGTTTCTGTTTTCTTTTTTATTTCTCATAAATGGACAAGAGATATATTGCTTTCAAATGAAATGTATTAGTTTTCAAAGCCTATATTTGTCCAGAAATCACAACGAAGACAGTTCCAAAACTGCCCCATCGCCGTACTTATTTACAGAGCAAAAAAATAAAAAATCGGCGAATAATTATAATCCTTTCTTTATTATTTTAAAGAACTAAAAGAAAAGTTTCACTGTTTGTATACATGTGACATTTCTGAATTTTTTGTTAGTTAAACTAAAATTAGATACACATTCTTTGATAATTAAAATATTCTCTTATTTCACTAACTGAAAAAGCCATGTCATGTTAAAAAAGAAACAAACAAAAAAAAAAGAATATTACACAACATCATCATCACATAAGATTAGATAAGTTTTTTAAATAAAAAAAAATTTTATATTAGAAATGTTTAGTTACAAAACCAAAGAAAATTTAAAGTTAATTTAGACAGATTATTATTTTATAATTTTAACTCAATCAATTAGTTACTAAATATTAAAACTTGTAAAATAATAAAACTATAAAATTTATATAATATTTGAGCATAATAAACTCATCCGTACTGATTGTTGACCAAAACAAACACACAATTTATCAAATGGATTACAAATATTGAAAAACTTTTATAATGTGGTTTTTCCACATTATTTAGTTAAAATAATTGTAACTAAAAATGTTAAAGGTTGTTTGTAGTTTACAATCAATACCCCTCAGCTATTGACTTAGGAAACGGTGTACAACATTTGTGTAATTGAAGTCATAGATAATTAAATTAAATAATGATAAAAATAAAACAAGTAATAAACTTATAGTCGGTCTAGACCGACTATACGATACCCTTTACCATGGTTTAGAGACCCTTTCTCTTCGGTCCAACTAATTCGATATAGAAAATAGCATAAACCAAATATGAGTGGCATTGTTATTAATTTTTTTGGCTGCAGATATGAAAAATTTCATATCGGATGCTATATTTATATGGGGACAAGGTCGAAAAATGGCCCGATCCTCACCACATTTGCAAAAGTCACTTATATTTCGAAAAAATATACACAAACCAAATTAGAGAAAAATCTGTGCAATATATTTGTTTTTTGTAGATTTAAGTGAAGATCGACTAAGATTTGTCCTATAGGGATTATTTTTGGTCATTTGTATGGGGACTAGCTCTGAACATGGACCGAATTTCACCAATTTCATAAGCGTTCATCCTATGGCCCATAAAAGCTTATATTCCAAATTTCGTAAAAATATTTTCATATTACGACCTATAGTTTGATTGCAAAGTTCACATGGACACATAGACGGACAGACCGACGGACGTCTCTAAATCGACTCTGAAAGTGATTCTGAGTCGATCGGTATAATAAAAGATGGGTCTAGGTCAAATATTTTTAGTAGTTACAAACAGCAGCACAAAGTCATTATACCCAAACCACATAGTGGTATAGGGTATAAAAAGATATATGGCAGATGTGGGAAACCTTTTTACCCAGAGAGGCCACATTTAAAATAGTAGTAACAAAGGAGGCCACATAAGTTTCAATACCGATAAATGTAACTTTTGTAAAGTTATTGCTGTTCAAATTAAATTTTTTTTATTTAAAATTCAGTTTTTCTTCTATAAACTCCTAACTCAAATAACTCCTTCTGTAATTCTTTAGGTGCATCAGATATATCTACTAAATGTGGCTCAAATACCAGCTTCATGCAGGAATATACTCATCAAAATCTGTAATTCTTTCAATGTCTTCTTCTATTAAGGCATACAACCAAGATACTTATAAATATATTCGTCGAATATTTTATTTTCAGATGTTTGCTCATTTAACATTTTCGCTAGTTTCGGAAAGTGTTCTGCAGAAATATAGAAATACATGTTTCGTTTTTCCTTGAAGAGAAATATTTAAATCATTTTGTTTTGTCGTGATATCAGACAAAAAACACAATATGTCTGCGAAATATTTCAGAAGGGGCCAAATCATCGCATTCGTTATTGAAATTTTTCGATCGAAATTATATTTTTATTTTCCAAAAATACTGAAAATAATTTTACTATGCCACAGTTAACGAATTATGACTCCTAATTAAGAGTAAAAGTGGAACAAGGTCTGATGTTTGTCCGTCTTCTTTAAATAATAAACCAAAATATGGAATTTCTATCGATTTTACTCGATATCGAATGCGGTGATTGGCCCCTGGTAGACGACAGGGGTTTCCAGGTTTAACATTTGTCTCCGTAAAGCTAAAATTTTTATTTAAACCTGTCCTGTTGATAGCTAGCGAACCTTTTAGTGGTAGGGCAGATCAACACAGTACGTTTTGTCATCTAAAGTTAGCATCTGCCGAAATTATCGATGACGCATTGCGTTTACACGAATATAATGGGCAATCGCGATAGTTTTCTCCAAGACGTCTTCGAAAACGGTAGATTTTGCGAAAAGATTTTGTTGGTGCAACAACAGAAAATGAAAAGATATCAATTTTTTCAAGTTACAGTTTTCTTTTTTAACAATGCAACGAATACTTCGTTTTTACCTCCATTAGAAGGTGCGACATCGCTGCAGAATCTGATTAAAGTACTTAAATTTAATTTTGATTGCCGGCATACTTCTGAAGCTTTTGACAACGTCAACTCCGAGTTTTCCCAGTTAATGTACCCACTGAAACACTTTGGTTACAGCACGAACAAAATATAAAAGTTACGCAAAATCGATTTTATCAGTACCTTCATCGAAAGCGATTGAAAAAAAAATTTCTTCTATATAATTGGTTATTATGGAGCTAATCAGGCCTAACGTATTAATGTAAATAAAAAGCTCTTTATTACAAATTTCACCCGACGTTTCGACAATTATTGTTGTCTTTTTCAAGGGTTGTCTATTTAACTATAAAAACATAACATTATTACAAATTTCTTATGCATAAAATTAGTGTAAAACTTACGATAATATGAGTTTTGATCACATTAAATTTAAAATAAAAATATAAATATGAATAAAATTATTTAGCGCGATTCATTATTTTGTTATCACAGGTAGATGTCAGTTTATTGCAACTCTGTAGCTAGTATTAATTTTATCTGTGTCTTCTTGTAAATTCATAGTTCTTGCTATGTTTTTTTGGATTAAGAGCTGTACGCAGCTTGTTAAGGAATCTTAACAGAAAATTTTCATATATTTCTTAAAGAAAAAAAAGCACAAAAGTACCTTTCAGTGCAACGCTAGCAATCAGCTGTTTACTGTCAATTATTAAGAATTGTGAAATTGAAAACAAATCAATTCTTCGGTTCTGCTTTATTTGGCCTGCTAAACGCTTTTTAAGCTCAGTATCAAAATTGCCCATCCGCTTCTTGTTTTTCTTTGCCGAATTTTGTTCGTTTTTTTTCCATGTTTGCAACTGAAAAATAACTTTTATTTTTTTAGCATATTACATTTTGTTTATGCTTACCTCTCCTGTCAAAATTCCGTTCAGAAAGAACGAAAAATTTGATATTTCTGCTCAAAGCCTGGGTTGCCTAACTTAATTTACGTGAAAAAAAAGTAGTGAAAACAATACTACTTTTTTAAAAAGCTGCAGACTATCAACAGAAATTTTTTGACAGAAAAATTCCTTAAGCATTTCTGAAGCGTTTTTTTATATGAAGTTTTTGATTCCTTAGCAAGCTGCATACAGGCATTTAGAAGGCTTTCAATAGTGTACGTTTTTCTTTCATTGCTTTCCCTATCTAATATTCTCATTCCCTCTAAATCAGCTATATAACCAAACTTTTGCATTTGTTGTGATAGTGCTGTGTTTTCTCTATGTTTAGCAATATCGTTTTTATGTTCGTTCATTCTTGTCTCCAATGTTCGTTTTGTTGTTCCTATGTATATCAAGTCACAATTTTGTTCTTTGTTGCCTTTGCATTTTATTTCGTAAACAACATTATTCTGCTGATATTTGTCTACAGGTTCTTTAACATTAGAGAAAATTGTGTTAAGTGTTGTGTTTGGTTTGTAGGCGAAATGTACGTTTTTATACCCTATACCACTATGTGGTTTGGGTATAATGACTTTGTGCTGCTGTTTGTAACAACCAAAAATATTTGTCCTAGACCCATCTTTAATTATACCGATCGAATCAGAATCACTTTCTGAGTTGATTTAACAATGTCCGTCCGTCCGTCCGTCCGTCTGTGTGTCCATGTAAAGCTTGTAATCAAACTGCAGGTCGCAAATATGAATATATTTTGATGAAATTTGGTATATAAGCTTTTATCGGCCATGGGATGAACGCTATTGAAATTGGTGAGAATCGGTCCATGTTCAGACCTAGCCCCCATACAAATTACCCATATGAAATCGACATAAATTGCCATAAGATCCAAATTGTCATATAGATCTTACTCAAATTGGGTTTGTATGCATTCATTACATCCACTAATGAGTAGTCCAAAAATGATCCCTTTGACCCCATATAGAGCTGCTTCCCGATCTTCACTTAAATCTATTAAAAAACAAAAATATTGCACTGATTCTTCTCAAATTTTGTTTGTACATATTTTTGCAAAATACAAGAGACTTCACCAAACATGATCAGGATCGGTCCATTTTTGGACCTAGTCCCTTTATAGATATAGCATCCGATATGAACTTTTTCATATCTGCAGCCAAAAAAATTAATAAAAATCCCACTCAAATTTGGTTTATGCTTATTTTCTATATCGAAGTAGTTGGATCGAAAGATAGGGTCTCTAAACCATGGTATAGGGTATCATATAGTCGGTCTAGACCGACTATAATTTTCTTACTTGTTTGTTTCTATTACTGTTTATACCCTATACCACTATGTGGTTTGGTTATAATGACTTTGTGCTGCTGTTTATAACTACCAAAAATACTTGACATAGACCCATCTTTTATTATATCGATCGACTCAGAATCACTTTCTGAGTCGATTTAGCGATGTCCGTCCGCCATCCGTCCGTCTGTGTGTCCATGTAAACCTTGTAATCAAACTACAGGTCGCAAATATGAATATTGGTATATAAAAATATTTGGTATATAAGCTTTTATCGGTCATATTGAAGTTGGTGAAGTTCGGTCCATGTGAAGTGAACAATGCAAAATGTCATATGTCACATCATAATCAAAACAAAGAGAGCAAAATACATGTCAGACAATTGATTACATGAGAAAATAGGGTTACCATAAATTTATGAAATATTTTTATTTGTGTGTATTTGAATATCAAGAAGATTAAAAACTAGAACAATTGCCGAGGCCACATAAGAAATCCACTTGGCCGTAAGGCCACAGGTTCCCCACCACCATATACTATATGGTATTACGTGCAATTCACAAGAGAGCAATACATTATTTTTTCAAGCACAAAAAATTTCTTCCTTTTTTCTTTTGTAAGCTAAAAACTTCTTCCTGCTTCTTTGAGCTGGAAAGCTGCAATATTTAATTTAATTTTTTAAGTTACATTCTTGGATATTTTTTAGAATTCTTCCAAATAAATTATTTTGAAATTTGAATTTTTTTGAAGCGTTAAGAATTTTACGATCTGAGTTTTTAAAAAAATTGGTAAAGAAAAATCCTATATAATAAATTTGGGCATTTTTACTTTATTACAAAAATATGAACCTATAAAAACTTTAAGAAGTGAAATGTTTGCATTTGTTTTTGTAATTACAAAGTACAAGTATATAATGGTGACTTTTTTGTAATAAAATTTTTTTCAATAATGAATTGTTAGCTGCCAAAACATGAATTTTTCATATATGCACATGAACAGTTCTATTTGGACTTCGCTGATGGTATATTGTGTAGCGTAGAACGACTTTTGTAGTGTAGTATATAATACCCACACAATATACAGGACAATATTTGCAAATGAGGGAATATCAAATATCAATATTGTTGACCACGGCATTGACGAAACGTTGCATGAATGTTTCGTTAACCATTGTATGTTGTTGTCACGCTGGCACACTTGTGTTTATGCTGACTCAAGTGCAGATATCACATTGTTGTTAATATAGGAGTAGGTAGAATTGTATATTAAAAGAAGAACATAAGTAATTTCAAAATCAACCCAAAATATAATATATCAGAAAGAACATTTATGAGGACTAGTCAGAATAATTTTAGCTGAATTGATTGAGCTGAAGAATTATTCATAAATAAAAACAATTAAATAAATAAAATATTAATACTTGTTTAACTATAAGCGATCCTGTTTACTTTAATTGACATGCACAAACCTGCTTCAGCTTTGAACTTTTTATTGGCAATGAATACTAAAATTTCTTCTTTCTCTACAATCTCTACAATCAAAGTTTCATCAAGATCTGCGGGCTCCAGAGGAGAGAAACTTTTAAAAAGTTAAACTTCCAAAAATAACAACAAAACAAGTAAGAAATTATAGTCGGTCTAGACCGACCATAGGATACCCTATACCATGGTTTACAGACCCTATCTCTTCGGTCCAACTAAGTGGATATAAAAAATAAGCATAAACCAAATTTTAGTGCCATTGTTATTAATTTTTTTGGCTTCAGATATGAAAAAGTTCATATCGGGTGCTATATTTGTATGGGACTAGGTCAAAAAATGGACCGATCCTGACCATATTTAGTAGAGTCACTTCTACTTTGAAAGAATATACACAAACCAAATTTGAGAAAAATCTGTGCAATATTTTTGTTTTTTGATAGTTTTAAGTGAAGATCGGGAAGCAGCTCTATATGGGGCTTATGACTAAGAGTTGTCCAATAGGGATCATTTTTGGACTACTGATTAATGGATGTAATAAATACATACAAACCCAATTTGACTAAGATTTATATGATAATTTGGTTCTTATGGCAATTTATGTTGATTTCATAGGGGTCATTCGTATGGGGGCTAGGTCTGAACATGGACCGATTCTCACCAATTTCAATAGCGTTCATCCTATGGCCGACAAAAGCTTATATACCAAATTTCGTCGAAATATATTCATATTTGCGACCTGCAGTTTGATTACAAGCTTTACATGGACACACAGACGGACGGACGGACATCGTTAAATCGAATCAGATAGTGATTCTGATTCGATCGGTATAATAAAAGGGTCTAGGTCAAATATTTTAGGTAGTTACAAACAGCAGCACAAAGTCATTATACCCGAACCACATAGTGGTATAGGGTATAAAAAATCACAATTACAATTAGAACATGTTCGCATTTCTTGTTACAAATATTTTAATATTTTTATTAATGTGTAAATTCTCTCTTTTTCTTTGCAGGTGAGTTTATGAAATGAATATTCGACATATTTATTGAGATGTCTTTATATACAAATAAGTACGTACAGATGTGAATTTTCTTTAAGAATTAATGGAAAGATGTTATACAACAATTTTAGCTAAGACTACTAAAGTCAGATATCTTAATGTTATTGATAATGTTTGTCTGGAATTGATATATATTTTTGTTTAATTGTCTGTTATTTAAAATCATCAAAATCGATTGATTATGTCAATAGATATGGATGAATATAAAAGTCTTTAAAAAAATATTATTTTTCTGTGTGATTGTTGTAATTGCTATCGTGGTTGTAACATTTTTCTAATATAGTTACGCTCGTCAATAGCTGACTCTGTAACGCCACATATGCGTTTGCTAAAAAAGTACCTTTTAGTAAAAAAAAACTATTCCTATAAAAGCATTGGTTTCTTTAAAAAGTACATTTTATTTAGAGAGCACATTTTCTTTAAAAAGTACATTTTCTTTAAAAAGTACATTTTCTTTAAAAAGTACATTTTCCTTAGAGAGCACATTTTCTTTAAAAAGTAAATTTTCCTCAAAAAGTACTTTTTTTAAAGTATCTTTTCTTAAAAACGGACATTACCTTAAAAAGTCCTTTTCTTAAAAAAGTGCATTTCCATAAAAAAAAGTAGCTTTTCTTAAAAAAAGTAAATTTTCTTAAAAAGTCCTTTTCAAAAAAAAGCACATTTTCTTTCAAAACTACATTTTCTTCAGAAAGTACCTTTTCCTAAAAGAGTACATAGTCCTTAAAAAGTACATATGTTTAACAAACTAACTTTTAACAAACAGTGTCTTTTGCTTATAAAGGTATATTTTCTTAAAAAAGTAAATTTTCTTTAAAAAGTACATTTTCCTTAGAGAGCACATTTTCTTTAAGAAAAATTAAATTTTCTTTAAAAAGTACTTTTCATTTAAAACGTACCTTTTCTTAAAAAAGGAAATTTTCTTAAAAAGTCATTTTCTTGAAAAAATACATTTTCTTTAAAAAAAATAACCTTAAAAAAAGTAAATATTCTTAAAAAATCCTTTCATAAAAAAGCACATTTTCTTTCAAAACTACATTTTCTTCAGAGTACATTTTCTTTAAAAAGTACATATTTTTAACAAACTAACTTTTAATAAGCAGTGTCTTTTGCTTATAAAGGTATATTTTCTTAAAAAAGTACATTTTGTTTAAAAATACCTTTTCCTAAAATATATTTTTACCGCAAAAAGTATCTTCTCCAAAATAAATTAATTTGTTTTTTTTGAGTAAATCTTTTTTTAAGTGGATTTTTTCAAAAGTGTCTTTTCTCAAAAAGGGCATTTTCCTAAAAAGTACATTTTCTTAAAAATATTTTCTTTAAGAAATACATATTCTTAAAAAAGTGTTTTTTCTTAAAAAAGTAAATTTTCTTTAAAAAGTACCTTTCTTAAAAAGCAAATTTTCTTAAAAAGTACCTTTTCTTAAAAAGTACCTTTTCTTATAAAATACCTTTTCTTATAAAGTAGCTTTTGTTATAAAGTTCCTTTTCTTAAAAAGTACCTTACTTAAAAAAGGTAAATTTTATTAAAAAAGTACATTTTCTTAAAAAAAATTTAAATTTTTTTAAAAAGTTGCTTTTCTTAAAAAAAGTAAATTTTCGTTTATAAAAAAGCCTTTTCTTAAAAATCTCCCTTTCTTTGAAAAAAAAGTATATTTTCTTTTAAAAAAAATAACATTTCCTTAAAGGGTACCTTTTCTTAAAAGATTGCCTCTTCTTCAAAATTTACCTTTTTTAAAAGGTACCTGTATATTCTTGAAAAAAAAAGGAATACATTTTCTTTAAAAAGTACGTCTTCTAAAAAAGTACCTGTTCTAGAAAAAGTTATTTTTCTTATAAAGGCACCTTTTCTTAAAAAAAAACTGCCCTTTCATAAAGAAGTACATTGTGTTTAAAGAGTACTTTTGTTTAAAAAAATATTTTTGCCTAAAAAGTACCTTTTCTAAAAAAATATTTATTTTTTTAAATGCATTTTTTGTTTATTTTTTTAATGTAGATTTTTTTTAAAGTGTATTGTCTTAAAAGGTAAATTTTAAAGGTAGCTTTTCTCAAAAAAACACACTTTTTTAAAAAGCTTTTCTTAAAAAGATCCTTTTCTTTAAAAAATAAATGTTCTTTAAATAAAAACCATTTCTTAAAAGCTCCCTTTCTTTTTTAAAAAAAACTATATTCTCTTAAAGGAGTTCCTTTTCTTAAAAAATTGCCTCTTCAAAATTACCTTTTTAAAAAAAGCACCTGTATTTTCTTGAAAAACAGTATCTTTTCTTAAAAGATTACATTTTCTTTAAAAAGTACGTTTTCTTAAAAAAGTACATTGTGTTTTAAAAGTACTTTTGTTTAAAAAAATATTTTTGCCTAAAAAAATACCTTTTCTAAAAACTATATATTTTTATAATGATTTTTATTTAAATATAAATTTTTTTTTAAATTAATTTTTTAATGTGGATTGTTTTTAAAGTGTCTTGTCTTAAAAGGTAAATTTTGAAGGTAGCTTTTGTCAAGAAACTACTTTTTATTAAAAAGCTTTTCTTAAAGAAGTACCTTTTCTTAAGGAAGTACCTTTTCCTAAGAAAGTACATTTTCTTAAAAAAGTAACTTTTTTAAAAACATATTTTCTTACAAAACACTTTTTCTTTATAAAGTACCTTTTGTTTAAAAAGTAAATTTTCTTAAAAAATTACCTTTTGTTTAAAATGTAAATTTTCTTAAAAAAGTACCTTTTTAACAGGGTATATTAAAAAAGTATTTTTTGTTAAACAGGTGCATTTCGTAACTTTTGCTTAAAGAAATATTTTTACTTAAGAAGTACCTTTGCTAAGATTAATTAACGTTTTAAGAAGGTGAATTTGTAATTGTTTTTTTTTTAAAGTTAGTTTAAAAAAACTTTTCTTATGAAGTACTTTTCTTACAAGTGTACATTTTCTTAAAAGAGTATATTTTCTTAAAACAGTACCTTTTTAAAAGTATCTCTTCTTAAATAGTACATTTTCTTTAAAAAGTACCTCTCTTTCAAAAAGTACCTCTTCTTGCAAAAGTGTTATTCTTACAAATTAACCATTTCTCACATCTTCTTAAAATGTACCACTTCCTACTAAATAACCTTTAATTGAAAACGTCCCTTAAAAAGTACATATTCTCAAAAAAGAATCTCTTCTAAAAAATAAACTTTCTTCTAAAGGTAGGAATATTTTATTTTAAAAATTCCTTTTCTTGTTCAACTACTTTTTGTATTAAATAATATACCTTTTGGTTCCTAAATATAGATTTAAGTCTTAATCGGAGGGTAAAATGAATTCTTGGTAGAATTGTAGAATCACATTTTGCGTAAATAATTATATTTAATTTACTCTTTTGTTGATATCGTAAAAAATATTTCTCATGAACCTTTAAAGCACATTCAGAGTTCTATTGAAAAACATAAACTTTTCCCAATAAGTCTGCGTTATCATAAAAAGTTAAATATTTAACAACAAGTATTGCATGAAACAAAACAAGAACACAAAAATGTGCTTCATAAACTAATTTATTTTTTTTTTTTATTATGTTGAAGATCCATAAACATATTTTTTTTTATTTTTATATTTACTACAGAAACCATGAATTTAACGCAATTTTTTTTTATATACTTATATAAAATAAAATTAAAATATAAAAATTGTTTTAAATATGGCGTTCATTAATCTAATTTCAGCAGTTTAATGATTTTAATTGTTTAATTATTTTTTTTTTAATTAATTTTTATGATGACTACAATTCCTAAGTTGTTTTGTTGCTGAGGGCTTTTGTTGAATTAAATGAATACTGTGAATAATTTAGAAAAATAATTTTTCATTCAACGAATACAAAAACACGAATCATTCTCATTTTGAATTCCTGGCGCGTCTGTTGCATTAATTAAAGTTTATGTTTTGCAAAATTTTAATTGAATTTGTAAACCTCATACCTGGTACTAGTAAAAAAATTATTTGATTAATATAATTTAAAATATACTACAACATATTTAAATAGAAAAAATATTTCATAAAATGACGCTATATGAAAACTTTAGGACCACTAAGACCTCTTAGTTGTTATATGAAACATATTTAAAAATGTTAAAAACTACTAAATTCTGGGATTTTCCCCCCTTTTTTTGGCCTAACTATAAAATAGCTAATAAATCCGTTTACATATTTGAGGTTCATATCTGTGGCAAATTTCGTAATTGTGCGATGGATCCTTATATTTATTTCCATTTTGTTTCTATTCACTATGGGGCGTGTTACCAAAATAAATGTTCTTCATTCTTATATCTGTGGTTTTCCGGAATAACCGCGTATGTCCATTTTTTATCAGTTTTGAGTTAACGATGCCAAATATATTATTTTTTAACGCTCTTACATGTGTTAAATTTTTTTAAAAAAAATATGGACCATTTCTGAGTTTTTTCTTTAAATAACGACGTACCTTAAATGTTTATTAAATTAATTTGCAGCACTATCGACGTATGTCAACCTAAGTTTGAACGCTGACAAATTATTTTCTCAGAAAACGCCCTATAGCGACATACGTTGTTATTAATGAAAAAAAATGCAAAATAATTTTGGCTTATTTTCCACTTATAAGAACTGTGTGTTTATTTCTGTTATTTTTTGTCACTATTCTTCTTGATACGTTTTTATATTCTCATCCTAACTCCCGTTAACTTTTTGTTGACGAACAAAAAAATCCATTTTTCAAGCAACAACAACTTATGTCTACATGGGTGGTTGCATTGGTAGTTTTCTTTTTCAAAGAAAACGACGTTTGTCGATATAAGTTGTTTTATCTGCACACACTTTAAGTGTTATTTACATATTGTTTTTTTCGTCCTTCTCTAGGATCAATTCCTCTGAAAATTTTTGACTCAAAACTTTATATAAAGTATTTATTGCCCATATCTACAGGACTGTTAAATAAAAAGCTCTAAAAACTTTATATCGAGCCCACAATTTCAAATATAACGTTTTTTGGCTCCCCTGAACATTTTGATTTTATGACATACGCGGTTATTCTAGAAAACCACAGATATAATACTATAAATAGGAAGAATTTTTTGTGTGATTTCATCAGTACTTAGTCCAACCTTGATTGGAGAAGAGGGCATGGCTTCTCCCATACCAAGTTAATATTTACCATCAAATACTAGCGACAATCTGGAAACTTTCTGTTGGCCCATTAGTTGTTCTAACAATACATAATAACATGTATGCAGTGCTAGATAGTGAGAGCCTTGTGTGAGTCCATAGGTTATTTATGGTAGTAATACAATTAAAAGTGGGCGGAATCGGACTAATGGGCATGGTAGAAAGTTAATATTATAAATGATATTTATAAAAAGTGAGTATTTCATATTCATTCGAAAAATGATTTGTCTAAAAATAGAGGCTAGAACGAAACGACATTTGACGGGATCCGCTAACTAAACTAAGGAGTGAGACCGAAAAAATCTTAACACACGTTTATCCGTTTATCAAAGTATTTTTAAACAAGAGTTTTGAATCCGGATGGGCCGAATCTTTGATACCCTCCACCAGGGTTTTACGTTCACATTAATATCTGGGCTTATTGCACTATTTATAACGAACTAGTATAGCCCAGCACTCGAAATTTGAGTGAAAATTCTAGGAAATATTATTTTTTCATTCAATTTTTGTCTTCCAATGTTTTTTTAATCTATATATATACAAAATTCATGAATATTTAAATGAGCCTAAAGGTATGTTAATGTTAATGTTTTGCAATTCATAATTCAACACAGAGCGTCTGATATATAATTTAAATCATTCGCATTAACAGGGTGTAACGAATTGTTATAAATATTTTATTTTATTTAATTTAATATATTTTTAAGACAGATTAAACATAAATTTTATCATCCTCAGCTTCTCTTCCATATGAACTATAACTATGCCAATTTTCACACTCCTCCGTGCGACAACAACCACAACAAACACACAGAATATTTAAATGTTTAGGGATGTATCCATGTTATATGGCAAATCTTGGCACAATGATGCCCGATTTGCCTCATTTTAAATAACAACCTGCTCGAAATAATGACAAACAATATTATCCTAAGTTTACACAGGTAAATGGTCTTTTTGTGAATGAGCGTGATTTCAACTGATACCGCGATATCGACTCTAGTTGTTATAAGGATCGAGT
>OY821517.1:160946855-161431855 GCA_963682025.1 Cordilura impudica
TGTTTGCTAACCAATGCCTCCGCAGAATAATGCATACCTTCTGGCCAAACGTAACAACAAACCACAGTTTATGGACCGAATCAAAACAATTACCAGTTGCAACAGACATAAAGAGGCGCAAATGGAACTAGATCGGCCACATCCTGCGAAGGCCATCACATGATATCACCAGGAATGCCATCGACTGGAATCCGCAAGGCAACCGCAGAAGAGGGAGACCTGCACATACATGGAGGCGACAAATAGACATCGAAGCTGCAGCCATGAACAAAAGGAGAAATAAAATACCTCAGCCAAGATAAATCACGTTCGAACGTGTATGTTGAGGCCCTATGCTCCTTATAGTAACGACGGGAACATATTACGATTTTATTTTGTTTTTGTAATTAAGATGAAAAAAGTTTGAAATACCACGAAAATACACATTCGCGCTGCTTCGCGGTAATTTTTTGGATTTTTTCCCAACTCATGGTATCAAACTTTCGATGCTAGTAAAAATTATGACAACTAAACTAGCTTAAAAAAAAATAAACTTGATTGTTATTTCGACCTTTTTGTTGTAATTTTTAGATAAAAATAATTAAGCTTGAGGCCATTGTTGTTCTTATACTTCAATTCTTTATTTCATCCAATATTTCGCTATCAATTAGATAGCATCTTCAGGAATCTACGAGTAACAATAATTAACTTAATACATGTACGTCACAACGTTTACACATTCAATATTTAAAAAAATCTCACTCTAGAGTGAGGGCACTTCAAAGTACCTTAACTAAAATTTATTATAATGAAACCAACAAAAAAAATGTAATTTAAGTTTGCATTCTCACCTATTGCATTAGGATCCATCACAGAGGCTTTGATAATAGACGTTAGATAATAAAAATTTCACTTCAAACAATAATTTCAACGATCAAGTTACACCTAAAGTTTAACGAGTCGTGAGCATGGGGGGAATGAGAAAAGGGTTGGGTATTGTTTTAAAAACTCTCCTCTAACAAAGTTAAATTTTTTCATGGCCTATTTTTCTTTGATAATTTGACTTTTAGCCGCGTAGAACATCAAAATATCCGTATGTGCGCTGTTTGTTGTAAAGAAACTTTTTGTGTCTTAGCACTTTGGTACATTCGGTTCTCGCCTGTTTGCGTAACAGGTCTGTAACGGAAATTTTATTTTCACGTCAATAAATGAATGCTTTTTCTGACTGCATTTGTGCAAGTCTGGTTAAAACAAGATTATTGCGCTTTGTGAATAAAAATGTAGTTCTAGCTAAAACTAGCAAACTTAAAGTTAAGTCTAGTTTTGAGGTGAGTAAAATTTTCAGCTAAAGTGCTTTTTGCAGTCTAGTGCAAACTAGTTTTGCTGGAAAATAAAGTGTGAATAAAAACTAGTAAGTACTTAAAATTCATAGTTTTAACTTCAATTTTTTGAAGCATGTTATTGAGGTGCTGGAAATAAGTTTATTTTTTGGTTTATTTATAGAAAAGTGTATTGTCGGATTATTTATTTAAATATGGCTGCATTTATGTGCGAACAAATTCCCATCCAGCAGACTAGGTACGTTCGTAAATGCAGTAGATATGCATCACTGCAGCATACTAAATTAAATTAAATTAAATTAAAATTTTATTGAGTCTTAAGTTCATTTCTCTTACAAAAGTGTTTTATGAAATAACTTAACTACAAACGTAAAAAACTTAGAACTATTAACGTTTTATTCTAATAAGGTCAAATGTTAAGTAAAACCTCTATGGTACAGTAAGGATTGATTCTATTGTTATCTACATTATATTACAGGTATCGAAACGCTTGCTCCCGGCGTTATAAAAATATCAGCTGACGTGTGTCAATGATCAAGGCTTAGACTAAAACCTTACATCTATAGGAAATTCAAAACTGGATTTACAAATTAACTACTTAAAACTACTATTTACAAATATGTACAGAAACCAAACTTTCCATATCCATGGTGTGACAAATGAAGAATCTTTACCCCCTGTGAACCCCAGGGACTCGTTTTACGTAAAAGTCTGGTAAATCTAGTTCAAAAGAATCAGTTTCAATTTCTTCATTTATCACACTCACTGGAGATAAATAGTTCACATTGGTCCAATTAAAATCTCTCTGTGTATTAAACACGTTCACCAAATAATCATTATCATGTTCCTGAAGACGACTTACTTGTTTCTTAAGCAGACCTAAAGAGTATCTACAAAGTGGGACAATGGCTGCATCTCTATATATAACTGTATTTGAAAACCTTTTGTTTTCAGCTTCAAAATTCTTCCCAATGCAAAGCCCTAATATCTTCCTTTCAAATATCTCTAATCTAACTGCGTATGTTGGTGAGAACCAAAACCAAATTGGAAATGCGTAAATAATGGCGGGTCGAATGCTGACCTAGTACAATAACAATTTTGTCTCTTTTGGTAGCTTAGAATTCCTCAAAATACTCAAAAATGTCATTAAAATCCTCTGCGCCTTTGCCAAAATTAACTTAACGTGACCATTAAACTTAAACAATTTATCAAAAGTGACCCCCAAATATTTTATCTTATCTCTGAAGGGGATGTCAACTTGGTTTAAAGTGAGTCTCAAAGTTTTACTTTCTGGGACGACACCAGTTGGACCATTATCAGAAGGATTACGAATACAAATGGCACTTGATTTTGACACATTAATCCTTATTCCCCATTTACCATAAAATTCCTGTATCAATCGTAAATGTGATTCAACCAAATTCAAAGCCACACAAGGAGATCGGGCATAAGCGTAAGCCATCGAATCATCCGCATATAAAATACCAGTCGAACATCCGTGACGGTGGGGGAAATCATATACCAGAATATTATATAAATACGGTGCTAATCCAGCGCTCTGAGGCACCCCACTCATAACTTGACCATACTCCGAATGAGCTTGACCTATTTTCACGTAAAACTCTCTTCCATGCAGAAAATTAGCCATTATCTTCACATTGTAAGGATCAAAACCAATTTCAATTAACTTGTAGATAATACCATTATGATAGGCTTTATCGAAAGCCTTCTGAATGTCTAATGACACAGCAACTGTGCATCTTTGTTCCCGCAGGTTCAGTACTATATCATTCTGAAACTTAAGGAGCGCGTGAACCGTGGAATGAGCAGGCTTAAACCCAAACTGAAGATCAGATATGCACTGTACTATAGTCTCCCTATCAATCTTTAAAATTAGCACTCTCTCAAGAATCTTACCTAAGTTTGATAGGAGTGAAATAGGTCTAAAACTACCAGCTTCATAACCGCTCTGGTCCTTGCGTATCGGAAAAATTTTAGCCACTTTCCAGGACCTGGGAAAATAACCATTATTGATGCAATTATTTAAGATAATTGTCAAAAACTCTATCGCTATAAAAGGCAGCCTTTTAATGAGAAAGTTTGATATCATATCACGACCAGAAGATTTTTTCCCATTTAAGGAGGATATTATTTCCCTAACATCACCAGTGTTCACAAAATGGATGGAATCGTCGTTGGAAAGAGAATTAAAAGAATTACTAAAACTTAAAATTCTTGGAGGACAAGCCGTCAACAAATTATTTATACTCGCTTCGACGTCTGCTATGTGTGTTCCAGACGGCACATTTTCCGTGTATATAGTCTCATAATGATTTTTAAGAATTTCAACCTTCCGAGTATCGTCTGTAATGGTCAAACCTTCATGAACAATTTTACCGCACAGTTTACCCTTCCTATGACCAATGATGTTATATATATGTTTATAAGCATGAGGACCAGGTTTAATTTTACTAAGCCTTAATCCAAAATTCTCAGACCGAAATAGTTCCAGTTGTTCCCTTATTATAATTCCCAAAAGAGACAGTTGTCCGGAAAGCGCCTTGTATTCAGGGGAAACCCTGTTGAAGTTCCGATGAAAAATTCTCTTAAGACTCCTTTGCCATCTATATTTGACAGAAAATAATCTCTTAATCGGTGGTGGAAGGTCCAGATTCACCTCGCGTGAATTAGCAACAGACACAATCTCCCTAGACAATTCTGCTATAAAGACATCAATTTCATCATCATCAAGATTGCGATGACTAGGCGGTAGACTATGTGAGATTACCTCAGTCAATTCCCTTTCAAAATGCTTCCAATCAGTCCCCTTAAACGAACGGAAAAATCTGGGTTGCACCGTAACAAACGAATATTCATTCATAGAAAGAGTCATATACAGGGAAATGATCCGAAAAAGATGGCAATGTAAAGATATCATACCCAGAATTAGCTGCATTCACCAAACTCGTCGATATTAAAAAATGGTCCCAGAAAGACGAACCCATCGGAAAAGAAGGATTTTTGTCACACAATCTAATAAAGTCTGTAGAGAAATCAGTCAACCATCTGTTAAACGCAATATCATTACCGTTGTCAAGTGTATCTCCCCATGATGAATGTCTTGAATTAAAATCGCCACCTAATATTACTCCATCAAATTCCGTCGACTTAGAGGATATTAAAGAGAGTCCACTATATATATCATTTACAGGAGAGTTACACGGTATATATACAGGCCCAACTAATATTCTTTTTGTCATGCCATGTCTTAATATGTTTAGAACTACAAAAACACAAGGAAACTTAACGTTCTGTATATAAATCCTCTCATAAGAATAATTCTCCCTTAGCACAATAGCAACACCTTGGTGACTGAAATCTCTTATAAATCTGTAATCCCTTATATCACACTTATGCGATCTCGGAAGGTGCGTCTCCTGAATAAAACCTAAATCAATTGATTTAGATTTTAGTACATTACCCAGCTCAAATTTTCTACTATTGTCTATTAATGATCGAACATTAAAAGTTAAAATTTAAATCCATTATGGGCCATATTGATTTTGAATTTCCTCCATTAAACTCAAACAATCTCGTTTTACCTGTTCCACTGAAAGTTGTCGGAAATTTTGCAAAAACTCTTGAATTCTTAATTCAAGACTTGGTCTCTCGGGCTCTAAAATTCCCTTAGCTACACGCAAAAATTCTCGTATGTATGGAGGCATCTCTCTATTATTATTTGAAGGGGCAACAACAGAACTAAAAATGCTAGAAAATGATCGACCTTCTTCAACCACTGCAGTTATATTGGCTACATTTCCGACTCTACTCCCTGCCGATATTTTCCTCTCAATCGCTTCACTAATTAATTTGTTTTTTCTATCTCTGTATTCTTTTTCTTTATACGCGGGACATCCCCTCCAACTGGCCGGATGACCAAATTATCCGCAGTTGATGCAATATGGTGTAACTTTTTTATCATTGGGTACAGGACATTCCCCCGGGCCATGATCGCCCTGACACTTCACGCACGAATATTGCCTAGCACAATTTCTAGCCATATGACCAAAACGCTGGCAACGCTTACACTGTACTTCCCTCTTAAATTCCTTTGGTCTTTCCCACATAATCGATTGATACTTAATGCACTTTATACCAGTAATATCACCCGCCACCTTACCTGGTTTTAACTTTATCAAAAATAAGCCGGTATCGTAATTCTCCTTTTTCGACCTTGATGTACTAAATTTCGAAACATCTGAAATAGTATCAGGAACCTTGGAATCAAGTTCCGCTTTAATCTCAGACGCTTCCGTCAAGTAATGTATACCTCTTAACATCAAGCTAACAGATCCTTAAGTAGAGCCATCATATCCTCATGTACCATAGGGTCCTTAAAATAAAGCTTACTCTTACGATTACTCTTATTAGTTATCTTAAATTCTATTTTGTTCTCCTTTTTGTTTAATTGTTCTACTAGGCTTTTTACGTTCACATCATATAGGAATATTGGTGGGCAGAAATCTGGGTTAGATCCTCTGTTATCAACTTGGTGTTCATTATTATTATTCCCAGCCGGTCTGTTGGTCTGCGTACTTTCTATGTTTAAGTCACTTAGAATAGAAAAGCGATTTTCACTCATTGGTGTGTTTTCCTTAGCACTTGTCAGGTTTTTACGAAAAGACGATAAATCAAAGCTTTTCACTTGACCTTGAACGCTTCGCTTCATTCTTTTTGAACGGGTAACAGGTGTAAAACCTTGAACAATATCTTCAGTACCATTTCGAATTGCCAACAACTGTTGTGCTGCAAAGGATGTAGATGGTGTGGCATGAGATGTTGGAATACCATTGGTGGCACCAATAAAAGTAAATATTGAATTAATTTCACCACTGGTTTGACCTTCAGCAGCTAAGCTTGACTCTGTACTGCTAATATGAACATTGGCTTCATTTATATCCATTGTTTGCTGTTGATCCAGACTCCCATCTATTTGGGAGTTGGCAAGTGTTATATGATTTTCAGGTTGATCATCTTCCGAATGCACATCGGATGTACCACTCGTGGGTTCAATGCAAGATGTCCCAAAAGTTTTTCCATTTTTTTTTTCCTTCGAATTATATTCTCAATATAATTTAAATACTTAGTTATTCCTTATATTCTTTGGATTATATTCTATGAATATAAAACGAATACTGAGAAAAATCAATGATTTCCAATATAAATTGTGATTTTAAAAAAATTAATTTTTCACAAAATTTTAATTCTCAAAAGAAGAAACACATGTGCTTCAATCAAGATTCAAACGGAACTTGCAGCATACTAAAAGTAAAACGTTCAAAAAAGCATCACTTGGCAGCACTGATTTACGTCAAAAGTTTTTTTATGCAAACAATTGACAGTGCTGCCGCAAAGCTTAAAAAAAATAAACATTGATGCAGAATGGAGGAGTAATTAGTGCTTTATATAAAAATTGTTAATATAAATTTAAATAATATCGTTTTATTATTTCAAAGTAATTTTTTTATTTTAGGAATCCGCCTCCTTTTTCGTTTTAATTTAATTTTAATAACCAAAAGTCGTTTCATCTTTCTTTTAATTCTGTTTTTATTATAATTTACCAAAAAGTTGTAATTTTTAGAATCAAGATTTTCAATAATATTTGTTAATGTTATTGTGGTGAACATGTTTTTTATCTTTTGCAAAACGTTCTAAAAAGAAAACTCTGTGCAATTGTTGAGCAGTAACTAAGCATCTGCAACAACTGATCACGCATCAGCAAAAAGAACTTGGCACAACTGCCGCAATGATGGACAAATTTACTGCATTTACGAACGTACCCACTATTTTAATTTATACAGATTTAAAAAGGAAAGTGTAAAATGGTTATCGCTAAATTTGTTTCTTCCTGCATCAATTGAAGCAAACCTCTCTCCCAATCTTTTAAATGCATTGGTTTGTTGCCTGTTGCACGCAAATCTGCTTTTTTTTAAAACGTCGTTCCGCATATTTTGATTTTTTTTTTAATTGACTTATGGTGGTTTTCTGCCCAAACTTCTGCAAATAATCTTCATGGAGTGAAGACAAGTCATTCTCTTTTATCACCCTCACTGACGGCACTTGCGATTTGTTAAACAGAATTTTACAGTTTTCCAAAAGACTAATAAATTTTGAATTATTTTTATCGCCCATCATACGGCCAAATTTAATTATGAAAACAAACAGATAGTGTTACCAAACTCTTTTAGCATAAGTTTTGTTAGGAATTTATAGAAAAAAAGCCATATTTTCAAACAGAGGTAACTCCCAAACAGTTTCCATCAGCTGATTTTACAGCCGCATATGTTTTAGTTTTCGAATACTAGCTATCACTTTTCAGTACTAGATATGTAATACTAGCAAAGTGTTATTCACACTTTTTGTAGTTACACTTTTCTGCATAGCTAGTACTGAAAAGTAAAAGCTAGTGCTAGTACTTAGTACTATATAGTATAAACTACATTTTTATTCCCACAGCCCATTGATTTGATTTAGCCGGAATGCATAATTTTATACCAAGCACTGTACGATCTACAGTTGTGAAACTAAGGGCAATAAAAATTAACAATTGTATATATTTTTTTTAAATTTTGTGTAGAACTATGTTAAATTCCTTAGGAACTAATGATCAGATACTAACTAAATATACAACATTGGAAAGCTTTAAAAAATATATGTATTACATTATGTTACTAAGTATTGAAGGTTGAATGTAGTTTGGCTTAAGGTCATCGGTTGTTAAAAGATTTTCTTTGTTATAAGAACATTTTGTTAAAAATAAATAAAAACAAGTTTTTTTAATTTTTAAACAATATTTATAACAACTAGCAGATTCCAGCCCTCGAAATTCGAGCGCAAATTCTAGAATATTTTATTTTTTCATTAAATGAAGACCCTAAAATTATGCTAATCAATTATAGCCAACTCACAAATCAACACAAAAAACAAACTCTTTTTTATTACAAACACATTAACACATTTAATAAACAAACGCATAGCATTGTATAATTTTATGTATGTGTTAGTAGCAACTTAAAATGCAATTTACTCAAAATAGAGGAAAAAATTTAAAAATCTGTAAATCTGCAAAACGACTAAAAAGAAATACCATTCAAACAATATACATTTGCTCTAAATCGGGATAAAACGGTAGAACAAAACATCGGTCACAAGAAAACTCCTAGCCTGTTAATATTATAGATATTCTTTTCCAATATATTTCTATCAACTTTGTTGATCATCATCAGGGATTATCTGATAAATAACAATAATCGAACACGTAAAATCTAAAAATAGGATTGTCAGAGAACCAAAATCAACAAAAATATATAAATCAACAACATATGTACCGGGGTTGTCTGAGAGAATAAAGAATATCAACATTTACAATCGCGATAAATACGAGTTAGCATTTAAAACAAGCAATACAATTGGAAAATTATTTAGCAAAACCAAAACAAAAGTAGATAAAGATGATAAATATAACCTTATATATGAAATTAGTTGTGACGGCAATGAAAAAGAAACTTGCAATAAAGTTTATGTTGGTACAACAAAAAACAAACTAAAAACTAGATTATCTTCACATTGATCGGATTTAAAAGCCATTAATAGACCAATAGAACAAAAACCTCACTCGCTGCCCATTGTTCAATAAACAACCATAAACCAAACTTTGATTCCACAAAAATTTTACAAGAGGAAAATAATTATAGGAAAAGATTTATGCTGGAAATGCTTCATATAATGCATATTCCCAAGGACAAAGCTCTTAATTGTAAGAGAGACGCGGAAAACGTCGCTAAGATCTACAGACATACGGTTGACAAACACAAACGATTAAAACAAAAGTTAGTTGACAATTACACTGTGTAAAAAGAAGTTGTAACTCAAACAAATTAAAAATTTGTTTTAAAGTAAATATAATTTTAAATGTTTTGTAATGTTTTTTGTTAATGATCATTTCAAAATTATTTGTGTTTTTATTTTTATTGTTATTTATCAGATAATCCCTGATGATGATCAACAAAGTTGATAGAAATATATTGGAGAAGAATATTGTTATAAATATTGTTTAAAAATTAAAAAAACTTGTTTTTATTATACCCTATACCACTATGTGGTTTGGGTATAATGACTTTGTGCTGCTGTTTGTAACAACCAAAAATATTTGACCTAGACCCATCTTTAATTATACCGATCGAATCAGAATCACTTTCTGAGTTGATTTAACAATGTCCGTCCGTCCGTCTGTGTGTCCATGTAAACCTTGTAATCAAACTGCAGGTCGCAAATATGAATATATTTTGATGAAATTTGGCATATAAGCTTTTATCGGCCATGGGATGAACGCTATTGAAATTGGTGAGAATCGGTCCATGTTCAGACCTAGCCCCCATACAAATTACCCCTATGAAATCGACATAAATTGTCATAAGATCCAAATTGTCATATAGATCTTACTCAAATTGGGCTTATATGCGTTCATTAGATCCATTAATGAGTAGTCCAAAAATGATCCCTTTGGCCCCATATAGAGCTGCTTCCCGATTTTCACTTAAATCTATTAAAAAACAAAAATATTGCACTGATTCTTCTCAAATTTTGTTTGTATATATTTTTGCAAAATACAAGAGACTTTACCAAACATGATCAGGATCGGTCCATTTTTGGACCTAGTCCCCATATAGATATAGCATCCGATATAAACTTTTTCATATCTGCAGCCAAAAAAATTAATAAAAACCCCACTCAAATTTGGTTTTTGCTTATTTTCTATGTCCAGTTAGTTGGGCCTAAGAGATAGGGTTTCTAAACGCATGGTATAGGGTATCGTATAGTCGGTCTAGACCGACTATAATTTTCTTACTTGTTTATTTTTAATAAAATGTTATTATACCAAAGAGAATCTTTTAACAACCGATGACCTTAAGCCGAACTACATTCACCCTTCAACAACACAACAGGTCAACAAAAATCTAAATTATCAACGTTACTAAGTGTTTTAGTAATCTTAACTATACAAAGCCTTAAGCATATATGGAGATTATAATAAATTAGAATTATCCCTTTTGATCTTAAGTAGATTTCAAGTGTTTTCTGGGAGCTATTAAATACGTTGGTATATTTTCTTCTTATAAACTTTAAAACCAATTCTAATGCAATAAAAGTTTATCTGTGAAACAAATTGTAATAAAAATGTAATGAAAAACAATCAGAACTGAGAATTGTTTTTCTATATTTATTATATTTGATAAAATAAAATTTGTGAAACGACTATTACCTAAATCGAATATATGCAATATAGTTAGCACACATTCATACAAACATCTATGGACAAAACCATAAATTATAAACATTGTGTTGGCATCACAAACCAAATCTTTAACCATGTACAACTATTTACTTCATATCTAAATACCACACACATTTAAGATAACTTAAGGAACACCATGGTTATCATACGTTTGTTGTTGCAAAGATAGGAAGGAGATGATGTTAAAAAAATGTTTTCTTTGAAGAAATACTTATTTCCGGTATGCTAAACTTTCCATAATAATAGAACTTTTGTAAAGGATCGCAGTGCGTGTCTGTTAAGATAACAACAATAAGTATTACTTATTTTAAGAAAATTTTCAACTTAGTTTACATACAAGAAGAAACGCATCAATACACACATGCACACATAGGCATACAACAGAGTGTAACAATAAAGTTAAAAGAGAAGAAAAAGAAAACATGGTATACTCGTATGAGATAATGAATAAGACGGTATGTTGTGGTGGTTGTTAAAAGTTTATTTTGCTGAAATAATAGTCTTTATTTTATTAAATTAAATAAGTATTTTTTTTTCTTTTACAAATTTATATAATTCAGTTATAAGGATGGATGTAGTGTTGGCAAACTTACAAGAAAACTACTGTTAGCCGACAATTCCTTATGAAAATTGATATATGATAAGCGGGGGGAGGACTTTTCTGCAAAGCCATGTTTTTTGTCCTTGGTCTAAGAACAGCATACACGAAATATCATTGGGAATGAAAGAAATTGCATTAAAATGGCATCGATTTGTTAGAGCATAATTTTTACATATTTCACTGAAAATAAATACTTGTCCATAATTTGCATATTTTTTTGGCATCTTATTATTTCGTATTCTAACTCATATTGTCCATTTTATATTTTTTATTGTTAATTTTTTTTAATTTTCTTTTACGTTTTTACATAAGTAGTTGCATACTAAAGTTGGTTTTTGTTAATTCAAAATATTTTTTTTAGTACAATTACTTAATTTAAAGAAGTTCATTCATCGCAAAGTCAAATAAAAATAACTGACGATGACAAAAATAATAATAATGCAGTACAAGGTAGTTATCAAAAAAAAATCTAAATAACTGTTGTTAACAAAAATCATGGAAGTAATAATCTCAGCAAAAAAAAAAATATTTTTGTTTTTTGTTAGATTTAAGTCACGGAGCTTTATATGGGACTATGACTAAAAATGTTCTTACTGCTTAATGGGTGTAATAAATTCGCATAAACCAAATTTGAGTGAAATATGTATGTACTTAGTGGGTGACAATACATGGGAAACTTTTAAAAAATTCTAAATTTGCCACTTTTGTTTTTTAATAATATCGCGTCATAAAATTATATATTTTTTCGAAATCACTTTTTCTCTATCGAAAGATAACAAATTTATTACAAAAATACAATTAAAAAAATAAATAAACAAAAAAAAAAATTTTTTTAAGTTATGCCAAAACAATGGAAACTTTTAAACTTTGTGGATAAAACAATAAGAATAGATGTTATGAAAGAAAAGTTTCTGACGTTTTCTTTCAAATGGTTTTTAAACACAATTGTATTATTTGTTTTAATCTTATATTTAATTAATTATTATAAAATAATGGGAAGAATAAAGTTTTGAGAAGCATTAAAAAACAGAATAATATATGATTTTACTACTGGTCTTAAGCAAAAGAATTATTCTATGAATAAATCCATGATTTAAAAAATTATCAAGAAATATCGTGAAAGAGGTACGTTGACGACTATATAAAGGGTTCCGCCATATAACGTTTTTTTTTTCAACTAGTGCTTATTTCGTGAATGGCAACACTTAGCTCATGTCTGATTTGACAGATAACACAAGGGAACAAAATTGAACTTTTTTTGTGTTGATTTGAAATTTATAGCAAATTTTTACTAATTTGAGGTCGCTGATTTCAAATCTGCACTTGGTTTTTTTCTATCAGCTCGACTTTTCGAGATATACCGTTATGTTCAAAATTAAGGCACTTCCGCTACATATATTGGAATAACTTGAAAACGGTTCACCATATTAAATTAAAAAAAAAAATCCGAAACTCGCAAACAATATTCTCTTAAAGCCGTGCTTACTTTGTTTTTAAAATTTCCAAGTAGTTTTAGAGATATCGTTCAAGTTTTGAAAAAAAAATTAAAATTTTTAAAAAAAAAACATTTTTTTTGTTCTTTAAAAATTCCTAAAAAATAAAAGTGGGACAAAAATCACAGTTTTGGTCTACAAACAGTTAGTTAAATATATTTCGAATAAAATGAGCTTTATTTCATTGCAATCGGTGCTCAACTTTTGATTTTGTTCACGATTTACTGAATTGATATAAATCGCGATTTCCATACAAAAATAACATTTTCTAATGTGTAAGTGTTTGTATGTAATAAGTTAGTTTTTTATGATTCTAAGAATTAAAAAAATTAAGTAATAAAAAAAGATTATTTAATTTTTATGGTCGGCTATACTTTTTAATTTAACACAAAAAGAGAATTTTAAAGAAAAATAAAAAATTTTAATACACAAATATTACAATGTAATTACAACTCATCGAAAAATTTTCTTTTATAAGATTTTCTTAAATAACCTTGTTTAGAGGGATTTGTTTTAATGCTCCAGCAATAGTCCGCCATCATATGCTTATCCCAGTGACCCTGGTACCGCTCCTCTATAGTGCGGATATCTTGATGGAAACGTTCACCTTGTTCTGAAGTCTCCAAGATTTTCAGGGAAACAATCCAAATGACTGTGTAGGTAGTGCACCTTAATGCTCATATTACAACCAAGCTGCTTGAAATGTGACAACATGTTATCCACGTGGTCCGAATAGTGCTCACCCTTTTTGTTTCCCAGGAAATTGCGCACTATCCAAACAAATTCATTCCAAGCATTTCTTTCAATATCTGTCATGGAATTACTAAAATTTTCATCATTGATTAATTTTTTGATTTGAGGGCCATCAAAAATGCCAGCTTTCAGTTTCTCCGAACTCAAATTGTTGAACTTTTTACTGATATATCTAAAACAATCACCGTCCTTGTTGAGAGCTTTGACAAATTGTTTCATAAGTCCTAGCTTGATATGGAGAGGTGGCAGTATTATGCGATCCCTGGGCACAAGTGGTTGATTAACTATATTGTGGTTTCCTGGAACCATAGCTTCCCTCGAAGGCCAGTCTTTCTTACTCCAGTGTTCAGATCTGGCTCTGCTATCCCATAAACAAATGAAACACGGATATTTTGTGTAGCCACCTTGTTGGCCTAGAAGAAAATTCACCATTTTTAGATCCACACAAATTAGCTAGCGGTGTTCGTTGTACTTTATTTTATTTATAACTGAGGCAATTGTAGAATATTCTTCTTTAGCTTTAGTTGAATGTGCAATGGGCAACGAACCTAATTTATTACCGTTATGCAGAAGTACACATTTTAGGCTGCGTTTAGAAGAATCTATAAATAGTCGCCAGTCATTTGGATCATACTCCTCTAATCCCATCGCTGTTACTAAACCAGTAACATCTGAACAATAAACAAATTCATCGTCTTCGGAAAAGAATGGAAGTAAGTTTTTTTCTCTGTTACGGTAGTATGAAATTGTTGTTCCTTGGGTTAACAGATTTTTTTGCTTTAATCGAGAAGCAAGAATTTCAGATGCTTTTTTAGAAAGTCCAAGGTCTCTCACTAAGCTCCTCCTGATTAAATTGCTCGCGTTCAGAAGAAATATCTAAATGCAAGTCATCTGATCCAAATTCAGAAATTGGTGAAGGAACATTTTGTCGTAAGTCGTGGAAATTGTGTGTAGATGTAGATGGTTGTGGTTCTGAATCCTCACTAGAGTACAGGACTGGTTGGGTAATAGACAACACGTTAGGATAAATCCATTTAGACCGGTTTGTTTTATTAATGCCTGTTATGTTGACAGCGCAAAAATAACAATCATCATAATGATTCGAAGGTTCCCGCCAGATCATTGGTGTTTTATACTTGAAGTGGGTCCGTTGCTTGTTTGCCCATAACCTTAAATACTCTACACAGTTTTTACATACAGTATTAGGAATCCAGTACTTGTCACGGGTTTCCATGGTAAATCCGAAGTAGTCAAAATAAATTTTTTTAATAAAATCTGACACACTTTTTCTATTTTTTATAAACGTGTATTCGCCACATATGTTACAAAAATAGTTGGGATTGATTTTACAGGTGTTTCTTGACGTAGCCATTGCACAATTTTGAAGTATATATCAAAGTAACACAATTTTCAATAAATAACACACGGGAACAAAATTGAACTTTTTTGTGTTGACTGATTAAATGTTCAATGTAAAATGATTTATATTTTTTGTCGTTATACTTTTCGCTTTCGTAAACACTTGTTGAATGAGAAAAATTGGTTGAATGAACCCATAAAAATACTTAGTAGTTTTTTACTGAAGTACCAAAAAAAATTATATCCACAATTTTATTGACAGTCACTTATGAATGAACACATGTGTTCAGGGGAATTCCTTTAAAAAATCATCCGTTACCAACGGTAAACCACACATCAATAAAAACAAGTGGACTTTTCTTTTTTCTCTTTAATTGACTGTGAACTGACTAGGTGTCATAAAGGGACAATAAAATTTATAGGCGTTATGAGTTTGCTACCGCAACCATAAAAATGAAATAATCTTTTTTTATTACTTAATTTTTTTAATTCTTAGAATCATAAAAAACTAACTTATTACATACAAACACTTACACATTAGAAAATGTTATTTTTGTATGGAAATCGCGATTTATATCAATTCAGTAAATCGTGAACAAAATCAAAAGTTGTGCACCGATTGCAATGAAATAAAGCTCATTTTATTCGAAATATATTTAACTAACTGTTTGTAGACCAAAACTGTGATTTTTGTCCCATTTTTATTTTTTAGGAATTTTTAAAGAACAAAAAAAATGTTTTTTTTTTTTAAATTTTTAATTTTTTTTTCAAAACTTGAACGATATCTCTAAAACTACTTGGAAAATTTAAAAACAAAGTAAGCACGGCTTTAAAAGAATATTGTTTGCGATTTTCGGATTTTTTTTTAAATTTAATATGGTGAACCGTTTTCAAGTTATTCCAATATATGTAGCGGAAGTGCCTTAATTTTGAACATAACGGTATATCTCGAAAAGTCGAGCTGATAGAAAAAAACCAAGAGCAGATTTGGATTCAGCGTCCCAAATAACCTTAAAAACAATATTCAGTTCTTAATCAACAGAACCATTGTTCCCTTGTGTAATTAGTTTTATCCTTCCGCTGAACGAATATGGTTGTGTATACGCTTGAACAACGCTGGGAAATATTGCGACATTACGTTGAAAATCATGGTAATGTTGCAGAATGTGTGCGAAAATTGCGTACGGATTTTGGAAGAAGAGAAGCACCGTCAGCTCCGTATGTTCATTATCTTGTGAAAAAAGTGAAAGAAACTGGCATCCTCATCGATAAACCAAAGCGTGAAAAGCCAAAAACAGTGCGTACACCCGAGAATATTGCTGCTGTGGCAGAAAGTGTGCGTGAAGCGCCATCAACATCAATTCACCGTCGTTCCTAAGAATTGAACATTTCGGAAGCATCATTGAGACGAATTTTGCATAAAGACCTTGGTATGACGCCATACAAAGTCCAATTGGTTCAGGAGTTGAAGCCAACTGACCATCCAATGCATTTTCGCTTCGCTACGTGGGCCTGCGATCGACTTACAGAAGATGCCGATTTTGCAAAAAAAATCATCTTTTCAGATGAAACCTCATTTTGATCTTGGCGGGTATGTAAACAAGCAAAATTGTCGCATTTGGGGCACAGAAAACCCGCACGCATACATTGAAAAGCCGATACACCCAACACTAGTCACTGTTTGGTGCGGATTTTGGTCCAGAGGCATAATTGGGCAATTTTTCTTCGAAAATGAGCAAGGAGTGGCCGTTACAGTCAATGGCGATCGTTATCGGGCCATGTTGAACGAATTTTTGTTCACAAAAATTGAAGAGGAGGATAGTGGCAACATTTGGTTTCAACAGGACGGCACTACGTGCTACACAGCCGAAGCTACACTCGATGTTTTGCGCCCTGTTTTTGAAGATCGCATTATCAGCCGCAGAGCTGATGTAGTTTGGCCACCTCGGAACTGCGATTTGACACCGTTGGACTATTATTTGTGGGGTGCCCTCAAAGATAAGTGTTACGCCAACAAGCCAGAGGACAATATTCGTGAAGCCATTGGTGAAATACAGCTGCACACAATTGATAATGTGCTTAAAAATTGGACCGATCGTGTAGGCTACTGCATGGCCAGCCGAGGCAGCCATTTGAATGAAATTATTTTCCATTATTAACCGGAAGGATTGTACTTTCAAATAAAAAAAGAAATTTGAGATAATATTCAATAGTTTTTTTTTAGCATTTTCAAAAAAAAAAACGTTATTTGGCGGACCCTTTATTTAGGCGCATGCCCCATAAAACGAATCAAAGACTGGACAATTCAATTACAAGAAAGTTTAAAAAATGCCGACATATGGTACCTAAAAATATGTGCTCAAACTGTTTCCCGACGAGCAATTGAGGCTAATCTTGATTGTTATGATCCTGTGAACATAAACATGAACTGATCAAGATGGAATAGAAGTACTGTTCGCTTTTCTGATGAATCCAAGAATAATTTAAGAAGCTATGATGGAAAAATGCTTGTACGGCGACCAAAGGGAAAAAGACTAGATCCAAAATTTACAAATACAAATAAATTATGGTATGTATGTTGCTTTTCATTCCAAGGAATAGGTACAATTCAGATAGCAAAGGATACTACAACTGGTACTGAATGCAGGCAAATTCTAAGTGACGTAATGTATCCATAACATGACACAATGACCCAAAACACACCTCCAAAGTTGTAATCGAATGGTGTTTTGGAATGGCCAAGCCCCAATCGCCAAATATCAATCCAATAGAAAAGATGGGAAATTGTAGATTGAAAAATACGGATATGAAATTATATAAACAAGACAAACTCTATACCTCGGCGTTGCACTGTGGGATTTTGCTGGGAAATATCAAAAATGTAATGATGAAGTTTTGTAGAGTATTGTTTAAATAAGAGAAATGCAAAATATTTTTTTTTTTTGCTAGAAATGCACTTTTCTTCCAAAATAACGCGGCAAGGTCCCTAAACGAAACTCTGTAGTAGTTGCCTCACATTTTCATGCATTTCAATGATCCGGCTATATAATTTCTTTTGATCATATCTAAGTATATTTGAAAAATATAGTATTTCAGCATTAGTTTTGAAAAAAGAAATAATTATTGGATAACAATAATAGCCTAAAAATATTCAGGTTTAATGATGGCACTCAAAAATAAAGTGTTTTTAGGTTTTCTGGAAAAAAAAGGTGAGGCTTATCGACCTTTATGTTCTAGTTGCAAAAGAATAAAAGGTGGGAGTGTATTCTTTTGATTTAGTAAATAAGATTTGGATAATATTGCACTTAGTTTTATAAAAAAAGTCACACGAAATTTTATTTCAGTAATTCAAAGAAACACGATATAATTATTAACGATTATTTACAGCTATTTGAAAGATGTGCATAAGGGAAAAAAAAAGAAAACAATAAATAAAAAACGACATAATATGAATTTTGAAATGTTTAGCAAGTGTCGAAAAAAATCTCAAACGCACCTTTCTATTATAAACTCAATTATCAAAAACAGAAATTGAAAAGAATTGAACAGGAATCTTCGAAAAATCGTGATTATTTCTTTAAAAAGGCGAATCATGGCTAAAAATTAAATTAAATTATTATTTTCTGAAATTAAATTTTATAATTTTATATTTTAATTTTTAATTTGGAACATTTTTCAGTTTGTTTCAAAAATAAAATTTTAAAATAAAATAAAATACAATTTTTTTTTGGGTTATATGGGCGGTGGGCGTAGCATATTTCTGTTAAACTTTGCGAACATCTTTACTTCATAATACTGATAACTTGAGTCCAGTTACAAGACTTTTATTGAAGAAACAAGAATTTGGGTCCAAAAATTAATTTTCAGATAAATGGACTCTGGGCGATTTCCAAGAAACTCTCCAAATATCTCAACTTTATAACACTGATGACTTGTGCCAAGTTTAATAACTATTGGTAAAGACTTTCGGCCAAAAAATTTGTTCGGGTTATATGGGCGGGGGTGATTTTAATTTTTAATATTTTTCTTAATTGATTTGATAAAAGGCTTTGGGTCAAATTGCAATGCTTTCGCCTTATACTTTTTTTTGCCAATAAATGTATAAAGCGATCCCACAGTGCATTGTGAAGCAGTACTCAAAAATAATGGATATCGACCAAAATATTAAAGTAAAACGTAAATGGAAAATTTTCAATTGTTTTATAGTAAAGGTTTCCAAAGTTTTTTCTGAAGTAAAGCTTTTTATTTTAATGTTTTTCCGTTTTAAATAAATGAAATATACAAATTTTTGAATTAATAAAAGAGTGTTCAATTTTGTGATCCAATTTTTTGGTATTGACCGTCAAGTTGTTAAAAATATATCTTGTAAAAAGTTTCCGCTGTATATGCTAATATAGATCTTACGACAATTTAAGTCAATTTCATAGGGATTAAAATTTCATTAGAGATCGTGCTAAGGCCGGCAAAAGCTTATATACCAAATTTCATCGAAATATATTAATATTTGTGACCAGTAGTATTTTTTAAAAGGTTTACATGGACATACAGACAGACAGGCGAAGTGATTCTGAGTCGATCGGTATAATAAAAGGTGGGTATAGGTCACATATTTTTTTTAATTACAAACATTAGCACAAATTCATTATGGCTTAAATATTTTTCAAATTTGAGGTAAAATAAAAAAAATAAAAATTAAAAAGGAAAAATAAAAAATGAAAAATAAGAAATGAAAAATGAAAAACAAAAAATAAAAAATTGAAATGAAAAATGGAAAATAAAAAATTGAAATGAAAAATGAAAAACGAAAAATTAAAAATGAAAAATATGAAATTAAAAGTAAAGATTAAAAATTAAAAGAAAAAAAAAAATAAATAAAAATTAAAAATTAAAAATGAAAAATATAAAATGAAAAATGAGAAATAAAAAGTGGAAAATGAGAAATTAAAAATAAAAAATAAAAAATTAAAGTAAGAAATGAAACTAAAAAAAATGGAAAATGAAAAATTAAAAATTAAAAACGAAAAATGATAAATAAAAAATAAAAAATGAATAGTGAAACATAAAAAATGAAAAATTAAAAATAAAAATGAAAAATTAAAATGAAAAACGAAAAATGGAAAATAAAACATAAAAAATGAAAAATGAAAAATAAAAAATGAAAAATTAAAAAATAACCAGTTGAAATAATAAATATTTATATATTAGCAGAGCCCCTGCAGTTGTTTGCTATAAGTGATACAAAGTTGACGCTTTCTGTTTGATTTTAAAAAAGTGCCATATAAAAATTTTTAATTACTAGATGTTTACACATCTCCCCTGTGATCGGACTCACATGAGATTTTTATTTCTTCGACAATAAAATATCTTTCAAATAAGATACGAACGTTAAATTGTTAAAAATATTTCCGTACTTTCCTAAATAAATTTTCGAAAATCGTACCACAAAATACAATTTGTACGAATTCATATGTTTTTTCTTTAGAATCGAATCTTTAGTAATTATTGCTTTTCCTTAAGGAAACCCCCTCAAGTTGTTTCGAAATTAATCAATATCTTTAAAGTCATTTAAAGTCAATTTTGAATTTAACATCTTAAAAAACTATTTAATATATTTTATTTCTAAAAACCGAAAAAAAACAACAAACTACTTTTTAATATCCGGCTAATTTATTAAATTGGCAATAAATCAAGTTTTAACACTACTGCAGAATTCTGTTAACACTGACACACTCAAATATGCAGAAGAAATAAATTGAAATTGGGTAGAAAAATAAAGCAAAAAAAAAAAGAGAAAAATAATAAAAATACGAGAAGCTAAAGGAAACATACACAAGGAGTAATGAATGGCAAAAGCACTAAAGTATAGTTTAGCCAATAAAAAGGGCAGCACACGTGCGTTACGTATACTTTTTCCGTTTATTTTTATTACCAAGTCTTGCGAATTTATATTCTCAGATTTCTTTTTTTTTTGTGGCTCCCTAAAATATATAAGTATTTTATCTACACGTACACTTTGCTGAAAAAGTAGATGAAGTTTAAATAATATCAGCTTTACTTTTTACCATAATATGGTCATAAACTAGGCTGGGTTTCAAAAAGAAGTAAACATTAATAAAAACTATATTTAAGTACTTTATGAGCACAGCTTATATATATATATACTATATATACATATGTATATGTATTAAACACATTTAACATTAAAGAAAATAATTCCTATAAGAACGTATTTCGAGTGTGTTTGTGTGTGTGTGTGTGTGTGTGTATGTGGTTGTGTGTGTATGTCTGAGATGGTGTATTGTAGTAACTTTGCCAGTTGGAAATGGGAATTGTAGTAAAACCCATAATGACATAATTTGTATTCAATTCGTTAACCTATAAAAAAGATGAAAGCAAAAGAATATAAAAAGCAAAAAAACAAAAAAAAAAAAAAAAAACAAAAAAACAAAAAACTAAAGCAAAAGCAAAAGAAACATAAATGTAAATGGTTGCTATATATATATTTTTTTTTATTTTGTATTGTATAGCAACATATAAACCAAACATTGTTAACCGAATTTTCTTTTGGTTTCTCGTTTTTTAAGAAAACCAAAAAAAAAAGTATAAAAAATAAAAAACAATAATCACGAAATGTTTCAAAATTGAACAATGACTATATAGTTATATTTAGAAATTTGTTTCTTTGAATGCCAGAAATTTATGCCAAAGCACGCCTCTGTTACATAAAATGGCACATGCATTTTGTTGCCATATTATCGTTGTTTAAAAGTTTTATAGGAGTTGCAAATGAATGGCAACTTCTTATAACTCGTTTAAATTAGTTAGAGCAATTTAAGTAATTTTTTTTCTGTTATTTCATTCTTTGTTTGAACATTTACTTTGCTAAATTGTGTTGCTGATTATACAGCTGTTTCCCGGTTTAACGAATACTCGGTTTAACGAATTCGCGATTTAACGAACAGCCAAATATTTTATATTAAGTACCTTATATTACGAATGAAAACATGATTTAGTACTCGATATACCGAATTACAAAATTTTCTTAAAATAATTAAAAATAAGAAAAATTAAACAAAGGGAGAAGAATTTATTAATCCTGTATATGCAAAACTAGAGAAGCGAAAACAAAATCTGTGTAAAAATCAGTAAATGTAAACAAACTCAAACATAAGAAAAAAAAAAATATATACATACAAGTTACACAAGTGAATTTAAGAAGGATGCTTTTTTCTTTGACTTTTTCATCAAAATGTTTTTTTCTGTTCTATGTGAGTTGCTGAGTCAAGTCAACTAGAAAAAGACTTTCATTTAGAGAAAAATTGAAATCGTAAAGGATTATAAAAAGGGTGCATGTATACGGGCTTTATCCAATAAATATGGAATACCAAAATTCCCAATATTCACAATTATAAAATAAAAATGAAAACTTTTAAAAAATATGGAAAAAAAATTTTGGGTCGAAAAATAGATGAGGTGAGTTTCCAAAAATGGAATCAAGATTATTTAAATGATTCCAAATGTAAAAAAGAAAAAATGTTCCAATAACTGGACCTATTTTAAAAAATAAAACCTATCGAATTACATAAACAATTTTAACGCAAGCCATGGTTCGTCGTCTCGTTTTAAAAAAGATATAAAATTCGACTAAAGAAAGAAAGTGGTGAGAAACTCTACTCTCAAGCAGAGTTAGTGAAACCTTTTATTATTTACTAGCAGATTGAAATTCGAGCGCATATTCTAGGAAATTTTATTTTTTCATTAAATAAAGACCCAAAAAGTATGCTTATCCATTAAAGCCAATTCACAAATCAACACAAAAAACAAACTCATTTTTATTACAAACACATTAACAAATTTAATAAACACACACATAGCATTGTATAATTTTATGTATGTATGTTAGTAGCAACTTTAAATACAATTTACTCAAAATAAAGGAAAAAATTTAAAAATCTGTAAATCTGCAAATCGGCTAAAAAGAAATACCTTTCAAATAATATACGCTTCGCCTAAATCGGGATGAAACGGTAGAACAAAACATCAGCCACAATAAATCGCCTAGCCTATTAATATTTTGTTTATTTATCTATTTATTGATCAGCATAACTTACGCAAGTATGCTATATTCAGCGCTGATGAAACAGGGCTCTTATTGAAAATGTTTCCGATGAAAAGACTGCACTAGGTAGAAAAATTACAAAACTAAAAAAAAAAACTAAACTCCTTATGATAGGGAAATCGAAAAAGCATCGAAATAAATTGATTTTTCGACGCATAAAAAGCATAGTTTCTTATTAAAATTAATATTTTTAAATAAATTTTGCGGGTAGATAAATTAAAAAAAAAACAACAATTTACAACAAAGTTCTGTACTGATTTTGGAAAACGCCTTGCCTTCCTCCAGCAGAAAAGTTGGTCAAAGAAACGAGTGCTGGCAAGGTATGGGCCCTATATATGCCAGCAAATGTTACACCATTAATAAAACCCTATAAAGCTACATTACAAAAATAGTTTTGTCCAAAATGAAGTCCTCAGAACAGAAGGACATAATCATGTTTTTAAAAAAATTGTGATAGCTTTAGCATTTCAAGCTGTTACAGAAACCTCCCTCGCAAAATGTTGGAATAAAAATGTTATCCCAAGCCAACCACAAATGGATTACAATTACTCTACGAAATTTTCTCAAATGTAAGAAATTTTGTAGCGTTTTATTCAACTTTGAGTACATGGAGAAAATGATGATGGTCATGAAAGTGATTACATTCCATTAGAAGCCGAAAGTAAAGTTAAGCACACAGTAATAATAAAACATTTTGAAGAGTGTATTAAATGGGGGCAACAAAACAATATAGAGCTTTCAAAAACTGGTTCTTTCATAGCAATCATTTAAAGTATCTCATAACTATCTCACAACTATCCAAAATTATTTTATATAATTTTACAATGTTTAAAATTTTTGAATTGTTGCCCTTATTGTTGTTAGAATAAATAATGTATGTAATTAAATAAATCAGACTAGTATTTATTTAATTACATATATTAATTACATTGATTTTTAATAATAAAAAGTTAAATAAACAGTACTCTTTTTAACGAATTTTTCGATTTAACGAATAGGCCTGTCATTATATCGTTCGTTAAACCGGGAAACCACTGTATTTGGTTTCGAAAAAAAAATAATTTCTGTTGTTTAATTTCCTAATGAATAGGATTTAAAGTTAGATGGGTGTGTGTGTGTGGTTGTTTGCTAACGTATGAATTATAGCAAACAATAAATTACTTATACGTAGAGCGGACCACCCTATAAAACAAAGGCCTAATTACCGCATATGTAAGCGAGTGAAATTTACAGACAGAGTAAAATCAATCAGAATTTACTGGAAAGCACTTGAAATTTAACACAATAAAATATAAGAAATTTCATTTAAAGCACTATGAAAGTGAATTATATCGAGCCCTAACAGCAAAAAAAAACTTAAGCGACAAAATTATCGATTTCCGTTGTGCGATGAAAATCGATTAAGAAACATAATTCCCATCACCTGTAAAAATTTCAAAGCTGTCAAATGTACCGTTACGAGGAAAAAGTCAAAACAAAAATAACTCAAGCGACATTTTGTTTTGTTTAAAAATTTTCTGACAGCGTTGTGTCGTTTAAGTTAAATTTTCATTTTGAAATTTATTTGTATGGCGTTAGAAAAGTTTAACTTTTTGTGTTAATAGTTTTGCAAATATTTATTAAAATGGCATCTGGTGAAAGAAAGGTAACTATATTTTTGTTGATTATGGAAATTTCTTCGATTTTGACCAGATTTGAAAGACCCATATTAATGATTTGTCCAATAAGAAACAAATGAAAATCATTTTTGACTGCTTTTTCCTAAATGCAATTTATGTGTAATATTTTTTTATTTTAAGTTGCCAGCAAAAATTAGTCTTGTTCCGTATAGCAGCAGCGACTCCGAGTTAGACATTGGAGAAGAAATGTGTATAGGAAATAGGGGATACAAAGCTCCTAAAGCTGTTCCTAAGAGATTAGCAACAAAGAAAAAGCAAAATACCGCAGCTAAACCGAATCTCTGTATACATAAGAATTGTGGAAGGAACTGCAGCTCCAATTTCACTGAAGAGGACAGGGTGTTAATAAATGAGCATTTTTGGGGTATGGGCAGCAAAAATAGACAAAAGGATTGGCAGCGCTCGTGTATTAAACGTAAATCTGTTGCCAGAAAAAGATCCGAAAGTGAAAAAAGACAATACACCTATGAGTAAAACGTAAATTACAACTTTAAAAATATTAAAGTTTGTCAATAATTTTTACTTCAAACACTAAATATATCCCAACAAATGCTAAGAGCCGTCAGCGATAATAAAAATATATTGAGTGCTGTTAGCGATAATAAAACGAAAGCTAAGCCTCACAATAAATCTGATGAATAAAAAGTACTGCTATTAAAATCTTTTACTGAAAGTTTGCCCGCAGTTCCGTCCCATTATTGTCGAAATAAAAGTAATAAGTTGCATATTTCAAGTGAATTTCGAAACATTTCTGGTTTGTATAAGTCCTATACTCAACATTTAATAAATTTTCATAAGGAATCGTCTCAATTGTCCCTAAGAGTTTTTCGTTCAATTTTTATAAACAATTTTAATATTGGTTTCCACTTGCCTAAAAAGGACAAATGCGTTATATGTGAAAGCTACAAAAACTTGGACGAGGCAGAAAGAAAAACTACCTGAAAAACTGTCTGAAAAATACAAAAATCATATAAAGGACAAAGTGTAAAAAAATATTTTTGGAGGAACAGACACAAAGCAAAACAAATTCATCGATCCTTAAAAAGTTTTAAATACACCCTATGCAAAAAGTGTTACATTATTTTATTCAAGAAAATATTCATACTATAACGAAAGTGTATATGAAAATGGTACTAAAAATGGTTATTGCTTCTTGTGGGGAGAGACTGACGGAAAAAGAGGATGCAATGAAATTTCCACGGTATTGTTCCAATATTTGAAACTTGTTGACCAGAGGGGAACCTGTTCTTCGATAGCCCTTTACTGCGACAGCTGTGTTGGTCAAAACCAAAATAGAGCTGTGCTTTCCGTTCTCAAGTTTTTTTCTTGAAACTGCTAATTTTATAAGGAAAACTAGCTGAACCCCGCAAACGTTGTTTTGCCCTCAATGAATTTTTACTTTTAGTTAGAATCTGTATACATCTATATAAAAAAACGTTTGTGCATTTGTTTATATTAAAACTGTTAAAAAAAGCCATGTTTTATTTATGAAAATTAAAATAAATATTTATTGTAACATACATATGAGTCATTCCATGTCAAACCGTACGATTTTTGCTAAAAATTGACTTTGATGTCTTCGATATCTTTCAAAATTTGAGAACGAAGTCTTCATTAAAAAATATTTTACACGTGTTTCGGGAAAAAAATTAAAATTTTTTTTTTAATATATAACTAAAAGTTAAATAATAAACAATTTTAATTTTTATATACATTTTTATAGAAAAATCAGCTGCAAATGATGTAGTATGAACTTTAATTTGTCTCTCTTGGTACGGAATAAACGCATGGTAGCCTAAAGTACCTGGTATCATTTTTGCTTTAGTAAACCGTTCTTTAAGTTTTTTCTCCTGCTCATTATATTGTTCCGTACTAAAAAATTCGCAATTTATGTTTTTAACATTTTGTTTAACCCATTGATAAAAAGTAGTCGGGGTATTGATTGGATTGTCAATATTGGTCAAACTGGCTCGGGCTGCTAATCTTTTAATTGTGCCTCCAAGCCCATCGCAAGGGCCCTTTCCGTACGAAGTTGCAAAGAAGTGCCACTCTGCTTTTATAGCGAAATCATCTTCGTGAAATGCAAGATTGACAAAATTTTTCTTGGTTTTATATTGAGCACTTGCACCATCTGAGAAGTAAAAAATTTTTTTTAAGGAATTCAATGTTTCTTTAAGGAATTTGATTAGACCTTCCTGAAATAAATTGACAGCTATTGTGTCGTGTTTTAAGCATTCCGATATTGCAACATAATTAATAAATTTTTCTTTCCAATTGTCGTTGTAGTAAATAGCATTAAAGTTTATACTACATCATTTGCAGCTGATTTTTCTATTAAAAATGTATATAAAAATTAAAATTGCTTATTATTTAACTTTTAGTTATATATTAAATAAAAATACACTTTTTTACTTTCATACATACATACACACATACATACATGCGTTGAAATTTTCGTTAACATGCTTGAAAGTAAAATGTTTATAAACAAAATGTTATTTTTTTTGTGGTGCTGCAATGGAAAAAAATCGTAAAAAAATAGAATCCATTCGACCTCCACTCTGAAATTTTGAGGGAATGTTAAGAATATATTAACCTTAAAGAAAATATTTTTTTCAGATTTTTCGACTTGTTCGAAGATTGTGGAAAACAGAAATTAAGTAAAAAACCCAAATTTTAATATTAAAAAAAAATTAATTTATAAAAAATAATATTTTTTTTAAAAAGAAGGTTCAAATACCTTTAAAACAAGGTATTGAACTTCAAAATCCATTCACTAGTTTTATAAAAACATTAGTTTAAATGTTGTCATGTCGGAAGGTTTTTCACGATTTTGACGATTTTCAAATGCAAATAACTTTTTAAAAAAAAATTTTTAATTTTTTTCCCGAAACACGTGTAAAATATTTTTTTATGTTTATTACGTCTGGCAAATTTAAAGAAAATCGGAATAGGTGGTGTAAAAAAGGTGTTCGGTCTGACATGGAATGACTCATATGTATAAGAATGACCAACATATTTCTATCATTGTAATTCTAAAAAGAGTGAACAATATTTTTAGTTTCCTTATTCTGGCAGTAAATTAATAAATTTACTGGCTTTCCGACACGGGAAAAACAACTGTTTTCGAGGTCCAAACCACATATTTGCAATGATTGTCCTTGAGATTTATTGATGGTCATGGTAAAGCCCAATCTGTTCGGAAATTGCAATCTTTTGAATGTTATCGGTGTGTCGGTAGGAATCGTCGGAATTCTTCGCAGCAAGACATGTTCTCCTTTAAATTTGCCTTTGAGAATTGTGGCCTCAATAACATTTGGTATTATTCTCTCAACAATTAACCTGGTTCCATTACATAGTTTCGGAGCGTTGAGGTTACGTAGCAAAATTATTGGAGAACCAACTTTTAATTTTAATAAATGTGGAGGTAGATCGGGCACATCAAGTGAATTCAAAAATTCTGGTGGATAATTGACTGCTTCATTTTCTTCAACAACACTATCCACAGATTTGAAATAACACTTTCGGAATCAATCATGTCCTGAATAATAACATTAACATTATCGACATCGAAATTGTTTGCGGCTTAAATAGTTCTTTTACTTAACCAATTAGTTGTTTTGAAAACTGGTCAGCCGTTGGATCATGGATAATAAAATGAGAGCTCCACCAAAAAGTCTTTCATTGCCTTTCAAATCTTTTAAAGTTCTATGTAGTGCTTCTAAGGAATGTTTGTAAGCCATGTTATATTCATCCCAAATAATAATATTGCATTTTTGCAGAACTTTTGCCATACCGGAATGTTTTTTTAACGGTGATTTGAGTGCTGAAGGAGCTGTACGACCACCATGCAATAATGTTGCAGCTATTCCGGACAAAGCAATAGCCAATGCAATTTTTCCTTCCTTTTTAGTTAGAATATTTGTATATAAAAACGTTTGTGAATTTTGGAACTTATAAAATTTAAATAAATTTGACAACTCATTATTTTTCGAACGCCAGCGCCATCTACCGGGTCCAACAAAAAAATTTTTGGCATCATCTGACATACATATATGTTCATTCTTAGTTTCAGTAAAATCGCACCGTAAATAAGAATATTCGAAATGACTTTACCCCAGCGCCATCTATCGGATCCATTTATACATACAAAAATTTCCTATGATAAAACATACGTACATTCTGAATTGCAGTCAAATCGCACTAAATGAAAATATAAAAAAAAAAAACAAAAAAGGAGGAGTTTAACTTCTTATATATAAAATTCTCGTGTCGCGGTCTCTGTAATTGAACTCCTCCGAAACGGCTTGACCGATTCTCAAGAAATTTTGTGTGGATATTGGGTAAGTCTCAGAAACGGACAACAGGTATTTTTTTTTTTTTTGATATCTCAAGTTGGCGTGACACTTATGGCTATCATAGTACTCCAGATATCTGATTTTAAAAGTTCACTTTGTATGGGGGGTACCCCTCCCAGTGGCCCTATCAAAAAAAAAAATATACGTTGTCCGATTCTCAGACCTACCCAATATGCGCACAAAATTTCATGAGAATCGGTCGAGCCGTTTCGGCGGAATTTTACCACAAACACCGCGACAGAAGAATTTTATATATAAGATAAAAATTACATATTTAATACCTGGACATACAATGATGCCTGTGGACTCCATTCACAGCACTATTGAGCCGTTTTTCCGTGATAGAAGTGTTTCGGCTCCATGTGAATGGTATACTGTGATCTCCAATGTAAGAACTCTGCCAGCTGGTTATAAATGTATTTTGGTGAATAATGGAGATCTTAAAGACTGGAAAGCATTTTCGAAAATTCTGTTCCTAGTTCAATAAAAATTTAATTTCAAACTCTACGCTCTGCCATATTTGAAAAAGACAGATCTTATATCGTTCTTAGGTATGGTTATTTTGAAGACTCCAAAACAACAAAAATCGATCTTAGTACGATTTCGCGCTCAAAACGCAATTTACCTATAACAACAAATGGACCAATTCCTGCATATAAGGGTTTGTTGAAAATTGCATCTGCTAAATACAATGACTTAAAAACACTTTGTGATAAATATACAATTCATAAAAAATTTCACAACGAATATTTAAGCCTAAAACACGCAGATATTATTGAAGATAGATTACCAGAAACAGAGGAAGAAGACACTAAAGAATAAACTTTACATTACAAAGAATTTCATTTTTTTATTGTATTTAATATTAATGTTAATTTTCAAAAAAAAATTGTAAAAAATATGCTGGCGCATATTTCTATGCAATGTTGTTTTTTAACTTAACCGACACAAATACATCGCTTCAGCTTGATACAATGACAGCAAAAAAAACTTAAGTCACAAAAAACCGACTTATTTAAAAAAAAAAGACTAAAAAAACGATAAATATTTGTTGATTACTCAAAAAAACGCCATAAATTGAAAGGTTCATGTTAGTACCTGCGCTGAGTACAGAGAAAACTAAAAAAAAAACTTCTCCTAAAAAATTTACTGTTTGTCGCTTAAGTTTTTTTTGCTGTTAGGGCTCGATATGTACCAAGTACTTTATGGTTTCTAAAAAATGAACATATTTTTAAAGATCAAATATTTTATGTAAGTTTTTTAATAGTGAGTTTGAAATTATTCAGGCTCAAGATCAAATATTTTTACTTTAAATAAAGCAAAAACTTTGGCACATTTTTTTCAAAAAATTGATCTATATTCTGCATGACAGGTTATACAGCTGTTTCGGGAAGAGTCATCAACCCCCATCAGTAACCAAAAGCAGTAGATAGTTTGTTTTTTAATAGTCTTTAAAATATAGTAAGTTTTTTAAGTTTAAGTTCCATACGAGAAGTAATAAGTTCACGAAGTAGTTTGGCGTTCCCTTTAATATTTATTCATCATCTGGCTGTTCGCCTTCTTATTTTTGCAGCAATAACTTAAGAACTACTGATGATTTATTATTTCATTCTTCAGCAAATAACTTCAACGAATCAAGTTGGACTAATTTTATCCAATGAAATCTTAAGTTTTTTTTTATAAATTATACGAATAACGTATGATTATTATTTATTAATAGCGTAGAAGAGATGCCTACGTACGGGTGATATTTTTAAATAATAAGTCAAACATATGTACATTAGGGGTATAACCAATTTTTGGCCCTAGCACCACGAGATGGCGAAGGTTGTGTTATTTACGAAAAAATAATTTTGGGGTCATTTCGGATAAAAAACCTCACCCCCGAAAACGATTTTCTAAAATCTCCCAAAAAGAAAACATTCATTTTAAATAAAAAATTTTAAATATTTTATTAATAAAGTAAAATAGTAAACTGAAAAATTTTGTTTAATTATTAAAAGACATAAACTTCAAATTTAACGTGCGCGTTGTTTTGCATAATGGATAAATGTCCTGTATTACTTTAATACCGCGTTCTGCGCATATGTTGCTTCGCTGTTGCTTTGGGATTATTGAAGCTTCTCTAACCCAGTGTCTTTTAAGACATGCTTGACCGTTCTTAAATCGTGCTAAGGATTGATCTAAAGCTGCGAAGTTGTCTTTATTAAAACAATGATTGGAAAACCATATATTATACCATGGTCCACATATGAATTTACATATTGGGGTAAACTGGTCTCGGTATTTCGGGATAAGCACAAATGCTAAAATGGCAAGAATTGCCCTTGAGTTCCATCGAGCGTTGCTTAATGGTGGTATGGCTTCAAATTTTATATAAGGGAATTTTTTATTTCTTTGGTAGTATTTAAATGCAGAACCAAGCTCGTACAAGTATTGCATATCGTCGCGCCATTTAATGTTTTTACTTTTAAGTATTCATTATTCTGTATGTAGTTGGCTTTCAGATCCACGTAGTTATTTATTAGTTCCGGAACAAAATTCTAAGAGATATTAAGAGATGATGTTTTTCCATCCAATAACTCATCCATAACATGCCTTAGGATCAGGTCTAAAATATGGTGTTGGCAACCGACGTATTGTGGTGGAGGAAGATCAATTGATTTATAATAGTCCTTTAATAGCTTAACAACGCCGTTTTTGTGACCAGTATTTACACTTGTTGTATCAGAAATTACCATTTTTATGGATTGCCATAAATCAAATTTGTGTAATGTTTCTTTAATACCATTAAAAATTGTGAGGGCTTTTCCATTTTCCAAAACAAGCACTGCTAAATTAATTTCGGTATATCCATTTTTTAAAACCATTACCTGCAGTTCTTTATTGCCAATTTTTTTGCCGTCGAAATGCAAGCACCAGTTTTCAAAGTTTCCTTTAACATTTTTTTCTTTACGCTCGGCCGACTTGATTACAGCTTTATAAACACCTGGCTGTGATGGAGTTGCAATTTGAATACCAGACTCTGCTAATTCCTTACTGATTTTAGCTGCTTTTTTAGTACTGACTTTGGCATTAGTAACTAATGCAACCGATGGATTTATTAATGATTTATTTAATTTCATCCTTTCCGGGGGCTTGTAATCACAATCGTCGGACGAGTATTGTTTCTCACACTCGTACTCTGATACTGAATTTTTATCAGACATAGCGTCTTCCAAGCTACTTAATTCAGACTGAATATCTATATTTTCATTTGAAATATTGAAAATATTTTCAAAATTATAACCACGTTTTTTTTTTAAATTTTTATCATATATTTGAATTAATTTTTCAAGTTTTCTGTTTACTGATTTAGTTTGAATTTTTGGTAGTTTCATCTTACTCCACAAATCGCAAAGTTCTTTTAAGATAACTTAATACCTCTTTGTTTTTGATTTTTCTGAAGCAGCTAAAGCATGAAATCTTCCAATTATAATTTTTTGGGTTGGCATTTTGCTCAATTCATGTAATGGAATGACGATATCTGGAATGTTTCTCGACATTGTTGTGCTATCTTTAAATTTGGTCAAAGCCTTTGTCCAAACTTTTGCATTTTTCAAAACGCTTAAACGACTTCTTTTAAAATCCATTGTTTTTAAGTATTAAACACAAACTCGGAATATTTGAAACACATTAATAATTTTCTTTGAATAATAAAAACAATTAAAGTACATAACGTAATTTTCAATGACATACATTCAGCTTCCTAAATATTTACACAAATGTTAAAAGCAGGTTGATATATTGATAAAAAAAACTTTTTTGCGCCTTTTAGGTAAATAAATAAAAACAAAATCATTTAAAAACTTTACCGCGTTTGGTGGGTGAACTTTTTTGACAACTGCGAAAAAGTAATAGCATTTTTTTATATAATTTTCAATGGCCTATTCGACTATGCTAGGGCTATTTTGATATTTGCAAAAAATTTAGAAAAGTTATACCCCTAATGTACATCAGTATTTATATCCTATGCCACTATGTGGTATAATGACTTTGTGATTATATATGACCTAGATCTATCTTTAATCATTTTCTAGGCCGATTTACTCTATCCGTCCGTCTGTCTGTCTGTCCATTCGTCCATCAGTGTGTACATGTAAACCTTGTATTGAAACTACAGGTCGCATATCTATATGGACTGTAGGTTCCCCTCTCGGCGTAAAGATGTACAAAGAACGGGTTTTTTACATTAAGGGGGTAAAAGCGGACAACAAAGGGCAAAATTATAAGAAATGAATCTAGGAATATAAAATTTGGTTTGTAGACCCCATCCGGGAAATAAATATTGGCCCAGGATAATTTTTTTCAAAATTCGGCCAAAAAGGATAAAAGTGGTACCTTTCTGCATCTTCTTAACATATCTATATATATAAAATTCATTTTCTGTTTGTTTGTTTGTTTATTTGTTTGTTTGTTTGTTTGACCGCTATACAAATTTATATTTTTCAACGGATTTTCCTGAAATTTTGCACACACGTTCTCCATACCCCAGGAAAGGTCGCGATATACATTTTACCTGCCACGCCTACTTTTACGCCCACTTTTAATGTAAAATTCATTTTCTGTTTTATTCATATTTGTTCACTATACAAATTTTTATTTGTTCACTGATTTCTCTGAAATTCGGTACACACGATCCCTGTACTCCAGCTAAGGTCACCATATACTTTTTACCTGGCACGCCTACTTTTACGCCCACTTTTTATATACAATTCATTTTCAACGGATTTCTCTGAATTTTGCTACACACGATCTCCATACTTCAGGAAAGGTCGCCATATGATTCTTACCCGCCACGCCTACTTCTGCGCCCACTTTTTGTATACAATTCATTTTCTGTGTTTGGTATATTTGTTCGCTATACAAAATTTTTATTTTTCAACAGATTTCTCTGAAATTTGGTACACACGATCTTTGTACCCCAGGCCAGGTCACCGGGTGATTCTTTCGGCCACACCTACTTTTGCGCCCACTTTTTGTATACAATTCGTATTCTGTTTATTGGTATATTTGTTTGCTATACAAATTTTTATTTTTCAACGCATTTCTCTGAAATTTGGTACACACGATCTCTGTACTCCAGGAAAGGTCGCCATATGCTTCGTACAGGCCACGGCTACTTTTACGCCCACTTTTTATATACAGTTCATTTTCTGTTTTTTGGTATATTCGTTCCCTATACAAATTTTTATTTTTCAACCGATTTCTCTGAAATTTGGTACACACGATCTCTCTGCTCCAGGGAGGGTCGACATATTCTTCGTACCGGTCACGCCTACTGTTACGCCCACTTTTTGTATACAATTCATATTCTGTTTTTTGGTACATTTGTTCGCTACACAATTATTTTTTTTAACGGATTTCTCTGAAATTTGCTACACACGATCTCTGTACTCCAGAGAGGTCGCCATATGATTCTTGCCGGCCACGCCTTCTTCTACGCCAACTTTTTATACAAAACTAATTTTCTGTTTTTTGGTATATTTGTTCACTATAGAAATTTTTATTTTTCAAGGGATGTCTAAAATTTGTTCACACGATCTCTATACTACAGGGAAGGTCACCATATGCTTCTTACAGGCCACGCCTACTTTGCGCCAACTTTTATGTATATAAAACTTATTTTTTTTCCTTTCATTTGTTTCTTTTTTTGATTGCTATACAAACTTTTATTTTTCAATGGCTTTCTCCGAAATTTAGTACATATTCCAGGGAAGGTCGCCATATGATTTTTACCGACCACGCCTACTTTTACGCCCAATTTTCATATAAAATTCATATTTTGTTGTGTGGTATATTTCTTCCCTATACAAATTTGTACTTTTCAACGGATTTCTCTGAAATTTGGTTTAGACGGAAATAACTACACGGTGAACAAATTCCCCAAACCTAAAAAAAGGTACCCAAAAGCAATGAACAAATTCCCCATTTTTTTTAATCGAAAGAAAAAATGAACTTACTCCCCAAATTCATTCTTAAATTTTTAAATATTTTTATTTAATGAATTTTGTTAAATATTTATTTTAGTAAACATTTGCATACTCCTCTCAATATATGTCCTACAATAAACGCATTTAAAATGGGTATTCTTTTCAATAGCATTATTTCGGTGCGCGGAAGCTACGCGCACGGGGAATACAGCTTAGCTAGAATATCGGAATGATCTGAAAAATATATTTTGACAATTAAAATAAGTTGGCAACAGCTGCGCGGCAGCACAGGTGTGGTTGCGAAACGCGCGGAAGCGGCGCGCGGCGCGAGACCGCGGACTCGGACGCGATGGATGCGGACGCGACGCGGTCTCGGAACACATCTCAGCTAAAATATCGCAATGCTCTAAAAAATATGTTTTAGGAATTAAAATAAGTTAACGAGAACTAAGCGGAGGCACGGGTAGTAGCTGCGAAGAAGCGGCGCGCGGACGCGTGGACGCGGACGCAACGGATGCGGACGCGACGCACTCGCGGAACACAGCTCAGCTAAAATATCGCAATGATCTGAAAAATATATTTTGGCGATTAAATTAAGTTGACAACTGCGCGGCAGCACGGGTATGGCTGCCAACGCGCGGAAGCGGCGCGCGACCGCGGACTCGGACGCGACGGATGCGGACGCGACGCGCTCTCGGAACACAACTCAGCTAAAATATCGCAATGCTCTAAAAAATATGTTTTAGGAATTAAAATAAGTTAACGAGAACTAAGCGGCAGCACGGGTAGTAGCTGCGAGGAAGCGGGACGAGGCGCGCGGACGCCAACGCGACGGAGGCGGACGCGACGCGCTCGCGGAACACAGCTCTGCAAAAATATCGCAATGGTCTGAAAAATATATTTTGACGATTAAAATAAGTTGACAACAACTGCGTGGCAGCACGGGTCTGCCTGCAAAACGCGCGGAAGCGGACGCGACTCGCTCGCGGAACACAGCTTAGTGAAATGTCGTATGATAAATTTTATCTACGTATGTGAAATAATTACCTGTTGATCAAAATAGGCCACACATATACTATAAGCAGTTGCTTAAAGAAACCTTGCGACACAACGTCGCATTAGTCTTTCATTTCTGAAACTTGAATTTAACGTAAGTAATTAAATTTTTAAAAGTTTTGATTCCTTTAATTTGCGAACCATTCCGTTATAAACTGAAAAAAAAAAAAAACTTAAAGCGTTTTCGCAGCTTATTTTTGAAGCATTTTTGCTGCAGCATCTTATAAAAAACTTCTAAATTAAAAAATCAAAAAATTTTTAATTGAAATAAAAAATGAATTTACTGCCCATACAAATTTTTGGGGGAAAGTTCATTTTATTGGGGAATTTGTTAATTGGGGACTAAGTACTCAGCGCCTGGTAAGCATAGTGAACCATTTTTCAAGTCAAAGGCCTTTTTATCCCGGGCAAGACCGGGTAAAAACAGCTAGTTAATCTATATAGTACATGAATTTTGGTATATTTGTAATAACGTTTAAAAAATCTTTTACAAAATTTAAAAAATCAGAAAAGGTAAAATGGCTTAAAAAATTGAAAAAAAAAGATAAATTGCTAAAACAAATGTTGAAAGGTTAGTTTTTGTGGCGAAGCGTGTTCAAATTTGAGTAAAATATGGATGCAGTTTTGTATGGGGGCTATACGTGTAATTAATCCTAATCCTCTTAAATATACAGCGATGATTTATGGATATAAGAAATATGCACATACCAAATTTATCCATGATGTATATGATAATCTGGATATCAGGACAATTTTAGTTGATTTTATAGGGGCATTTGTATGGGGCCTAGGTTTGAACGTGACCCGATTTTCGCCAAATTCCATAACGATTGTCCTACAGTTGAAAAATGCTTACGTATTTAATTTTATCAAAATATATTTTCTCTAGTTTGTGTAAAAAATATTCATGGAAGCACAGGCAGAAGACGCTGAGACGGACGGACGGACATCGATAAATCCACTAAAAAAGTGATTTTCGATCGATCGGTATAATATCAAGTAGATCTAGATCAAAAAATTTTGTAAGTTACATATAGCAACACACACTCATTACTACGTATTTGTATGGGGGTTGTAGAAATTGAGTTAATATTAATAAAATTATTGAAGTTTTGATGAAGGAAAAAAAGATTCTTTAAAACTACACTTACATTCCTTTGAATGTAAATTATCATCACACAGAGATTAAAATATTTTGTGTACATTTAATAAAGGGTGAAAATATGAAATAAGTTTATTGTACAGCTTCAAATTCAACCTCACGTAATACACAATTTTTGGTAAAGTAGCTGTTAAATTCAGTTTTACAACTACTCGTACTTATTCACTTAACATCTTATTAGATTCAAAAATCGCCCAAGTGACAAGGAAAATCGTGTTCTAGGGATTAAAATAAGAAACTTTGTCCGAGGAACCATACCTCTAAAACGATTTCTGATGTCCCGACTTTTGGCCTGTCTGCCTGACTTTCCAAATGTATGATCGACCCCCACTTACTTTGGAGGGCCGACCCACCCATGCCAGTGGCACACCCCCTGGAAACCCCTGGGGGATTCCAATACAAACATTAAAAAAAATCACCATTTTTTGTTTAGAATTGGGCTGACTATGTTTGATTTAATATTAAAATTAACATTCATACGTATACGTATCTTCTACTCTGCTAATAATTAATAATCATACGCCTTGACAATGTTATGTTATGTTATGACTACCCCAAAAATAATCTGTAGTCACAACAAGACTATGGGCCAAGTTTCAGATCAATTGCATGAGGGGGAATGGGGTTGCCCCTTGGCAGACAGACAGACAGACAGGTCAAATGTCGGGACATCAGAATTCGTTTTAGAGGTATGGTTCCTTGGGCAAAGTTTCTTATTTTGATCCCTAGAATAAGATTTTCCTTGCCACTTGAGCGATTTTTTTGCCTCCCTACAAATCGACCCGCCCTAATACACATATATATATGTATGTGAAAATAAATCCCGAACACTATATGCTGTCCTTTTACTATAACTATTAATACCCTATACCACTATGTGGTTTGGGTATAATGACTTTGTGCTGCTGTTTGTAACTACCAAAAATATGTGACTTAGACCCATCTTTTATTATACTGATCGACTCAGAATCACTTTCCGAGTCGATTTAGCGATGCCTGTCCGTCCGTCCGTTCGTCCATCTGTGTGACATGTAAACCTTGTAAACAAACTACAGGTCGTATATATGAATATATTTTGATAAAATTTAGTGAATAAGCTTCTATCGGCCATAGCATGAACGCTATTGAAATTGGTGAAATTCAGTGCATGTTCAGACACAGTCCCCTACAAATGACCTCTATGAGATCGACTTAAATTGCCAAAATATCCAAACTATCATATAGATACAGGTCAAATTGAGTTTGTGTGTGTCTATTACATCTATTTATCTATTTATTAGTACCCTACCGGAGATTGAACCTAACTAGTACTAAACTAGCACAGAAATCACGTGTACTAGTTCCAGACTGTAAACTTTTCTATACCATCTTAATGCTCAAATTAGCATTGAGTGTGCTTGGAAAATCATCATTACCATTGGTTCTAGACGTTTACTAGTACACTTGGACCCAATTGAGTGTTTTAGAACCAGTTTGTTACTAGTTCTTTTGATACGGAAGGTCTATTTACTCCCTTGATGCTTTAATGAAAAGTACTAGCCAATCAAATTAGTTTTTCTGTATGGTTTTATTTATTTAAGTACTTAAATACAAAAAAGAAATAACTTAAAAATTAAATATTTTGTAGTAAGAAAAAATGCGAATTTTTTCAAGGCTGGCTAAAATTTACTCAAAGGATTGAGAAATTTGTTAATTGTTTATTAATTTACGTATCAAGGCGGAATAAAAGTTTTCAAATTTTTTAATGCCCTGTTTTACTCAAAGGATTGAGAAATTTGTTAATTGTTTATTAAACGTATCAAGGCAGAATAAAAGTTTTCAAATTTTTTAATGCCCTGTTTTCCATGCGTACCATCAACGTTAAAATCATCGATTATGTTGTGTCCCAAAATTGCATTTAGGTATCGCCCAACATTTCCTTTTAACAACGATTTCATTCGTCGTATCTGCGAAAATATTTAAAAATATTTGAAGTGTCCTTGTTTTTCATTCCTTATGTTCAAAATCATCAATTTTTCTAAGTATTCATTTAAAAATATTTGAAGTGTTTTTATATTTTCCATCATCAACAATAAAAATCTATGACGAAATTTTACGATTTTTACGATTTTAAAATTTTTAGATCAGCTTAAGAGCTAAAAATTTGCCGAAGAGAGACAAGTAATATTTCGAATAGTTCACGAGACTTAAGAATCAGTACATGTTTTTTGAAAATTGTACTAAAATCCACCCCCCAGTCGAAAACTTCAAAAATGAATTAAAAAAGCCTTAGCCTTAATTCAAAACCCAGCCATTATAAGCTTTCAGATTTTGGGGACCTCAATTGGTTCAAGATTTTAGTGCTGCACTGTGTAATTTTTCATTTCATTCCTCTGCAGATAGCTTCAGCAAATCACGTTTGAGTAATTTTATCGAATGATATGTTTAACAGTTCCTCATGTTTTTAATAAAATAACATATTTAGGGCGTATGATTATTATTCATAAGTAGATTAAAAGAGATGTGTACGGTACGAGTAATACTTTAAATATGAAATCAAACATTCATCAGTATTTTTATTCTATTTTTTACATGGTTATTAATTAATAAATATTATTTATTTTTGCCTTAGTTACAATTTTGTGAATTATGAAATGAGAAATCATCATCAATGGTTCTTGAGTTATTGCTAAAAAAAAACTAAGAAAACAGACTTCAAGATAAGAAAACAATATAAAAAGTCATAAAAACAAATGGTCTGAGAATTCCAAACCCTTTCGAGGTTTTAGTATACTGGCCTAGTTTTTTAGGGAGTTGTACATGAATGGCAACATCTAATTCGTTTAAATAAGTTGGATCAATTTGTTTTTTTTTTTTTAGATTTTTTTTTAACATGTACTTTGCTAAATTTGTTTGCTGATGTAATTTGTTTTGAAAAAAAAAATTTTTTTTTTTTGTTTCAATGGTGCGTGGTAGAGAATTGTTGTTGTTTTATTTCCTAATGAATACCATTTATAGTTAGATGTGTGGTTTTTTGCTAACGTATGAGTAATATCAATAATAACAATATTTTACTCAGACGTACAACGTATTACTCAATAAAGCAGAGTAAGCCTCTGCACATGTGAAAGAATGAAATTTATTTATTTGCTATTCGACAGAGTAAAATCAATAGCAATTCTATGGAAAGCACTGGAAATTTTACCAAATTATATATAAAAAAAACATTGTCTGGGGAGTTGGGATATTACAAGTCAGAGTCAAGACATTAGCCCTTAATTGTAAGACCTCTGAAACGTTTGGCGTTTTCAGCCCAAACTTTCTTTTATGTCCTTTTATATTTTTTTCCTTACATTAATGTTTGTCTATTTACTTGGCTTAGGAATAGAACAAAAAATAACACCAGAACAACTATGGGGCGTATAATAATTATTACACAAAAAATATTCATATTCCTCATACGCTCGGTAGTCGTTATACTCTATCGAAATTGGGTCTAGTAAGTATTTGTTCAACTAAGAAAATAAGCTATAAATGAATTAAAAACCACAAATCATTTTATTGTGTATGCTAGATTTTTTTAATACTTTTTAATTAATATAAAAAAAAATAGTAGATATATAAACATACAGTAGAAACATTAAAAAAATAGTAATGAAGAATAATAAAAATTAAACTTCAATGAGGTTTTGCACATAAAAAAATGTCTTTCCTTAACTAATTCATTATTAATTAATTATAAATAAAATGACTGTTATAGTTGTAAGGTAGCTTTAACCATCTCTCTTTAGTATATAGTTATTGATTTTATGAAATATGAAATATAAGTATAAAACAAAAGAAACTTGGACAACATATTTTAAGATTTAGAGCAACTCACTTCCAGGAAATTTTAATACATTTTGCGCATTCCATTGTTTAAGATCAAATTAAGAAAATACAATTTTGTAAAAACAAAGCTTGAAAAACGCAGCATAATTCTTTTAAATAAAACAACGTAAATAAATCAAATAAGTAATAAAAAAATGTTCTACACTCCTGATGAAGTTGAAAAAACTTCAACGAAACGTAGAGCGAAGATGAGATAAATATTGTTTCAATGTATTTTATTTACAACTAATATATTTATTTTATGTGTGTAATAGTTTTTGCATCTGTTCTGTTTCTTTGTGTGTCATTCTAATTATCTTCAATAAAACCCAAAAAAGTTTTTGATCGCCGGGGACAAAATGTAAAGTTTTTTTAAATTTCATTTTAAATATTCTCGAAAACAAAGTTGTTTTGTATTTGCAAAAGCAATTTAAATATTTTTTTTGTGAACAAAAGAACCGTCGCACAGTGGACCATTTCACGAGAAGGCGGTCAAAAATCCATAACTTTTGATTGGATTGGTTTTTTTTTTGTTTGGTAGGTGGGACTTTAGCCTTTAATAAAAACAGTTATGAAGCGTTTAAAATATATTTTCATTTGTAGTTGAATTTTAATACAAAAGTGAAGTGTTAAAAGATTTAAAAAAGGTTTTTTTTTTCAGTTCGATTTACAACTAAAACTTTTAAAAATTTTGTAAGTTAAATTTTGTCAGAAAATGCCAATCTTTGGCCCCCGTAAACTTTTTAGTCCTAATAATCACAAGGGCCAAAGGTTGGCTTTTTTTTTGAAAGAACCCGAGTTAAAATATAATTTATTAAGCAGCGAACGTAAAAGTTACTTGATATTGGTTCAAGATAGAGAAGTTTCAATGAAAAAGTCGTATGTGTTTACTTTAGTTAAACAATTTTTTGATTGTCTTTTAAAATATTTCGATATCAAATTTTATTGTAAATTTATAAAATACATAAATTTTTAAATCAAGACAACCAAACTACTTTAAATCAAACAATTTAGTAAATATTTCTTCTAAATATTTTGCCTTGATTTTCATCTTCTAGAAGTTGTTTAGCTTCTGCGTCTAATTCAATAGAGGTAGTTTGCCATTTTTGACGAATGTTGGACATATATCTGATCTGAAGTGCACAACAAAATAGTGATAACGTCGGTCTTCATTAGTGCAGCATCTGGACATTTTTCTTGAGTTGTGCTCGTGAAAGAATCTGTAGTCTTTGTTCTATTTTTCTGGCGCTTCTTCAGCTAGTTGTCCTATTGGTAGCTTATTGTTTTGAATTATTTGTTCCCCATGGTACAAAATTTTATGAACTGTGGATGGCATATATCTCCAAGAGTATTTCTTGTTGTAAAGTATAGCTGTTTTATTGGCGTACTCTCCAAATTTTTTTGCATTTATCTTTTTGCTGCATACTAGAAGTTGTAATATGATTTTGAATCGTCTTATTAATTCATGATCTACTTCTGTGATAGATGCTGCAGTTTCTGTATCGGAAAAATATCTCCTTGCAGTATTTCCATAATTTGAGTTTCCTCCTCCTTGTTTTGGTTGGTCGATTGTGAGGCCTAGCTGTAGATATTTTTCTTGAATTTGTTTTTTTGCTTCCTTTTTTCTTCTTTTTCTTTGGTTTTTCTCACTGTTTCGACTAACGGATCAAATTCCAAATCATAACCCAATTTAAGAATATGCTCCATAAAACGTATTCTAGCATGAAGAGGGGACATTCCAAATTCGTAGGCTTACTTAAAACTATCGTCCTGTGGTGCGGGTTGGCTTAATTGACTTGATATCTTTTGGCATATAATGCAGCTTGTCGTTGACTTTGTTCCAGTTAAAGCTTGTGCAACTTTTCCATCAATCATTGTGAGACACACTTTAAAATTTACTTCAATGTCTTGGTCATCAAATTTAAATATTACTGGTTGAAGTTCTTTAATTTGATCTTTTATTTTTTGAACTTCTTCAGTTATGACCTCTTGAAAAGCTGAAGCATACCTGCTCATATCTTAAAAGGTGTGTCGCAATAGTTTTTTTTTACCATTTATCTATTTAATTTTTTTTTTCGATTTTGTCAGGTATTTAAACTATATAGCTCAAAATACCTATGTAAATGTACCTGTCAAAATAAAAAAGACTTTACCCATTAATATAATTAAACAATTAACCGCATTATGTCTCAACCCTTTTTTATAAGTATATAACAACTCGTGTCAACTCTACCATTTCCTTTTTCTATCAGTATAAAAAACAAATAAACTCACGCAAAAAATACACCGGTTCGACCAACTTTTGTATTCATAACAGACATACGGACGGACGGACATCGTTAAATAGACTCAGAAAGTGATTTTGAGTCTATCCGTTTAATAAAAGATGGGTATAGGTCCAATATTTTTGGTAGTTACAAACATCAGGGAAAACTCACTATACCCTAACAAAATAGTGGAAAACTTTTGAATTTATAAATTTTGCAGAAAAATTGTTCTGGTTCACACGTGCGGAAACTGCGGGTGTAAAATGGGGTATATGAGTGTAGGGGAGGTTTCGGGCTACAGAAGAGTGCAAGATTTTTTTTGATGGCTTTTGATGGGCAGGAGTTATGCTCTATTAAGTAGGAGATTTTCAGGATATTTGGACCTTTTAAAAAAAAATTTTTTTTAATCATTTAAAACAAAAAAGTTCCAGTCATTTAAAAATTAAAATTTACAAAGAAATTTTTAATTTTAGCAAAATACTGAGGAAGTCCATTTTCGGAGACCCTGTTCGCTGCGATATAGTTGAAATAGAGTCGCAATTTTTTGGCTCCCGAGGTTTACTGGTATTTACTTTCAAAGGAATAACATAACTTTTAAATCGGTAACCATAAAAAAATGATTTTTGGCCGCCTTCTCCAAATATGGTCCACAGTGCGTCGCCGGAGTATCTTTAAAAATGGCTACAAAAGCTGTCGACAAAAATCATGGCTTAGCCAAATGTTATGAAATCACTGATGCAATAACGAACATCAATCTTAATATATAAAAACGTTGGTGCGTATGTTGGTACTCTAATAACTGTTGAACCACTAATGCTAGCGACTTCGTATTCATACCATATGTTCCTTTGGTTTTCCGATTTGCATAACTTTTTTTGTACCCGATAGGTGGCGCTGGGTTCGAGATTTTCCCAAAAAATTTATTTACGGTCCAATTTAGCTCAAATTCGCAACATATATTATGTACATAAAACTAAAGTTGCTGACAAAGTTTTTCACCTGTAGGTGGCGCTGGTATTAAAATATTCAAGAAAACGTATATTTTTTTCAGTCATATTCATAATATTATTAAATGCAATGTATTTAAGGCACAGAATCTTCTGAATAGCTTTTCGGGTGACACTGTAGTCTGATATTTGATTTTTGATCTGTGGGCGGAGGGGCATGGCGAAATCAAATTTTAGTATTGTACCTAGATATTTGCTAAAATTTTCGAGGGAGTTCGTGCTTTACTTTTGCCCGACACTCGGTATTAAAATTTAGATGCAATATAAAATCCAGATGTTTTCTTCGGACCAGCAACGCGGACCGGACTCAGCTAGTATTAAATAGTTTTGGAATTGTACAAGAAAAAGATCTATGATGGAATTGCATAAACATAGGAAAGCCATAACGGAATACGAACGTCGTTTATTGGCCTATGTGGCTTTTATATTATCTTATGAATAAATAAATAAATGTATAAATAAATAAATAAATTAATAAATAAATAAATAAATAAATAAATAAATAATTAAATAAATAATATATTTATCATATTATCAGCGGTGTTAAATTTTGACTTAATTTTTAGTTTTTTTGTTTTTTAAAAATCCTAAAAACGGCTGGTTTGGTCACATTTAACAATGCAAGCTAACGTTTACAATTTTACTCGACTTTCGAAGCTTCAGGGGTTTTTTTTTATTAGTTCTGAAATACCCAATATTTTAACTTACAATAAATACAAATATTCTCTTAACTCATTTATTACACGTCCTTTAATATTAATATTAATTTAATATTAATTAAATTGTGTAAAAATTTTAAGCATGTCCGTCCATTTAAAGATCTTTGTCTTCTTTGTTGTCTTCATCGTTGTCAAATTCGTGATATGAAATTGGGTTATTTATTTTAAACGATTTGTTGCATATATGAAGTATGCAAAAAACTCTGTGTGGTACACCAAATTATATATGTATGTAGCTCCCGATATATTAACCAACAAGGATTACTTTACTCATACCAATTGGTTGTTAGTAGGATAACTAGCATTGGAAACAAAGACTTTAAAGGATTAGGTATTAAAAAGTAAATCTGCTGCTGATATGGTCATAGTCATGTTACAATCTTATCCACTTTGAATTTTTAATCAGTTCACCAGTGCCAAAGTTCTTGCGTAGCTTATGTCTAACAATGGCACCACATGGAACTCAACGAAACCATTGGGGCTGAGTCTGCCAATCGTAAACTATTGACTGAATTAAACTGTCTTAAGGATTATATCCGCCTTGAATAAACATTCTTAAAAATTATCTTAAAAATAATCTACTATAACAGCTCCGGCCCAAGTATGTCAGCACAATGAAGATTGTAAAGTTTACAACAACAGACAATTTAGGTGTTGCAATTACCGATCCAACTCTCAATCTTTGTTTTGGATTTTCAAATGGTTGGATTGTAGTGATATGAGGGAGTGTGATGAGGAAGTTAGTGTTAAATATGTTCAACAATATCACAAAGCTAATACTGCCACAAAATCAAATTGTGCCCCGGGCGCGAGTTAAGCTCGCTATGCCACTTTTGATGCCATATTTTTGATGCTACAAAACTCATTATTGGGTCTGCGACTTTCATGCAAATGCATGTTTGTTGACAGTAGCCCAAAATAAATTTTGACCACAATACTTTTCTGAATTAAAGATGTTTACAACATCTATTTTTGTTGCAATATTTGAATATTTTTTCCTCTTCGTACATATTGCATATTTGTTTATATTTAAATTTTTTTTTTGATTTAAGAATTTAATTAATTATACAAATAAAAATTGTATTTAAAATTTATTTAATATTTAATAACTCGTAGTAATTTTAATAATTTAATTTATTTTTTTTTCAATATTTGTATTAATATTTTATTACATATTGTAACTTTAACCTTAATTCTGATTTTTTGTTTTTTAACAAATATACTTTAAGAAATGTTTCATTCCCAATTCCTAAAATTCAAAGTAGGTTATGGACCAATTGTGATGTTAATTAATTTTTTTAAATTTAATTTGATAAAATAAAGTTATAAAACTATGCTTAAAAATAAATAACATCAACTTTATTCTCGTGCCCGCTCAGCATTTAGCATATTTTATTTCCTTTGGGGTTTTAAGCCATTCCGTCTCTTTAATATCTTTGCACCATACTGACATATCACTGTTTTTGGTAATAATTTAAGCAATTTTTCTTTTCGATATTCATACTGTTAAAGCGCATTATTTATTTGTTAATATTGTGTATCGCATTTGTCTCGTATTTTGTTGAAAATTCATTAACAAAGCTGTATTGTATTTGAGAATTTCTAAAAAGTTTAAAATGTCAATCATAATTATACTTCACTGTAGCCTAATATTCAATATTTTGTATATTTGTTCCATCTTCCTTTATAAAGTTACAGTTTTTGAATATTTTCATATATAAAAGCAAGATTCGTAATAAAAATTAGTTCAGTTGGTTTCGTCGAAAACAAGTGTTTCTCATTTCGCTTTGCGTCTGTTCAACTGAATTCAAATTCTGTGGTAATTTTTAATTATAACATTGCACATTTCAAACACATATTTTTCGGTAAATTTTTTTTGTTGAGTCACTTTCATTTCAAAAACAATCCAACTCTAGCCCTGATCTAAGACCCTTTTGCAGGGTACTGGTGAATTGTAGAATGTACTGAAGATGTAGAGACTAAAGAACATACGCTTGTTACGCTGCAAAAAAAAAACTTAAAAAAAAAATTCGTCAAAAACTAATGCGATGGATTCAACAAAGTCTTACGAATAAAGCATTTAATTATTCGAATTTTTAATATTTCAGACCATTTCCATTTCTGTCTGAAAGCAGTCAACAAAGTCTTACGAATAAAACATTTAATTATTGGAATTTTTAATATCTTAGACCATTTCCATTTCTATTTGAAAGCAGTCAACAAAGTTTTTCGAATAAAACATTTAAATATTTATATTTTTAATATGTAAGACCATTTCCATTTGAAAGTAGTCACTATTTGCAAACATTTAGATATATTATTTTAGTGTTAGCTTCTTTTAGTTCCATTAAGAAAATTTGAAAAGTATAAATAATATTGTTTTTACAAATAAATTAATTACTAACAGTTGATGTTTATTTAATTTTTGATGAATTAATATTATTTGTATTTATTTGTTTTGTCGAACACTTATAAGTAAGTGTGTCAAATAGGAACAAAACTTCACCATATAGCCTTATAACAACACCGGTTCTTATAATTTGCACCTTTGATCTTTTTTAAATATATAATTTTAATATTCCTTAACTTTTTGTTTTATTTTAGGTATTTTTAAAAATGGTCCATAAAAGCATTTTTTTATTATGAGTAAAATTTTTCTTAATTACTGAACAGAAAAAATAATCATATGACCCAGTTAAAATACTAAAAGATACAAATATTTGTTATTTGTGCAAAACAGAAACCCTCTTTTCAATCAGAAAAAAATTAAATATTCGCAACCGTTCGGTTTAAAAAAAATAAAACAACCGGGTTTGAATACTTTTATGTATTGAATGCAATTTTTATGGTTGTCTCTTCAATGCTGAGCAAAAATTACCACTAAAATCAATTATTTTATAATTATTATTATTTTATAATTGATTTATATCAAAACCTCAGCAATAACCATATTGTGAAACATACAAACACATAGAGTGTATTTAATCTTATAAAAAAATGCAACAATTTTCTGTCTGAATAATGTATGACATTTTTAAAATGTCATACGATTTTTTAAGTAAAACTCATATGCTGTAAAATTGTTTCTAAGTGGACGTCAAACAAACAACCAGAAAAAAGGTCTAGTATATAAAGAGAAGGTGAGGTAAAAAAAAATAACAAAAAGGCTCCAGCCCCATCAACATAAACAGCAAAACAGAAGACAAGCAAGTTAAACAGGATGTCAGTAAGCACAAGTAGCAGGCAACAGCAGTAACAACAACAAAAACAACGACATTATAATAATAAAAAAAACCTTAACAATTTACAATTTTATTTATGGTGACATAATAAACACAAACAACTACAAACCCAACAACTGCTTCAACATCATCATCAAACTACTCATCCGCTTTTCTCTGCACACACACACACACACACACACACACACACACACAAACTATACGCCTACTCATCTAAGCAATCAAATATCTTTAGGCACTATGGGCCAGAAATATCAAACTAATGGAATATATTACAAAAAATGTATTGCCAATTTTAAGAAGCAAATAAGAGAACCGTAAAAAAATCACTTTTTTCTTGATTTAATCATATACTAAAATTCAGATTTATTCACTCAACAAAACTTAGCGTTGGATAAAATCAGCATCATGCTGTTGAATGCGAATTTCACATGTTGCAGAAAACGAGCGTTGGCATTGAATAATACATGACATTGGATTACATGTGTATGACAAATCAAGGAATTAGTTGGATTTAGTTGGTTTAAAAACCATGGGCAATCAAACAAAAATTAAATACTTATCAACATTTTCTTTACCATTACCCAACATTTTCTTTACCATCCCTTCATCAGAATAGGTAACTTTTTCGCCATATAAAATGCTACACTTTATTCTTCGAAAATTGTTGATAATACATATGTACATTAGGGGTACAACCAAATTTCGGCTCTATCCCTACGTGATAGCCAGTGATGTACTGATACAGAAACAACTTTACTTGGGGCATTTCGAAACAAAAACTTTCCGTATAAACCTCTTTTTCTAAAACAACAAAAAAAATATTTAAATAAAATTTTCTTTTACATTTTATTAAAATTAATAATGTAATAAATTTATATACAATGTCAAGGTACTTAATCAAAAACTATTTTTAGTAAACGAAATGAACTTGAGATTTAATGTGCGAGGTGTTTTGTAGAGTGCGAAAATACTGTGAGCGTCAAAATAATGTAAACACCTTAGTTCCTCATATTAAAACTTTTATTAAAACGAAGTAATTAACACAAAATCAAAAATAAATATAAGGAATTCAAGAATATTTAATTATAGCTGAAATCAATAAAAAAAAATTAAACAGAAGCATAACAAAACAGAAATAAATGCACTTTATTTAGAAAATGACCAAAAAAGTAAACAGCGTCAAAAAAAGTAAACAGCAAAGAAAAGGCAACAGAACTTCAATATAAAAAGTAAACTTTTAAAATTTTTTAATATTTGGTTTATTAATTAATTTGATTTGTTCAGCTTGAGGTCATAAAATTTTTAATAAAATAAACAAAAAAAGGTTTTTTTTTTATGTTTTAATTTTATTAATATTTTTTCTTTTTATATATTATTTGACCCAATATTTCGACCGAATTTTCCGATCATCATCAGGGGATCTGTTGTTAAATAAACAAAGTAATAATGACAAAACATTTTTTTATATAATTACAAAAATATTATTTTAAACACTAAAAACAACTGATGTATAAAATAAAAACAAATTTACATACATAAACAAAATGATAGTGTTCCGCGAAAAAACCCAAATAATTATCCTTGGTACACCTCCAAGCTGTTGTCACCTACTGTTTGGTTTTGATAAATATTTGTCTATTGTGTGCCTGTAAATTTGGGCGCAATTATCTGTATCAGTTTTGTAATTTAGTCTCTTCTCTACTGGTACATTAATAATATGTAACATCTCTAGAGTATATCTATTCCTATAATTATTCTCACCCACAAATATTTTCACATTGTCAAAGTTTGGTTTATGTCCAGTTACAGTACAGTGGGCTGCTTATGTAGTCTCCTAGCCCCTTATGTAGTCTCCTAGGCAGCGACTCGAAAATTTTTTTTGTTATGCTCCATTCTTTCTATGAGACATCTTGAAGTTTGCCTTGCTTGAAAAAGCCTTTCGACCTATTTTTCTTTCAAAATTTACCCACAGATGCTCGATTGGGTTGAGGTCCGGGGAGTGCAACGGTTGACTAGGTATCTTAGGAGTCCGATACAGTACCCACTCTTTCACAATTTTAGAAGATCGTTGTCCTGTTAGAAGATCCTATCTCCAGCCATGCCTTATTTCTCGACGCTAAGGCCAACATTGTCTTTCACAGTGGCTAAGTAATCCATTTGCTTCATAGTGGAGTAAAAAAAATATAATTACCAACACCTGTTCTCGCCATATAGCCCCAAAACATAACTGAACTGCCACTGTATGTAAGTTTTGGTCAGAGTTCAGAAAAAAACACACACTGAATAAAAAACTCGTACTTATATGTAAACAAACATAACTTAGACCAACACACACATATTTTTATTTTCATATCAATTATGTTTGTTTTTAAATTTTCTTCGGTGCCCAACACAACCATGACTGTGTTCGTTTTAATATTTCGTTATTTACACGAACATTTTTCTATCACGTACTTTTTGTTTCAATCACACATAAAGCACACATTTTTGAGTGTTGCTTTATTTGAAGTTCATGTTCTGGTACGTGTACTGAAAAAAAACACAGAACATGTACAATAAACAGGTTCGAGTTCAGTTATATTTTAAGTCGTGTTGTGGCTCGTGTAGTAAGAAAAAAGAGAACATGTACAATAAACAGGTTCGAGTTCAGTTATATTTTAAACACGACTTAAAATATAACTGAACTCGAACCTGTTTATTGTACATGTTCTGTTTTTTCTTACTGCACGAGCCACAACACGACTTAAAATATAACTGAACTCGAACCTGTTTATTGTACATGTTCTGTGGTTTTTTTCAGTACACGTACCAGAACATGAACTTCAAATAAAGCAACACTCAGATATGTGTGCTTTATGTGTGATTGAAACAAAAAGTATGTGATACAAAAATGTTCGTGTAAATAACGAAATATTAAAACGAACACAGTCATGGTTGTGTTGGGCACCGTAGAAAATTTAGAAACGCACATAATTGATATGAAAATAAAGATATGTGTTGGCTGCTTTTGAACAGAACATTGTGTGTTTCATGTGTGTATTTTCTGAACCTTGGTTTTGGTAACACACATTTCTTTACATGTTTCATTCTTAGCACGCCATATTTTTGGAGGCTTTTTCGCGCCGAAAATTTCGAATTTCCCCTTATCTGTATATAATATGCTTTCCCACAAAGATAGAACCTAATTTTTCTACTTTTTATCGAAATTCATTTGTTTGCTCTGATTCGCCTCGGATATGTATGGTTTCTTGCATGGTATCCTTCCATGTAGACCATTTTTGTGAAGCGATCTCCTTACTGTACTCGAACTTACTGGTTTGCCTGATGTCTGCGTTATGTTTTCTGATAATTTAACTGCACTTTAGGCTGAATAAGTCTTTACTGCTCTTACTACAGCTATAACTTCAATACCACTAAGCTGCTTTGGGCGTCCAGATCTCGTTAAATCTTCAACCTGATGGTGTTTGGTGCATTTATCAACTACTTTTTTATTGTGCAGTGGTTCCTACCCACAATTTCGCCAATTTCACGCAAAGATTTACATTTTTCTTTTTAATCTAAAATATTTTCCGAGTATAAACCGATATTTGCTTTCCCATAGTGAGAATATTTGCTTTTACATCTTTTTAGCTATTATTAATTAGTACAAATCAACTTCAAATGATTTTTAGTAAAGTATAACACGTGATCAGTACACATTTGTCACAAAAAGATTAGGTTCTTCCCCGAAATATAAAAAAGTGTAAGTAAGTGTTACCACTGTTTACTTTGTTTTGACGCGTAAAATCTGATGCATTTTCACATTCGAGAGATTTGTGCAATATTCCCAATTGATTTGATATCATGTTTTATAGTAGTCAATCTCTAAATGGTAAGTCAATAATAATTTTGTTATGAGACAATTTAAAGATTAAAAATTGCTGTTTACTTTATATTGACGCCCACAGTATCTTAAAAATAGCGCAAATGTTACTGCGCTGTTTTTTGGCAATTAAAGATTCCTCTCTTACCCAATGTTTTGTCAAGCATGCCTGATCACTGTACCTATTACCGGACAGTGATTGTTTTAAAGACTCGAAGTCATTCTTGTTAAAACTGTGGTCTAAAACCCAATGTCAAACCAGGAATCAGAAGTAAATTCACAAATTTTGTATAATTGATCACGGTATTGCGGAATGAGTATAAAGGCTAGAAATGTAAGTATTGCTCTCGACTTCCACCTAGCAATGAAATTTATATATGGTAATTTTTGTTCTCATATGTTGATAACGTTTAACCGCTCCTTATTTTTTGGTAATCTTGTTTTAATTGGCTATAATTGTTTATTATTTCTGGTACAAAATCGTATGCAATATGAGGAGAGGTAGCTTTTCCGTCTAAAGATTCGTCCATTATATGTCTTAATATAAGATCTAAAACATTATGTTAACAGTCTATATATTGCGGCGGTGGCAAATATATGAATTTGAAATAGTTGTCACAACGCACAGTGGCGCCATTTGAGTTTTTTCGTTGCAAAAATCATATCTTTTGAACCGAATAACATAATTGAACAGTTTAAACAGCATACGATAGATAACTGTTCAGCCTATGAAATGAGCGTTTGGAAAGTGTGCTACGCTTTGTAGGGGCCTACTTATGAGTTATCAAAGTCAAATTTGTAGAAAAATCAATTTTATAGTAACTAAAACAAATTATTTTTACATTTTTAGATTGTTTTTATTTTTTTTCTTTTGGGTTTTATATTTTAAATTATTACCCAACAAATTAAAAAAAAAATACTTCTTTTTTAAATTTATTTTTTAAATTTTCTGTAAAATATTCATCACAATTCGTAAGAGAAGGTATAACTAAAAGACTAATCATTTCTAAACTATAATTATTTTCTAACTCTATTCGTGACTTCACAGGCCGCATGGAAGAAATAAGTGGATCGGAAGATGCTGCCAACATGTTGAAGAGGTCCTCATTTTGCCTTACCCTTGATGCTTTGAATGTGTTCTGCAATCTATATTTTTTATAAAATTTGTTAAGAGACTCCTGTGCTTCTTCAGAAAGCTCTCCAATTGGCAAAGACTGGTACTCAATTATATCTTTGCCATGCGCCAATATTTTATGGACGATCGGGGTCAACTTCTTCTGTGGATACATTTCTGCTAAAAGAGATGCAGTTTTCGATGCATATTCTCCAAATTTTGTAGAATTGACATTTTCTTTGCAGTTTAAAACATTGAAGATCGTTCCCAATCTTTTCACGATTTGATTGTCAATTCCAGTGATTCTAGTTACTGCCTCATCATTTTCAAAAAATCTCCTAAATATCCGTGCTTGGGATAGTCTACTTTTAGTCCAACTTGTTTCAAAAAAGCATCCTGTATTTGCTTCTTTCTGATCTTTTCCTTATACTTTATTGATGTATTTTCATCGAAGTTTTCCTCCTCTTGTGGTAGGGTATACGCCAGTTTTAGCAAGAACTCCATACACCTTATCCTTGCGTGCAATGGTGACATTCCACATTCGTAATTCTCCTCGTTTGTAGAATCTTTTAAATTACCAAAGTTCTTGTGACTCTTTTTGCAAATCGGGCATGACAATGTTGAGGTTGTTCCTGTCAGTTCGTTTACGACTTTTCCGTCAACCATTGTCAGGTGGAACTCGTAATTGCATTCAATATATTTTCCTTCTCCAATTTGCAGCTTTGTAGGCTTAATCTTGTTTATTTGTTCTTCAATATCCTTCACCGTGGTCCTTGTGAGTTCTGCCGATTCCCTTGCAAACTGAAACATTATTGGTCGGCAATAATGCACTGATGACGGACGTGGATTTTTCATCAGATTTTAGCCGCAAAGGAACAACAGATGTCATAAACATATTTCGGTCCGATATTGTAGCGTCATCGGAAGATATCCTTTGCTTATAAACGCTTCGTCCATTTGCTGATCAATGTCAGTTTCTCAGGAAGAATTTTTACCTCATTTTCAGGAAGACTCTCCAACAACCGTTTTGCTGTATGGCCCATGAGATCCTGCAGATTGGCTTTCACAGAGACTTCCGTAAACTCCGTACACAGCGGTCGTGAATTTATTTTGGCTTGCGTAATATGCTTGTATCCTGGTAAAACGTCAGCCCCGTGTCGCATCAAGGATGCCCGTAGTATCTCATATTTTTCTTTGGAAAGTTGTAAGTCCATAAACAAGGCCAAGGCTTCTTCGGAACCATACTTTTTAATGTGTGCGTTTGTGGGCGTGGGAATGCTTTCCTTAATCCTTTTTAGTCGCAGTGGGCTTGGATCAGCAACAGATTTTGTAATCTGCGACCTAACTCTTTCACTATCCTTTGTATATTTTAATAGACAGCGCGTCCGATAAATGCTTCGTGGTCAAGTCATTGGCGGCATCGGAAAGTTTCCTCTTTCTTGTGAAAATTGAACACTCCTCAATACTTTTTTTGGCCTTCCTTTTGCTCCTCTGGTTGATGTGGTGGGTTTATCTACTGCCAATAATCCAGGATGGTGTCTTCATTAAGCCAGTCCTCGTATTTGGAGTTGAAGTTCTGAATGGTTCGATTAGATTTCACCCATTTTGCCTTAATATTTGCATATATCAGATAAAAATTATGTTTTATAATTTCGCTTCTCAAGTTCTTCTAAAGCAGCTTCCGTGAAAAACTTTGGTGTGGTTGACCTTCTAAACAGTTCAAATAATTTTAGATTGTTTAACGCCATGGTTTCAGTACTTGTTGCGCCAACTTTCAGTCGTAGACTAATCTAGGCATTATGCTTATTTTGCAATATATAGGCTTATGCTGCCATGCCTAAAAATTTACCTGTTCCCTGCATACATATGGATTTAGGCTGAATTATGCAATTTTGATATTATGCTCGTGTCTAAATAAGATTTGTGCCTATCTGGAGGGACCATAAGTCAATATTGTTCTTGACCATTTGTACTCCAAAGTAATTTTTAAGTGAGGTGCGTACCTGCTAATTTCAATGAGTAGTTTTTTGTGCATCCTGTGTCTGTAACAGAATATTGGGAGTAGACTTTGGCAGAGGCTCACAGGTAGACAACCGACTTAAAAAACATGTAAAAACATGTAAGGGATGCATGCCATACAATTTCTGCAACCATGTCTTTTTAACCTTTTTTACCTCTAGAAGCCAAACGGGCACGTACGGGCAGATAAAACCTTTTGAATTATGTAAAGAAATAATCAAAGAACATGTTTTGCAAATATGGCAAATATAGAAAAATACAGATTTTTTATTTTCCGACAAAGTTGAAAAATAGTGAAAAAACGGATAGTTTTTAAATAGTGATTTACCAGGAGAAACACAAAGCAAACAGTTAATTTTTTTTTTATCATTATACATTTAATAAATACATCAATCAATACAAACAAAAAATAAGGCGATTTGTTATATATTTTTCGTGATATTACACCTGAAATCGCAACAAATTGACTAAAAATTGTGTGTTTTTTTGAAAACCGAAAGTCGGTCAACTTTGAACGGTTATATCTTCTAAACTAAAAATGTGATATTATTAAGAGTAGTATATTTGAAATCGTTGAAAAGTTTCCTATAACATGGGTTTATTCAAAACTTCATCGGCGCACATGAAAATTTTGATTTTTGCAACCTCGTTTGCCCTACGGGCGCCACTGTGCGCTGGTAGTATCACAAATAACCATTTTCATGGTTATTCTCATTCTCAAGGACAAATACGGCTAAAATTATTTCTCGTAACTCGTGTTTAAGCACAACTACCTGTATTTCCTGTTACCCATTTTTTCCCATCGAAATGAAGGCACCATTTCTCATTTTTTAAAGTTTTTTAAACATTTCTTCTTTTTCTTTTTAGCAGTATTAGTTGCAGCCTTATATGTTGCTGGTTTTGATGGAGTTGCAATTTTTACACCTGAATCTGTCAGCTCTTTACAGATTTTGGCTGCGTTTTTGGTACTTACTTTAACTTTATTTACTAAAGTAACGGTAGGATTTATTGATGGTTTCTTTTCCTTGAATCTTAATGGTGGTAAATAATCTCTATCATCATCATCATATGGGACTTCATCGTCGCACAGTGGCTGAAATTTTGATTGCATTGGCCAAAAGTCAAATTTTTTTTGTTACCGATTTTAAAAATTTTAACGCCATTTAGCTACAAAATATACCCAGACTAAGGTAGCTAAAAAATTAGTTTAAACTATTGCTAATTGTGGGCGTGGCATGCTGTCAAACTCAACTGTTTTTTTAATCTCAGAAAAAGGTGATTTTTTTTTTTATCATAAATAAATGGTTACTACTCGCAAGTTATCATCGATAATGACCTGCGGTCCTTTTCACAACGTTGGTAGGATTGTAGTCTTTAGTTGTTGTAAGTGGCCTTAGCCCTACCGTTTAATATTAGGGGTGTTCTGAAATATTTATTAAACTACTCTTTTGTGTCAAATTTCAACTTTAGTGGAAGAAAACTTCTAGGGAACAAAATGGAACAAGAAACGTCTACCACCCGGAGAAAGGTGAAAGTGTCCTCTTAAACCCTATATATACATTTGTATCCGTGACGATCTATAGGTAGAACACGTTTTTCATTTTAATGAAATCACTAAAAAAAATTACAAATTACAGTAACTCAAACAGCCCTATAAGTATACAATGGTGTGTTAAATTTGTGCTTTAGGTATTTTATAGCTTATTTTCATTATCATTATCATTATATGTTCCATTACCAGTAATGATATCTGCTTACAAAATACACCACCCTTTTTATAAATTTGTAATTAAAACGCACAAAGTTAATTCTTTTTTAAAAATGGGGATGTGATGGTTCTTCCGGACAAAAACAATACAAACAAGTAATAGAGAACTGCAAAATCAAATTTTTTTTTGATTTGATCATACACTTAAATTCTTATTCACATTTAATCAGTCAACAAAACTCAATGTTGAATATAATAAGCAGCATGTTGTTAAACACGTAATTCTGATAAGTTTGATTTTTCTGAACGAACATGTTTTATTCACATTTAACCACTCAAACCAAACATACGTTGAATAAATTAAGCATTATGTTACAAAACGCGTAGTTCGGATCAGTTCATGTCATCTGATCGAACATTTGAATTTCACATGTTTGAACAAACGAGCGTTGGCGTTAAATAAATGTATATTTCGTGTTTACATTAAAGCATTAGATTTAGTTGGTTTACAATTTGCAAGCAAACACGTTGCAGCAACAATACAATGTCAGAGGACGAAAATTTTGTGCTAGATCAAATTTCTAAAAGTGTTTAAACCTTGTCGCCGCGACGTAAGGGTAGAAGTATAATATGCAGCATATTATCTGATATAATTAAAGAGAATGGAGTTATTTTGGAGGGATATTTATACTGCCACAGTTATTACAAACTTCTCAAATATGCGCCAAGACAACCGTCAAATATTTATAAGCCGTCATAAGTGCTATCAATCACTTAAGGTGCTGAAGTCTCTGAAATGTGTTACAACAGAAGACAAAAAGGCCGCTATTGACACCTGTGTAGCATGGATTACTGAAGATTGCCAACCATTTTCAGCCATCAATGGTTCTGGCTTTTTAAAGCTCTCAAATCAAAGAGGAAATAGCTGACATAGTTCAAAGCGGAGGAGCATCTGCTACAATTGACTTATGGACAGATAATTATATGCGCAGAAATTTTTTGGGAGTTACATTGCACTACCAAAAAAATTTAAAATTATATTACATCGTTTTGGGAATGAAATCCATGGATTTTGAGCGTTCAACTGGTTATAACATTTTGAGCAAGTTGAATACTTTGTTTTGGGAGTTTGATATAAATAATGTGGAAGCAATTAAATTCGTAATAGACCGAGGATCAAACGTTGTGAAAGCCTTGAGGAATACCATTCGTTTAAACTGCAGCAGCCATTTGTTTGCAAACGTTTTGGAACAGTCCTTGAAAGAAACCGCAGAGCTCACAGAACTTGTAGAGGAAATTGTTAAATACTTCAAAAAAGCCAACTTGCAGCACCAATTAACAACTTCATTAAAAAATTAATGTCCCACGCGTTGGAGTTTCAACTTTACTATGTTTAAGTCAATAGTAGATAATTGGTTCCAAACTAACGAAATACTCAAAGAGAAGGAAGAAAGCCAACGATTATTACTAATAAGTATTTCGACGCTTAAAGCGCTAGTTGATTTATGCAGTGACTTTCAAATTATATTTAAGACATTGCAACTTTGCAGCTCTCCCTCTTTGTATTCCGTTATACCATCAATTCGAAAAATTAAGAACCTGTGTGTGCCTAAAGATACAGATGTGGCTGCTATATTGTCATTAAAAGAAAAAAATTATTGAAAACGTTGATAAAACTTGGGTTCCAAATCTTAGTTTATGGCAAAAAACTGCTTTTTTTTATATCCATCAGCTTTAAATATGCAACCAACCGAAATAAATGATATTAAGAATTTTTGCATTTCCTTAATTGACAAAACTATTTCCACATCACCATCATACAATTCTACTCCATGTACACCTTATTCCGATTCTGTTTCCCAAATTTCATTTACTGAAAACAGTTCTCCAATGGACTCGGATGCAGAATCTGCCAAACAATCGCCATTGAAAGAAGATGCTAATTTTTTTTCCTGACTTATATAAAAATCTAACATTGAGCACCATAAAAACACCTACAGAAGAATTAGAAAGATATTGTAAGGAAAATGTTGAATTATCTGATGATTTCGATGTTCTCAAACGGTGGAAATTATATGAAAAGTGTTATCCACATTTATCGAAACTTGCACTGCAAGTTCATTCAATGCCTGCCAGTAGAGCAGCCGCAGAAAGAGCTTTTTCATTGGCTGGCAACGTCATAACTGAAAAGAGAAACCGACTTGGACCTAAATCTGTTGACAGTTTATTATTTCTGCACTGTTATTTAAAAATTTTAAATATTAAATAATAAACACTTATTTATTATTAAATATAATTAATTTATTTTTTGTTTATTTATTTATACATTTATGTTATTTATTAATTTTTGTTATTTTTCATTTATTTGTGAAATATGAATTTAAATTTTTCTTTATTTATGTAAAAAAAACTAATATACATAAATAAATAAATATTTTTTTTATAAAATTCTATAATCAAAAAATTAAAAAAAACATTTTAGAACCTACATAATTTTACAAATTCTATACCATAAACCCCTTTTTTTGTTATAAAAATATTTTGCTTTTATTTGGTTTCAATCATGAATAAACTCATACGTGTTCATGTTTGCTTTTTTGTTATTTATTCTTAATCAAAATGATCATCGTTGAACCCAACGAACATTAATGAAATGAATGGTATGAAAACGACCGACGCAACAGGAAGAACATGGTATGATCGATTTAAAATGTAAAGCGAACATTTGTGTTTGAGCATATTCTTCGCTTGAACGCCAACGAACGTTTATTCGGGTGTTGATTACGTATGAACGTTTTGCAATCAGCAGTTGCAGTTCTCTGACAAGTAATATGCAGAGTTCAGAAAAAACACACACTGAATAAAAACTCGTACATATATGTAAACAAACATAACTTAGACCAACACACACATGTTCTTATTTTCATATCAATTATGTGTGTTTCTAAATTTTGTACGGTGCCGAACACATCATGACTGTGTTTCGTTTTAATATTTCGTTATCTACACGAACATTTTTCTATCACGTATTTTTTGTTTCGATTACACATAATCCACACAGATTCGAGTGTTGCTTTAGTTGAAGTTCGTGTTCTGGTACGTCTACTGAAAAAAAAAAACATAACATGTACAATAAACAGGTTCGAGTTCAGTTATATTTTAAGTCGTGTTCTGGCTCGTGTACTAAGAAAAAACAGAACATGTACAATAAACAGGTTCGAGTTCAGTTATATTTTAAGTCGTGTTCTAGCTCGTGTACTAAGAAAAAATAGAACATGTACAATAAACAGGTTCGAGTTCAGTTATATTTTAAGTCGTGTTCTAGCTCGTGTACTAAAAAAAAATAGAACATGTACAATAAACAGGTTCGAGTTCAGTTATATTTTAAATTCGTGTTTTGGCTCGCGTACTGCGAAAAATTGAAACATCAATTCGCGATCTGATACACCCCGATAAAAACGACGACAATTGTTTCAACCAAATTTATTAAAATTTTATTGACCCTTTTTTATGACTTACGTTGCAAATTGTTTACAATTGTCAAATATTTTAAAATTTTATTGGCCTTTTTTTGTGATTTACGTTGAAATTATTTACAATTGTTTTTATTGACTGGTTTTTATTTTAATAAAATATGGTAATAAAATACTTAAGACACAAAAACTATATAGCATCATAAAAGTTACACTTGTTGGTTGTTAGGTTTTTTTGCATTACCCATCCCTATTTTCGCAACCAATTAGTTTAATAGACGAAAAACCCAATTTTGCGGCATAAAAGACACACTTGTTGGTTGTTAGGATCTTTTGCAAACATTTTTTTTGGTAACAAATAACTTTAGACACAAAAAAATTTTGCAACATAAAAATCACAATCACCCACCCTTAATTTGCGAACCAATTAGTGTCAATGCACAATCCTTTTCTCAATGATTTTTTGGGATTTTTTGCGTAAAAACACAATGAGTGTCAATAAAAAAACCCAAATATTTTCATATTTTACACCAACAAGTGTAAATAAAATTTTAATAAATTTGGTTGAAACAATTGTCGTCGTTTTTATCGGGGTGTATCAGATCGCGAATTGATGTTTCAATTTTTCGCAGTACACGAGCCATAACACGAATTTAAAATATAACTGAACTCGAACCTGTTTATTGTACATGTTGTTTTTTTTTTCAGTACACGTACCAGAACATGAACTTCAAATAAAGCAACACTCAAAAATGTGTGGTTTATGTGTGATTGAAACAAAAAGTACGTGATACAAAAATGTTCGTGCAAATAACGAAATATTAAAACGAACACAGTCATGATTGTGTTGGGCACCGTAGAAAATTTAGAAACGCACATAATTGATATGAAAATAAAGATATGTGTTGGCTGCTTTTGAACAGAACATTGTGTGTTTCATGTGTGTATTTTCTGAACCTTGCATATGACTTAAGTTGTTTTAATTTATATTCGCGACCAATAAGCAGATAATTACACCACAGATATATCACAATGGATAATTTTGAACTCAGGAGCACTGAAGGGTTAAATAAATAAAAATTAACCGAATTATTTTCCTTAAATTCCAAATAGTGGTATCAACGAGTTTAATAGAAAAACTCGTTTTAGGTCATTTTTATTTTAAAATATCTTAAAATCCAAAGCTGGCCTTGGCAAATAATGGGTTAATGTTCTGCGATTTATCCCAAATTTTTGTGACGAAACTTCTACACATTTGGTTATTATATTTTAAGCGTCGCATCTAAAAATTGGACAGCACTTACAAGATATTTGAATTTTTTGCATAAATTGTCTTTTATTAGTTTGGGGTCATATGTGACCCCAATTTCAAAAGGGTTAATGGAGTCATATTATTTTTTTCCGAAACCCTAGGCTATTAAGATAAAATATAATATTTAAAAGTAGAAAAGTGATGAATTTTTGATACAAAGTATTTAGAAAGAGTACATTTACAGAATATTTCATAAAAATCCAATTTTTCTCGAAATCCACAAAAATAAAATCCTTATCAAAAAAATTCTGGCAGAGGGATTTACTTAAAAATTTACACAGTTAATCTGCAACATGTATTTCACAAAACCTTAAAGTGATAGATTAATTTTTTTAATTTTTGTTTAAGAAAATTTTTTCAAACTTGAAAAAGGAGTTTTAAAAATTTTATCAAAAAAATTTCCAATTTTCGGTCTCAATGCGCAATAGGTTAACAACGTGGTAATAAAACAATACTTCATATCTGAATACTTATAAGTATAGAGACCAAAAAAGAATGATGGCTTTAATCAATTTCTCAAGGTTGAAAAATTGTCATCAAATTTCATGAACTAGTTTTATTTGGCACAAAAGTGGTCTGGGGCATTTGCTATTTCTTGGCGAAATTTCATTCGATTTTGAAGTTTTATAACCTGTTGAAAGGATAATTTAATACTGATCCCGAATTATATAACAGCTTGTCGGAAAAATTAAACTATAGAACGAAATTTTCGTAAAATCTGAAAAAAGTCATATTTTCCCCATATAAACACACTTGAAATTTTCAATCGCTTTGCTCCACGACTAAACGTTTTCTGATTGGCCCAAAACTTTGTATTTCTCAGTTTTCTTGCTATTCGCATATTTCTAGGGGGTGAGACCGACAGTTTGAACACTTTTTTTATTAAGGGCCACCCTAATCTATTCATTAGAAATAAAGTACTAAAATATTTTGATTGGTTCAAAACCTACAGAATTTTGGCCAATGAATAACGATTTTCAGCCACTGTGCGTCGTCGAACTTTGAACACTGAATCCAAATCGGAAAGAGTCCCTTCAAAGCTACATGTTGCAGATTTTGATTCCAACATTTTGGTGGATATATCAAAAGTTTCATTAAATTTATTTCTATTTGAATATTTTAATTTCCGACTTTTTTCATAAAGACAAATCAAAAATCAACCGTTTTATATTTTTCTTTATTGATTTTATTGTCAAATTTTCGAAATTTTCAGTTTATTCCAAAAATCAGTTTATTCTTTTGATATAATTTCATACCTCTTTTCTTTAGATTTAATTGATTCATATAAAGCATTGTATCTTGCAATAATTATATTTTGTTTTGGAACTCGATTCAGTTCACATAATTATATCTCAAGGTTTTTAATATTTTGAAATTTTAGTGTTATATTTTTAGATCTATTCATATTTTGACTCCATATTTCTGAGTTTTTTCGGATGCATGTTTTACTTTTTTTAAAAGACATAAATATTATAATAAATGCAAATACGACGAAATTAACAAACTTTTTGCAATTTTTAATTTTTTTAAATTACATTTTACAAAATCTATCGCCTGCTTTAAAAAAATGTATATAAATTTCAAAACTTTTAGCCAAATAGAAATAAAACAAAAGTGAAAAATTTTGCATTGTGGATAAAAAAATTTGTATAACGCAGCGAAAAGGGAATACCACCATTCGTCATAGTTTTTATGCTCTGTATGGTGTGAATTAGGCCGATTTGATATTTTCAAAAATTGTTCAAAAGTTAATGTGTATATTAGGGTGGCCCTTCATTATATGGAGGGGAAAAAAGTGTTCGAATTTAAAGTCTCTGCTTTTTTTTTTCGAAATGTTTATTTATTTATAATTATATATAATATGTCCACTATTCTACTATAAATAAACAAATGGTTAATATTAATTAATTAATAATTAATTAATAATTAATTAATTATATAAAATTAAAGTCTCTCCCCTATAAATATGCGAGTAGCAAAAAAAAAAAAAAACTGATATGTACAAAGATTTTGGTCAATCAAAAAAAATTAGAGGTGCCTCAAAGCGACTAAAAATTTGAAGTATGTTTATGTGGCGAAAATATGACTTTTTTCAGATTTTACAAAATTTTCGTTCAATAGTTTAATTTTTTCGACAAGTTGTTATATGTATCGATTTCAGTACTAAGTTATCTCTTTAAAAAGCTACATAACTTTAAAATCGAATAAAAACTTGCCAAGAAATTTTAAACTCCCCAGACCACTTTTGTGCAAAAAAAAAAAATATTTCGCGAAATTTGAGGGAAATTTTTAGAACTTTAAGAAATTAATTTAAGCCACCTTTTTTTTTTTGGTCTCTATGCCTATGAGCACTCAGATATAAAGGATTGTTTTATTACCGCGTTTTTAACCTATTGCGCAATGAGACCAAAGATGGAAAATTTTTTTGATAAAATTTTGAAAACTCCTTTTTGAGTTTTAAAAAATTTTCTTAAACAAAATTTCAAAAAACGGATCAGACACTTTAAAGTTTTGTTAAATATTTGTTATAGATCAACTGTCTGAATTCTTAAGTAAATTCCTGTGTCAGAATTTTTTTAACAAGGAATTTTTTTTTGCGGATTTCGAGAAAAATGAGATTTTTGTGAAACATTAAGTAAATGTACTCTTTCTAAATACTTTTTATAATAAATTTATCAGTTTTCTACTTTTAAACGTTATATTTTATCTCATGACGATCATTCTGCTTGTTCGCGTTCTGCTCTACGCAATTTTTCTCATCAGAAAAAATTACATTCGGCAACCGGCCACTTGCGTGCAAACATTTCAACTCCTTGGCTCTTCCTAGTCGTTGCTGTTTTTGCTTAGGTGTTAGGTTGTGTGCCTTTTTAATTTTATATGGCTTGAGTCCAAACTCATTTTTCAAAATTTTTCGCAAGCATCGGTCGGATATTTTTAGTTTAGCAGCCATTTTTCTACCACTTCTTCTTGAATTTCGATTAATCCTTCACTTTTCGGACCATTTCTGAAGATGGTGTTGTTTTTTTTCCGACCTTTTATAGTGCGATATATGAACAATCTATTTATTTTTAAATGTTTGAGCTCCTTGACAATCAATCGTTGAGAATATCCAGCCAAATGTAGCATTATTACTTTATTACGTTTGAATTCCATGGTTTGCAAATTTTGTTTGGTTGATCTTTGAAGCACGTGCTTTTATATAATGGAAAAAACATATGACGTATTCATCATGTAAATTATGGCGTGATTATACCAACCGTTTGACGAATGCAGCAAACTGAAAATGGTAACAGTTTTTTCTCCGTACCCTTCGGTTCGGAAGCGTGCAGTAGGATCTTGTGTAAGATAGAACCCAGGGTATTTCTCTGCCATCCCATTAGCAGTACCAAGGGTGAATTTTTAAAATTTATCAGCGTTTATTTTGTAGCCTGATGACCTACCTTGCAGTAGTGTTGCACATCTTGTTATGGGCCCTTTATCAACGCTCGTTATTTTAGCATAAATTTATTCTTTTAATTTTTTACCCTAAGTTGCCATTTATTTAGACCTAGCCTGTAAGCAGCATGAATGAAATACTAGAAAAATCAAATATATGAATGTTAGGGTGACAAACCAAATTTATAATTTTCTTTGTGCACCACTTTTTGTGGACATGCTTTACATATCTAACATTTAGCATATGACGTTTAACTTAATGTGTTGCATACTTAACCATCAACCATAGCAACCAGCACTTGCAATTTGTGTTCAATATATATTTTCTGATTTAAAATACTCTGTGTATTTCAACATATCAATTTCCAGTTTGAAATAATTTCTCTCTGAAATACAAACTTGGGATGTTTCTTTTTTAAATTGGAATCGAATTGTTCTACAGTACCGAGTTGAAGAAGCATGAGTTTGCTACTAAAACTTTGCGTATACTCTTTGTAACCACAGCTACCATCAAATCGCCATTTTCCAATCAAAACAAGATTGTTTGCATTAACATCAGATATGTCTTTCCAGACTTGTAAATTGTAAATCTATATTACGTGAAGCTGTATAATCAAGCAAATTATGGCTGAGATTCGCTCACGGTAATAGCTTCAATAACTTTTTTTATTTTCCCTCCAAACCTCTTTAGAACTAGGGAACATACTACGCGAAACCTAAGAGTTTATGTGCAAGTACTGGTGTTTTGTTAAATTTGGTTCAGTTATTAATGCAAGACCTTCAGCAACATTTAGTTACGAACAAATTTGTGATGGTTCTGAATATACACCACGTAAGGCATCCGCTGCAGACGCATTACTTCTGCGAACCTTGCTAGTAGTTGTTCTGCACTCTTTGAGGAATTTTAGAAATCAGATTTAGGGCGACCACGTTTATTTGCTTTATGTGACGAAGATATGGTTTTAAGTTTTAAGGAAACAATTCCTTTGCATAAATATTGTACGCATTTCAATTATTCACAAAACACACCTTTCTTGCATTCAAAAACAATGTATTGAATTACTTCGTCGAACACTTGCTGGCATTTCACCGAGTTTGAACCTTTTTTAGAGCACCAAATCTTGAAAATTAACAGGCATTGATTGGACGTCTGTATGATATCAAATTAAAGAATTAAAAAAAAAAAATAAGTGGAAAACAAATAAGAAAACTAGAGTCGGTCTAGACCGACTATACGATACCCTATACCATGCGTTTAGAGACCTTATCTCTTAAGTCCAACTAATTAGTTATAGAATAAATATAATAAATAAACCAAATTTGAGAGGCATTGTTATTAATTTTTTTGCCTTCGGATATGAAAAAGTTCATATCGGCTGTTATATTTTTATGGGGACTAGGTCGAAAAATGAACCGATCGGTATACCGAATACCGGTAAACCGGAGCTATTTTTTACAACAGAAATACCGGTATTATGACGTATAAATACCGGTATTTCGGTATTTAATTAAATGTCATATATTTCAACTTTTTTAAATCTTATAAAAATCAAGTCATCTTCAAAAATTCAAAAAAATCTTAATTCCTGAAAAGTTAAATAAAAACAAAAAATTTTAAAATACAAATCGAAGTGTGCTGGTATTTGCTTATTTACTGCAAAGCTGAGTAAAAATATTGAGGAATCGTTGGAAAAAATTCGCAATTCCTGAAAAGTTAAATAAAAACAAAAACATTTTAAAATACAAATCAAAGTGTGCTGGTGTTTTTTGGCTAGTTAGTGTTCAGTTTAATTGTTCTGTTGCTGTATTAATAAAGTTTGCGTTTTAAAAAAATATATATTGCCCAAAATATTATTTCATATTTATTTATTTATTATTTATTTATTACATTAACTCTATAATTACAAATTATATGTTAATTGCGAGAGAGCAATGGCAGCGCAGGCCTTCAGCTCATTTATTTACTTATTGCAAATATTAGATTTTATCATACAGATTGATTATTTTGAAGAAAGTGAGTATTGTTTGGATATTGTTTAGGGTGGGATTGGAAAGGTATATTTTTGGATTCTTATTTTGGAACATTTGTATGCGTTTTGTGCTGAATTTAGGACAATCCGCAAGAATATGTAATAGATCTGTTGTATTAGATGTGCAGTTGCAATAAGGCGGAATGTTTAATTTTAAAATATGTCCATGTGTTACTCTTGTATGTCCAAGTCTTAGTCTATTGAATTTTACCGTGTCTATTCTATTTAATTTGGGATAAAAGGTGTCATTTATGGTTTTATGGTCACTGTTAATTGTTTTGTACCAACTCGATGTCAAATTAAATGTAGAATTTCTATCAATCGAGTGGTAATGATTATGTATATACTTGTTTATGTCTTTATGATCGAAATTAAAGTTGAGGAAAACCGGAGATATAGCTGCGTTTGTAGGTGCGGTATCAGCGATTTCGTTCCCCTTAATGTTGCAGTGGCCGGGTACCCACAATAGTAATATATTTGGATAGTTTTCTTTTAATAAGTTTCTGATATGTGTGACATAGAAGTTATTATTATTAATATTTTTTATGGATTTAATAGCGGATAATGAGTCGGTGCATATTACAAATTTTCCTGTCTTTGATTTTATGTAAAGCAATGCTTCATAAATTGCGATTAATTCTGCGGAATATATAGAACTATATAGAGGTAATAATGAGATTTTAATTAAATTTGTTTCCGTTGTGACGCTATAAGACGTAGAAAAGCTTGATTTAGAGCCATCTGTGTACAAAAAATTCTGACTATCTAAACTGTGTCTAATTTCGCTGAAAAGTCTTTGGTATTGTAAAGGATTGGTATTTAGCTTTGAGAGTTTTGAAAGTGCGATGTTGAAGGTGTCTGATGGTAGCGTCCATGGTGGGTGATTTCCTGTTTTGGGGTTAATATTTTTGAGTGGGATGTCCAATTTACGATTATTTTGTATTAAATGGTATAAGGCGGAGGGAATTTTGGGTATTTTTTTTGTCTTAGTTAATTTCATTGCTATTTGTTTGAGAGGTGTGTAATTGTCATAAATAATTGTTCTAAAAAGCTTTGTTGTTACGATGTCTCTTTGGGTTGTTAGAGGTAGGATATTGGATTCGAATAAAAGATTTTTTATTGGTGTAGTACGGAAAGCTCCGAGAGCATTTCTAATTGCGGAGTTTACGACTGAATTGATTTTTCTTAGGGTAGATATTGGCGCGTGACCGTATATTGGCAGCAAATAATTTATCTTTGATAATATGAGAGCTCTAGTGATAGATATAAGGGTATTTGCATTACAGTTGAGTTTGAGGCTAGAGAGGCATTTGACAATATTCAGTCGTTTTGCTAGGGAAGATGCTAGGATAGATATGTGATCATGCCAGTTGTATTTTTTGTTCATGTACAATCCTAGTATTCTGAGTGTGTTGACTTCTGATATTGTAAAATAACCTGATTCAATTCTACATTGATAGTTTTTCTTCTTGCATATGTGTAAATATTTGCATTTGGTGGGTGATAATTTGGCTCCCGAGAACTCACACCAGTGCTTTATGTTGTTGAAAAGATTAGTAAGCCTTAATGTAGGATTTTTGTTTTTTGATGTTATAATCAAATTGAGATCGTCAACGTAAGCTGAAAGCTGTATATCTTTGTTTATGGATATTAAGCCGTACAGTCTGTTGAACGCTATTAGAAATAAAATTACCGACAGCGGTGATCCCTATGGGATACGGTTGTGTAGGAGAGTAGTGGTTTTCAATTCTTACCATTATTTTTCTGTTTGTCATAAAATTAAAAATGTAATTTGGTATTTTTGGACCAACCTGCCATTCCGCAACCTGTTCCATGATGGAGTGTATACCTACTCTATCGAATGCTTGCATAATATCAAGTGATATTATTGTAATATGTTTTCGTAAGGAGAGGGCATTCGCAATATGGTAGTCTACATAAAGTAGGCTATCAATTGTGGACTTTCCCCTTTTGAAGCCGAATTGATAGATGTTAAGAAATTTCTGTGATGTGATAAACCACCATAACCTGTTGGCAATAATTTTGTCAAGTAATTTTGAAATGCAGGAGTTTAACGAGATAGGTCTGTATGACTTAATAAGAGTTTTCTCTGAACCCGGCTTAAGAATAGGTATAATAACGCTAGTTTTGAAATTTTGAGGGATGAATTGAGTAAAAATTGAATCGAAAAGCTTTATAATTTTTGATTTTGTATTAAGTGGTAGCATTTTTAGCATTGGGTATGATATTCTATCCAAGCCAGGTGTTTTTCCCTTTAATTTGTTTAAAACTGCTTCAAGCTCAATAGACGTTATTATGTCTTCGATTATCCTTGCTTGTTCACAAGGTGTGGTTAAAGGTGGCCTTTTTTTAAACATGCATTTTTTGGAACGAAAGTTGTAGCTAAAATTCTCATCGGATGAATTGTTGGACAGGAATTTTGCAAATTCAATCGCCATTTCTCCATTGTTTAGGATGTTTTTGTTTGGGTCATCTAGAGATGTTACGCAATGGATTTTATGGTTATTTTTATAACCTGAGTAGGATCTAATGTTTGTCCATACTTTGGCAACTGATGTAAGGGGGTTAATAGAAGACGTAAAGCTAATTATTGAATTACTCTTTGACAATTTAATTTCTCTTTTATACTTTGAGTTGGCCTTTTTATAGTTTAGAAGGTTTATTTTATTCATGTTCCTTTTAAAGAGTAGCCAACACCTATTTCTTATCGCTTTCAAGTTATTTAGTTGTTTATTGCACCATGGGACTCTGTAATAATTGGGTTTATTTGTCTGTGGTATAGATATGTTTGCTGATTGGAGAATAATTTTTGCAATATTAGCACTTTCCTTAGTAATATTATTACTAATGGGTCTCCCCATGTCGAAGGTTAAACAGTTTTCTCTGAATTTATTCCAATCGGTATCTTGAGTTCGGAATTTTATTTGAAATGGTTGGCTTCGCTCGAGTCTGAAAACAGAGATATAATTATGGGGAAGTGATCACTTCCACATAGATTGTCCTCTGTTCTCCACTCCGCTGCAGTAGCTAAAGCGGGGGAGCAGAATGAAAGATCGATATATGAGTAGGTACCGTGTGTGTTTAAGTGGGTCGGAGATTTGTCATTTAGTAATATGTAGTGAGAATCGTTTAGGAACTTGAATAAAGTTTTGCCTTTTTTATTGCTAGTAGGGGAACATCAATTTATGTGGGAACCATTGAAGTCCCCAGTTATGAGACAGGGCATGCCTGTGTCATCAAAAATATTTTCTAAGTTAATGGTATTAAAGTTTTTGTCAGGTGGTATGTATGCACCGGTAATGCAGAATTTTTAGATGTAACCGCAAAACGTAAAGCATCTACGTTGGTGGTAGTATTAATTTTGGCGTTCATTGTAAATTTTGAATGCAGTTTTGGTATCGACTTTGTTTATTGTTTTTATTGCCTGTACCTCTTTATGTTTAATAAAGATGGGGCATAATTTGTCTTTAGCAGAGTGTTCAGCATTATCTATATTGTTATGTATGCAGTTGACGCATTTGGGTTCGTTAGCGCACTTCTCGTTGTCTGTGATTAGATGGTATTCATTGGCACAATGGAAGCATATCTTGCTGTTTTTGCAGAATTTAGCAGTATGTCCAAATTGTTGGCAGTTATTACATTTCATTGGCAGTGGTATATATGGACGGACATTAACCTTGTGGTATCCAATTTTTATATCGGTTGGTAATGTAGAAGAGGAAAAGGTTAAAATTGTGAGGCCAGTTTCGATTAATTGTTCGTTTACAAATTTGTTTATTTTTTTTACTTCACTGACATTTTGCTCCGATAGTTCGTTGGTTATTTCACTTTCAGGAATTCCTCGTAACTCGTTACAGTAAATAACACCTTTTGTTTCATTTAATGTTTTGTACTCTTTTACTTCAACTTTTATTGTATCCGATAATGCAATTAGTGTTGTTAGTTTGTTTGCTTGTACGTAGTTTTTTGTTTTTATTAATAGACTACCACTCATTAATTTTTTGCATTCCTCAACTTCACCGTTATATGTGTAATCAATTGCTTTTTTAACTAAGAAGGGAGATACGTTTGTGAGTGTTTCTGTGCTTTCTATTCTGTTCAATATTAGGTATATTGGGCCTGGTTGAGAGAAGTTGTTTGTTTTAGTTTTATCCCATTTGAGAAACGGTTGATCTGGAGGTTTATTCATTTTTGAGTATTTTTATACTCTTGAGTTTAACACTTTATTAAAATTTTTCAATGTCACTGTTTTTTAGTTGATTTGGTACTAAACTCTTTTATTTATAAATGATTTACTTAATGTTGACTTTGTACAAAGTTTATTAAAATTTTTATGATATATTAATTTATGTATGTACTCAGTTAACTTTTAAAATGTTACACTGTTTTATCTACTGCGCTGACGGAGTTTTATAAGTTAGACATGTGCTTCGGTCTAAGCTTTGAGTCGAACTGTATTTCATATTATTTATCGATATTGTTGAATGTAAGTAAATTATATTCTATATTTCAAATTTAATACAGAGGTACATTTTAATGTAAAAATTTGAGTTTTTTAATTATTGGGATATATTTTTTATTTTAATAGCCTTAATATGGAATTTGAAGCAGTTAAAAAAGGCGTTACAGACAAAACTTCCGTTTGGCATTATTTTCTAAGTGATAGATCAGGAAATTTGGCAAAATGTACCAAATGCGACAATAAAATAAAAACATGCGGTGGATCAACTAGTGGGCTTCATACGCATCTACGAACTGCTCATGACATCAACTTGTTGAAAAAAAGCGGATTAGATGCTGAAAATCCCGAAACTTCAACGATCTCATCTAATATATCTACTAGTGTTGTACCGCCGAAATTAAAAAAAATATCGAGCTACTTTAAAAATGAAAACGATGATCTTCGTATAGTGTTATCAAAAATGACTGCGGTCGACGGTCTACCATTTAGTATTTTTACTACTTCTATTGAATTGAGAAAATCGTTGCTGGCTCGAAAACTTGACGTCCCAAAATCTGCGAATACAATTCGAAATATTGTTTTAAGGTATGGTGTAAATATTCGCGAAGAGATGGTAAAAGATTTTTCAGATCTGAAAAACGAAGGAAAGTTCAGTCTAACATTTGATGAGTGGACGTCTGGTAAAAATAGAAGATATTTAAATTTAAATTTACATGTACAAAACAAATTTGTGAACTTAGGATTAATTCGTATTTTTGGGGACCTTTCCAGCAGAGAGTTGTGTTGAATTTATTACAAAAAAATTAGAAAAATATGAACTATCTTTTGATGAAGACATCGTATGTATAACTACAGATGGCGCTTCTATGATGAAAAAAGTAGGACGGATAGTAAAATGCCATCAGCAGCTTTGTTATGCCCATGGTATTCAATTGGCGGTGCTAGACGTTTTGTACTGCAAGAATAATGAAAAAAATGCAACAAATTTGGAATCTGAGGGAGAAAGAGAAATAAATAGCGAAAGTGATGCTGAATCAGATGTTGAGGAAAACGATGTAGATGGATTTGAAATTTCTGAAAATTATGATGATTCTATGGACTTGAAAATAAGGTAAGAAAAGTTGTAAATATTTTTCGACGTTCCCCCACAAAACATGACGATATACTTCAAAAATATGTCAAAGCTGAATTTAACAAAGAAATTTCGCTGATTCTGGATACAAAAACCAGATGGAATAGCTTATATTTTATGCTACAGCGCTTTTGGGAACTAAGAAATTGCATTTTAAAATCTTTAATAGACTTATGTTCCACTATATCATTTGAAGAGGCAGAAACGGATATTATTTCTGGTATTATTTCAACATTGTTGCCAATAAAATTAGCAGTGCAATCATTGTGTCGTCGTGATGCGACTCTCCTATCTGCAGATGCCACTATTGTATTTATGATTAATAATTTAGGAACTGGACAATTAAGCGGTGAATTTAAAATTTCTTTAGCACGTAGAAAGGCGAACCAAATTATCAAGTCTGCTTCAATATCTTCACAAAGGACAAATAAAATCAAAACATCAAGATAATGAATTGTCCGTCGAACAATTATCAAAAAAAGAGGTTGCTAATTTGATATCAACTATAGTTAAACGTTTTTCAGATTCAAATTTAAATACTTCACCGTCTCATAACATAACATCATCTTCTTCAGATTCCACGGACTTAGAAATGAACTATTCAATGCAGGAAAGATTAAATTTTGCAATAAAGAAAAACAAATGGACCATAAAGTTATAACAAAAAAATCTGTAAATTTGGACAAAACTATTAATAAAGAAATGGCTATTTTCGAAGAAGGAGGATATCGCGGACTAAATTTGCAAAAAGCATATGATTATTTAAATACTATTCCGCCAACCAGCGTCGAGGCTGAAAGAGTGTTTTCGTCATCTGGAAAAATTTGTTCCAAAATCAGATCATCTTCTCTAAGTGATGAATCCCTGGACACACTTTGCTTTTTAAGAAGTTATTTACTATCAAAGCAAAATTGATTTTTTTTATTTTTATTTTTTCCCGAATGAATTACTGAGAGGAAAGAGAAATATATATATTATAATTTAAAATGAATGTTAATTTAAAGTTTATTTTTGTATTAATTAAAAAAATTATCAATTTATACAATTTGTTTTCAATTTTTTAAATAATTCACCAATACCGGTATAATACCGGTATACCGGTATTTTTTGAAATTCAATACCGAATACCGGTATTGATAATTATCTCCGGTATTGCAGGCCCTAATCCTGACAACAAAGTAGTATAGGGTATAAATATAAAAGGTCATAAAAAAACGCCAAGCCCTTTGGAAGTTTTGCTATTCAGGCCTTGTACTTTCGCCCTGACTTGGAATTTCTCAACCCCCCCTGAATGGCTGTTGCACTGTTTTATTTTAGTAAATCAAAAATTTCAAAAATATATTTCAATTTTTACTTCAAAGGCATGACCCATAATGCCATCATCTTAAACTAACTGAAACGTACATCTTCCGTAGCTACAAACAAAATGTAAATATAAATTTGTAAAAAAAAATAGATGCAAAAATGTTTACTTCCTAAGTTTCCTTTTTAAATTGCTTTGTTGTTGTTATTGTTGTTGTTATTTTAAATAACAGGCATTTTGTCTACAAACTATTCTCATAAAAAACAATAAAATGTTGAGTATATCACAAAAAAAAAAAAGGTTTTTCCTTTTGAGAAAAAAAAAAAAAAACCATAACAACAATCTTGTTTTAAATAAGTTATAAATAAAACATCTTTATTTGTTTTTTTTTTCCAACTTCTCAGATGTGGGTTCTCTTCAATGCATTGTAGTCGTGACTGTAGTAGAGAAATAAATTTGCTGTTATTGTTTTTTTTTTTGAATCACACTTATTTCTATATAACAAAAGAAATTAAATAAATTTCCGTTTTTAACACCCATTGAATTTTATTTTTTGTGTTTTTTTTTATTTATTTAACCACAAAATGTAAAAGAACTATATAAATAACAAATACGGTAGTTTAACATTTAGAACTCTGACAAAAAACCAAACTAAATAATCAGTGTAAAAAACTGAGTGGAGTTCTTTAAATTTGGTGAGTGTTTTGGCATTTGGCCCATAACACAAAATTGTTTAATGCACAAGTTGATTTTTGTATTTCCTTGCTATAATAGAGCACAAACGAATGCATAAAAAGTTAGTCAGAAAGTCATAGTCGGTTTGGGCCGACTAAAAAGAGCACTACACTTAAGAGTTACATAAAATAGTATCAGCTGCAAAATGATCAGATCGAAAAATGATTAGGCCAGTAGAAGACAATTAAATTTTGAGCTGTGGTGAAGTTTATATATTGGATGGCATTATTATTTTTTTTTTTTTTGTTAAAAAGTTAAAAGTTAAAAAGTGGTCCAAAAATGGTGGTTTGATGACCATATTTCTTGAGGCGATAAAATTACTTTATTAGTATGTAATAAATATCATTCAAAGATTTTAATATATACTAGCAGAGTCCAGCCCTCGAAATTCGAGTGCTAATTCTAGGAAATTTTATTTTTTCATTAAAGTTATGCTAATCAATTATAACCAATTCACAAATCAACACAAAAAACAAACTCATTATTATTACAAACACATTGACAAATTTAATAAACACACACATAGCATTGTATAACTTTGTGTATGTGTTAGTAGCAACTTTAAATGCAATTTACTCAAAATAAAGGAAAACATTTAAAAATCTGTAAATCTGCAAAACGGCTAAAAGAAATACCTTTCAAATAATATACGTTTGGTCAAAATCGGGATAAAATGGTAGAACAAAACATCGGTCACAAGAAATCGCCATGCCTATTAAGGTTATAGATGCTGACAGACAGTCGAGCCGCAAAGTGTATAGAAAGACAGACGGGCAGCCATTACTAAATGAATTCTGAATGGGCCTCAGTCAATTGTTTTTGCAAATATCAATGTGAATACAATGAATATTGTAGGGTATAGCAATAATTGTATATTTATCTATATTGTGTTTATAAAGGGTGTCCCAAAATTCACGCAAGATTTCAAATAAACAGAAAACACAATTGTTTTTTCTTTACATTGTTATTTCTTTATTGTATCATAAAGACGACGGGATTGCGTCAAGTATGAAATACAACAAATGGTTTTCACGGCTTTGCTGGCACCTACGCACTCTTTTGTCGCAATTTTCCGTGCAAAAATGTGCCAAATATCGTTGATGCAGAGTTGAATTTCGTCAATGCACGGTTGGTTGTTGACTTGTTGACATAGACCTTTGACTTGAAATTCTTATTATAATATTATAAAAATGACTGTTGGTTTGTATGTTTGTTTGTTTGTGTGAGCATCACGCCTAAACGACTAAACCGATTTTGTTGAAATTTAGTACATATATAGAGTAAGCTCCGGAAGGAACTATAGGCTATAAAAAATTTCGATATGGTGGGCGTGGCCCTTTTACGCCCCCTTTTTCTTTATCTAATAAACGGCTGAAACGATTTGATTGAAATTTGGCACATAGACAGTGGAAGCTCCGGAAGGAACTATAGGCTATAAAAAAATTCGATATGGTGGGCGTGGCCCTTTTACGCCCAATTTTTCTGTAACTTATAAACGGCTAAACTGATTTTATTCAAATTTGGCACATATGTAGTGGAAGCTCCGGAAGGAACTATAGACTATAAAAATTTTGATATGGTGGGCGTGGCATTTTTATGCCCACTTTTTTTGTTTCTTATAAACAGCTAAACCGATTTCATTAAAATTTGGTGAATAGATAGTCAGTCTACTAACAGCCATTATAGGCTATATTAGATTCTGATACGAACTAATGAACAAAATTTATTAATGGCTGTGAAAGAGCATTGTTAGCTGCAAAAAACAGTATTGTGGCCAACATCAATCACCAAATTCTACACAAAGTTTCTGGTCAGTTCACCACATAAATTGGAGCTCAAGATTGGGGTGCCTCTTATACTTACGCGAAATTTGAATGCACCAAAACTTTGTAATGTGACGAGATTACGAGTAACACATTTATGCCGCAATATTATCGGAGCAACAATATTGACAGGTTCTGCGAAAGGGGAATATGTTTTTATTCCCCGAATACCCCTCATTCCGACAGATTTACCGTTTCAATTTAAACGTTTGCAATTTCCTATAAAACTGGCATTTGCAATAACAATAAACAAATCACAAGGACAGACACTCAAAACTGCAGGCATACATTTAGAAACACCTTGCTTTTCTCACGGTCAGCTATATGTTGCTTGCTCAAGAGTTCCAAGTGGAAGAAATTTATAGTTTTTGGCTCCAGATGGAAAAACATTAAACGTCGTTTATAGAAGTATATTATAAACCTGAAATTTTCATTTGTTAGATCTCTCAAGAAAAATAGCCAAAAACTTCTTTAAAATTTTATTTAAATTAAAAAAAAACATAATGTTAAAACATGTCACACATTTAATACATAAAAAACAATACATTAAAAGGTATATTTTACATCTTACATAAAAATTTTAAAAAACCTTTAAACGTTTTACTTATGAAATTATAATACTTTATTTGTTAATTTTAATACTATACTTTAATACTTTATTCGTTAATTTGTTAAATTAATAATTAATTATTTAGAAATAATCAGCAATGAAATAATGTAAATATATAAAAATGCTTAATATTTTTTTACATTAAGTAAATATAGCTAAATTTAAAATAACACTAATGATAACCCACTTCTTTCAATATATTTTATAATCCAAACTTATAATCTGCTTTTGTAAAATAATTGAGTTTGTTTGTATGCTATGAAGATGACCAACTCCATACAATTTATTTAAATAATTGCAAAGCTTTTAAAGATTTTAAAATAAATTTCTAACAATTTTCCAAATACTTTGTGTATCAATTTATTCCAGTAATACGAAGGAAACCCAGGCAACGCCGGGTACACACAGCTAGTAACTCTATAAAAATGAATATAATGGTACTAAATCATACAATCTGGGGGGTGCCAATACCATCACATCATTTCTCGAGCTGTATAACAAGTGTCATCGAAACCACATGTCGTCCACATCACGCTGTTATCTTGCCGTGATATCGAGCAACAAAAGCAGTCGACCTAATTTTCCAAAAAGTATGACCCAATAATTCCTCTAGCCCAAAATCCGCACCAAAAAGTGACAGTTTTGGGATGCATTTCTTCTTCGACAAACTTATGTGGGTTCTCTAAACCTCAAATGCCTAAACTTTTACGATTAACAAAGTCATTAAGGTGAAAATGTGCTTAATCGCTTAGGATGATTTTGTGCGAAAAATCAGCATCCAAAATTTCATTCTATTTTTGGAACATTGTTCAACAATTAAGATGCATTGTTCTAAACTTCAGCTGTCAAACTGTTTTTTTTTTGTTTTGTTTGCCAAATGGCGGTAAATTCAATTCTTGCATGCATTTTGGAACACCCTTTGTTTTGGTTATGCATAAAATTGTTTAAAAAAAAACACATTTCAATGAGGTTTAAAATTAATTTTCCATTATTATGTATCAGATCAAGAATGTAGAAAATTTAAATGACAGTTTATTTAAAATTTTATTACTTTTTTTAATTAAATTTATATCAATTTCATATTGGTGAAGTTAAGTTAAAATCATATAATTAATTGGGTTATTCCATACCAAAGCCAGTCAGATTTCAATGAAACTTTCAGTTAATTACACAGTGAAACATCCATTCTGGGGTGCGAGAAATTCTAATTCAGGGCCAAAATTCTAGGCCAGTTTGGTAAAACTTCCAAAGAGTTTGGCGTTTCCAGACCAATCTTTTTTATGGCCATTTTTATTGATGTTTGTTTGCTTAGTTTTTCAGCTATAACTTCCTTCAGCAAATCAAGTTGAACTAATCTTATCGAAAGACATGTTCAAAAAATTTTAATTTTCTCCTTCCTTTAATCAATTTTTTGAATAACATAATATATTCAGGGCATATGATTATAATTTATTAGTAGACTTGAAGAGTTGTATCCTCTCTACAGATTAATGCTAATTTGCTAAAAAAAAATAATCAGTGTTACTATATGTATAGATTTATGTATGTGTTCTTTTTAATACAGAATTTTGAGATACAGAAAAGATTTCCAGATTTTTCCTAAAAAACCACTGATTATTGCAAGTAACATTTAAAATAGTCTGAACTTAATTCACCGTAAATGTGAAACTAATTTTTTATTTAATTTTTGATAATGATTGCATGAAATGTACCTTTTTTATTTTTTTGTTAATTTTTGTTAAGAACATGATATTTGCACAAAATATCTTCAAACTATTTGAAAAGTGTATAAAATACGGAATATAATTTATTTTATATGTATAGTGTATATTAGGGTGGCCCTTAATAAAAAAAGTGTTCAAACTGTCGGTCTCACCCCCTAGAAATATGCGAATAGAAAAAAAATTGAGAAATACAAAGTTTTGGGCCAATCAAAAAACGTTTAGTCGTGGCGCAAAGCGATTGAAAATTTCAAGTGTGTTTATATGGGGAAAATATGATTTTTTTTTTTCAGATTTTACGAAAATTTCGTTCTATAGTTTAATTTTTCCGACAAGCTGTTATATAATTTGGGATCAGTATAAAATTATCCTTTCAAAAGGCTATAAAACTTCAAAATCGAATAAAACCTCGCCAAGAAATAGCAAATACCCCAGACCAAAAAAAAACTAGGTCATGAAATTTGATGGCATTTTTTTCAACTTTGAGAAATTGATTAAAGCCATCATTCTTTTTTGGTCTCTATACTTATAAGTACTCAGATATGAAGTATTGTTTTATTACCACGTTGTTAACCTATTGCGCATTGAGACCGAAAATTGGAAATTTTTTTGATAATATTTTTAAAACTCCTTTTTCAAGTTTAAAAAAATTTTCTTAAAATTAAAAAAAATGAATCTATCACTTTAAGGTTTTATTAAATACATGTTGCAGATTAACTGTGTGAATTTTTAAGTAAATCCCTCTGCTAGAATTTTTTTGACAAGGATTTTATTTTTGCGGATTTCGAGAAAAATTTGATTTTTGTGAAATATTCTGTAAATGTACTCTTTCTAAATACTTTGTATAAAAAATTCGTAATTTTTCTACTTTTAAATGTTATATTTTATCTTAATAGCCTAGGTATTCGGAAAAAAATAATATGACTCCATTTACCCTTTTGGAATTGGGGTCACATATGACCCCAAACTAATAAAAGACAATTTATGCAAAAAATTCAAATATTTTGTAAGTGCTGTCCAATTTTTATATGCGAAGCTTAAAATAAAATAACCAAATGTGTAGAAGTTGCGTCCCAAAAATTTGGGATAAATCCCAGAACATTAACCCATTATTTGCCAAGGCCAGCTTTGGATTTTAAGATATTTTAAAATAAAAATGACCTAAAACGAGTTTTTCTATTAAACTCGTTGATCCACTAATTGGAATTTAAGAAAAATAATTTGGTTAATTTGTATTTATATAACCCTTCAGTGCTCCTGAAATTAAAAATTATCCATTGTGATATATCTCTGGTGCAATTATCTGCTTATTGCTCGCGAATATAAATTAAAACAACTTAAGTCATATGTCTAAAAAATAGGACGTTTTTTTAAATTCACTTTGATTTAATTTTGTAATTTATTCCATTAAGAGTAGTATTAATTTAATATTACCTTTTATATATATTATTATATTTGAAATTTACTTTTATTTAATAAACTATTTAAAACTGGGAAATAAAATGGTAGAAGTTTCAAAACATGTAGGTGACATTGAAGATAATATAAAGCGACCGATTATAAAAAATCGAAAAATGTCAACCATTATAAGTAATGGCATCTTCACCGATTGACCTGAATTTTTTTTTTGTGTTTTTTATCAATATCCATCAAATTGGTGGGTGAGACAGCAATAAATTCAACTATTACTTTATTACATAAAGTAACAAAATTGGTTAAAAGTTGTTTTAATTTATATTCGCGAGCAATAAGCAGATAATTGCACCAAAGATATATCACAATGGATTATTTTGATCCCAGGAGCACTGAATGGTTAAATAAATAAAAATTAATCGAATTATTTTTCTTAAATTATAAATAGTGGTATCAACGAGTTTAATAGAAAAACTCGTTTTAGGTCATTTTTATTTTAAAATATCTTAAAATCCAAAGCTGGCCTTGGCAAATAATGGGATAACGTTCTCGAATTTATCCCAAATTTTTGGAACAAAACTTCTACACATTTGGTTATTATATTTAAAGTGTCGCGTCTAAAAATTGGACAGCACTTACAAAATCTTTGAATTTTTTTAATAAATTGTCTTTTATAAGTTTGGGGTCATATGTGACCCCAATCCACAGGGGTTAATGGAGTCATATTATTTTTTTCCGAAACCCTAGGCTATTAAGATAAAACGTAATATTTAAAGGCAGAAAAGTGATGAATTTCTGATACAAAGTATTTAGAGAGAGTACATTTACAGAATATTTCACAAAAATCCAATTTTTCTCGAAATCCGCGAAAATAAAATCCTTGTCAAAAAAGTTCTAGCAGAGGGATTTACTTAAAAAATTACACAGTTAATCTGCAACATATATTTAATAAAACCTTAAAGTGATAGATTAATTTTTTTAAATTTTGTTTAAGAAAATTTTTTCAAACTTGAAAAAGGAGTTTTAAAAATTTTATCAAAAAAATTTCCAATTTTCGGTCTCAATGCGCATTAGGTTTACAACGTGGTAATAAAACAATACTTCATATCTGAGTACTTATAAGTATAGAGACCAAAAAATAATGATGGCTTTAATCAATTTCTCAAAGTTGAAAAAAATGCCATTAAATTTCGTGACCTAGTTTTTTTTTTTTGGCACAGAAGTGGTCTGGGGCATTTGCTATTTCTTGGCGAGGTTTAATTCGATTTTGAAGTTTTGTAGCCTTTTGAAGGGATAAGTTAATACTGATCCTGAATTATATAACAGCTTGTCGGAAAAATTAAACTATAGAACGAAATTTTCGTAAAATCTGAAAAAAAGTCATATTTTCCCCATATAAACACACTTGAAATTTTCAATCGCTGTGCGCCACGACTAAACGTTTTCTGATTGGCCCAAAACTTTGTATTTCTCAGTTTTCCTATTCGCATATTTCTAGGTGGTGAGACCGACAGTTTGAGCACTTTTTTTTTCCTCCATATTACGAAGGGCCACCCTAATGGCCCACTCTATAGTTTTTATCAGAATGTTTCGAGTCAAACATTTATAAAGTGATTACTTTCATACATTTTTAAGGAATGTCGTTAAGCTTTTACGATTAGTAGTTTGCCCATGCCAGTAGGACAGTCAGATTCAAAAGTATACGATTCCAAAAAGTATACATTTCTTATACTAAATACTTGTATTTATCCTTTTACGTGCTTTCAGCAGCTCGACTAGCGCGAAACTCGAGTATAAATAGTTTTTAATGAAAAGTCTTAAGAAGTCAACAATATCGATTATCGATCCGGTTTAAAAAAACGACAACAAAATAGGGCCTTAGAGTCAAAGAAATAATATAACAAAATGCTATATAAGTCTATATCTGCAAAATTTTTCAATTATAGAGGAAGATTTAATTTGAAAATTATAATGGTAGTTTAATTGCAATATTTTAAATTTATGATAAGGACATTATAAAATTGCTCGTTGCTAAACTGCTGCCTGACACTTGGCCATTTGTGATTGTCAGTAAATAAATCTAAATTTGTTTTCCTTATAAGCAGAAGCACTTACTAGAGTAAATAAATCTTCAAATAATTTTTCATGTTTTGACCAATGCTTTACCATTATTTCTCATTTGATTGACTTGAAATAAATCTTTGGCTAAATTTGATATTCTCCATATACTCTTAAAATACAGAAGACTAAACAAGGACGACACAGTAGATGGCTGAAACATTACATAAAATATTGTATGTTGACTTAACTTTAATGTCTTTTTACAAAACATTATTCTTCTGTCTGTCTGTCTGTCATTCGTTTTATTTAAATTGTCTTGATTTCATCTATCGAACCCATAATGATGGATGATGACTAACAAAAATATTTCAATACAATAAACATTTAAATTGATTCTTTCAACTTTTGTTCAATGACAATATTTTGTTGCTGTTGTTTTTAAACGATAATAATCGAATAGAAGAATAGAGAGATGATTATAAAAATTGTATAAGCAACAAACTTTAGTGGTGTACACGAGTATGTATGAGTGTGTCATTTGCGTGTGTGTTTAAAATAAAATTGTATTAAGTTTACTTTTAAACCACGTATTAACATAATTTGATTATAAGAAGAAGAAGAAGAAGAAAAAAAAAATCAAAAAAAATAAATATATTAAACACAAGGGTTTGATACAAAATAAGGATGTGAAGATGAATATATATCTATGTATAGTATATATGAATGTGGGTGTGTCTGTGTATGAAGGAGTATTATATGACAATGCATTAATATATACTGATACCAGACTCATACATACAAACATACACATAAATAAACCTGATACAGTGATAAAGATAATAACATTAAAATTGTAACAATAGCTTAAGACGAACACGTTAGAACGATTACACTCAGAAATGATGGTTGGTTAAAAACTGTTTAAAAATGTTAGTTTGGGAAAACTTTTCTGTTTTCTTTAAATGCCAAATATTATTGAGTTTCTTTTAAACAACTACATGGAGTGAAAAGTACGTGGCCTCACATAGAGATGGCGTGATAAGTGTCAATTTTTTTTTTATTTGGTAGGACCAACTGTCAGAAAAAATGTGTCAAAATTTCCTGACATTTCATTTTTTATAAAAAAGTAACCGTTATAAAAATTATGCTGCTTTTAAAGATTGAGAAAAAAATGGATTGCAAAGAGTTTCGTGTTTTGATTAAACATCATTTTTTGGTGGGAAAACATACTGTCCAAGCCAAAGAATGAATTGATAAACATTATGGTGAATCTTCGCCATCATATTCAATGGTTAAAATGTGGTATTCCCAATTTAAACGTGGCCGTAGGAGCACAAAACGGAAGAAAATTGTATCAGGTTGTATGGGATGATCGAAAGATTAAAGTGAGTGAGATTGCTGGCATCATAAAGCTATCAACAAAGCGAGTTCGGACATGATCATTCAAATATGAAAAAGCTTTCAGCTCGATGGGTGCCGCGATATTTAAAAGCTGAACAAAAACTGAAACGTGTTCATGATTCAAAGTTTGCTTGGGAGATGTTTGCAGTAAATTCAACTGAATTTTTACGTAGATTTATAACAATGAATGAGACGTGGATTCATTATTATACACCGGTGTCCAATAGACAGTTGCGGAGTGGCTACAAGCATGCGGAAGCCGACCAATGCGACCAAAGACTCAACAATCGGCTGAAAGGTAATGGCCAATGCTTTTTGGGGTTAATTGGAGAAAGGAAAAACAATAACTGCCAAGTACTATGTTTGGACAGATTGGATGAAGAAACTAAGATAAAACGACCCCACTTAAATAAGAAAAAAATCTTGTACCATCATAACAATGCACCGGCTTATTCATATGCATCATATTTTCCCTTCAGAAAAATTTAAGTCCTTACATTAAGAATTGCTTCCCCACCCCCCGTATTCCACGGATCTGACTCCCATCGATTATGAAGAAGTCATACCAGAGACGGAAGCCTAGTTTGAATAGTTTGACAAATCGTATTTTTTCAAGTGTATCAAGGTGTTAGGGGATCGTTGGAAGAAGTGCATTTCACTTTACGGAGATTACGCTGCAGAATAAAATTGATATCAAATCCAAAAAACTGGTTCTTCATTGTTAGGCCACAGAGTTTTCACACCATTTACTATATATATTTTAACTTTTTTTATTGTTCTTTGTTTCCCCATCAAATTATTTAAACAAGTGGACTAGAAATGGCTAAAGTACTACTGAGATCGAAAAATTCTTAATACACGTTAATCCTCTTATCTTTTTTCGCAATCATTATCAAAATATTTTTGAGAAATATGCCAGTTATCATATTTATTCCCTTGTTCATTTATTGTCAGTTTGATCAAATTGGGTGATGATGTAAAAGAAGGCGTAAAAATTATTAAATATTTTTAAGAAATCTTCTTTGGACAAAGAATCTAAAGTCTGGCATTAAACTATTCCCAATGTTATTAGAAAGCTTCAGGAGAATTTGAGCATTGATAGAAAATCTGGCTTGTGAAGAAGGAAAGGTCCATATGATGTTCGTAAGACCAAAGAAAAATAAAGCATATTGAAAAGAGCTCCTAAACACATCAGGTAGAAAAGCAGCGTGGTTAGCCCAGTACTTGGATAATTTGGTGCGAAATGATAAAGCTAAAACACAAATTAAAAAAGTTCCAGACATGAGTGCTGTAAAAAATTTAGAGGCTAAAAACAGAGCAGGAAATTGAAATCACATTTCATTAAAAATGCTACCTACTGCTTAATGGACGACAAGACGTATGTTGTGGCAGATTTTGGCAGCTCCCGGGTCAAAATTTTTATGTTGCAGATGCTTGAAGAAATGCTTTATGACCCAAAACCTAACGAAACGTCCACAAAAATAGTTCCTGGTATGGCCAGCAATATGCAGTTGCGGAAAATGAAACAAGTCATTTGTTAAATCGGCTTTATAAATATCGAAATTTATGTATATTAAGGAGTGTTTGCAAAAAAAAGACAACAGATTAATTTTTGGCCCGATTTAGGAATCTGTCACTATGGCAAGAAAGCTTCCGATTAGTACAAGAGCAAAATGTGATTTTCATACCATGGGATGCAAATCCTCCAAACTGTTTGGAGTTAGGCCGGTGAAAAGGGAGTTAACGATTTTAAATGGATATGAAATATAAAATCCCCAATGGAAGGGTTTCTAGGTCCTATTGTTTCCTTATTATTACATTTAATGTGCGTTAATATTTTTTGGATCTCACTTCTTATACTTAAGCGAAATTGTCACAAACTTCCCAAGTAAATTCGTTTTATGTTTTTATATAATTTAAATATAGGAATCTCTTTGCCTTTCTATTTGTTGAGCGCAAATAGCGTCTTAGCATCCAGAGAATTATATGAGCCAACGAGTCAATAGAGTTGGATACCCTATTGTTATTAATAACACCGGTCGACATTAGTCTCTTTTTTGTTACAAATAAAGGGAAAAGTATGTTTTTTTGTCAAAGCTTGTTTTTGTGAAAATAAGACCAACTTTCGATTTTTAAGAATATTGACTGATTTTCTAAAAATTTTGTTACATATTATAAAGAAAAAAATTTTGCTGAACTTCACAGTATTCTTAATTTAAGAATAATGATAAATTATAGCTTAGAAAAAGAAACTAAAATAAAATCAAGTTCAAAAATGAATATTTTTAGTAATTTTTTCATGTTTGTAAGGACTTTCTAGTATTAAATCCAAATGTAGGTTTCCATCATATTTTCGTTATACTGCCCTTGGTAACGTCGTTCGAAGTTCATCAAATCTTGGTGAAAACGCTCTCCTTGTTCTTCTGAGTAGGCACCCATATTATTCTTAGATTGGTCTAGATGAGCATGTGGCATATGAACTTTATGGGACATTCGACAAACAATAACTTTAAAGTTTTCAAACATAAGTATTCCGATTATAATTATTCGGTCAATTGTAGTTTCTTTAAGTTAAATTTTTATTAAGCTAATTAGACCTGATATTGTTTTGTAATTAAAAAGGCATTATTTTATTACAATTTTCCCGACGTTTCGTAGATTTTTGTCTACTTCTTCAGGGGTTGTAATGTGTATTTGAAGTAATCTATATTATTTACATTTAACAGACATATAAAACATGAAAACACAAAAAAACGCAAAAACATTTAAACACATCTTATTACTTCACACCACTATTTCATTTAATCCGATTTCTTTGAATAAACCTGTCACGTTATTACCATAACACAATCCGTCTTCTTTTGTGAAAAAATACGAAAACCTTTTAAGACGCTCTCTTTGATCAGTTATACTCACATCATTTTCAAGCAAATTCTACTGTTTCAATCGTGAACCCAGAATCACTCAATCATTAAGTTCTGTAGCGTACTTTGCGATTTTATTATAAAATCATTGTCAGAGGTATTCATAAGCGATACACAAGATTCTGTTGAACTTTGTGACGTCTGAATTTCGGAGCTATTTATTTTTGATCTGGACGGAACGGTGCAATTTTCACTGTAGAGTATAGGACCCGTCGTTGAAGGAAGGTCAGGGTAAACAACATTTTCTCAATTTTTACCAGCTCGACATTTACATGAATTCACTATACAAATATAACAATCCTGCAAATGATCACGAGTTTCCCTCTTTAGTCTTGGCACCTCTTTAGTCGTGGCACTAAACTTCATGCATATTAATAAGTTCGAAAGTTTTTTGGATTTTTATTTTTAGAGTTTTACCTTGTAAAGTATTTTTGCAGTTAACACAGGCAAAATGAGGTACCCATTTCTTATATAGATTTCGAATCTGAAGTTTAAAATATGCTTCATAAGCTTTACAAAGGTTAAATTTGATGCTAAAGAAAATTGTTTGCTTCTTTTTTTTTTCATAAATTCACCAAAAACAAAACAAAATGGATTAACGTCATTTTTACACCGTCTTGACGCCATGTTTTAATTCAGTGATACACAATAAAATTTGTAACAGCCGCAGTAAATTAGTAAATACCCACTACTACGCTTTATGCAAGAAATATACATTTTGCAACACTTTTTATATAAGTGCTGCCAAGTGCTGATCATAAATTCGGTAAAAATCTTCAAAACTTACTTTGCGACGTAAAACAGACAGAAATAAACTTTAAAAGTTGGGAATTCAAATTTAGGTGTTTGTTGTTGTCTATCATCATCAGAATTTATGCATTAGAACAGAAATCCAAGCATTTTATTTTATTTTTTGTTGACCGGTGTAATCATCAACGCCCTCCATTGTATACGGTTCATTAGCTCCAAAATAGAATTTGGAACGCCTGCCCATATAAGGCAGTTGTATTCCATTTTAAGTGGTATATATTTTAAGGAGATCAGAAGGAGTGAAGTAATTTTTGGACCGTTTTAGAAAACTAAGACATTTGAAAGCATATTGCGACACTTGAAAAACATTTTCGTTATCATGCTTAGAACATCAACAATATATAATTCCTCAATAGCTATACCGCCCATATATACAGGTGGAATTTTTGAATCCAAGTCCCTAAGAATCAACAACCAGTCTTCTGCGCATTAAAATGGACCTTATTCGCTTTACCCCACTCAGGGATTGTTAACAGGTATTATGTGAGTGTATCATTCATTGGCATCCATTTGCGCCAAACTCAAAAAGGCTTGGCCTACAATTCAAGAAAATTAATGACAAATGCTGCTGTCATCTGCGAAAGTAAGTAACATAAGTCAGAAATACTGATTTCAATATTTGAGAAGATTTACTTGTATTTTTTTTTGTACATAAGACATATTTTAGAATATATATAATCTATATTTGGCATAACTTACTTAGTTGTGAGCCAAATTGGCAAAGCAATTTGTTTAAAAATTAAACATTAAAAATAATATAAGAGAAATGTATATTCAATAATACTTTTTATTATATACTTAAATTCATTAATTATTAGTTTATTTAATTTGAAGCAAGCTTCAAAGTAATGAACATGAACTCTAATTAAAAGACTGACCATTGAGTATATTAAACACCTCGATTAAGGTCTCCCCCCACCTTAAGGTTTTAAAAGCGAAAAAAGACGTATTTTCATAATTTTTTTTTTGACGATATGAATAATGTTGGATTATTTATTTCATATATGCGTCATAGCATAACATTTGAAGAATCTTTGAAAAAAATTTTCATTAAAAATTTTAATAAATAAGTCCATGACAGCGAGTCTCCGGAGGCATTGTTGTTTTGCGGTGAACATCATAACTCGTTATCGGATCATGTAAAATACAAAAATTTAAATGCGTTTAAAAGGTGACGTGTTTCCCGAGGTAATCACGAAGAGTTTCTTCATTTTTTTTTTTTTTGACAGCATTTTGAAGTGAAAGACACGATGGGGAAGAAAATGGAAAATAAAAAAAAAACTCTTCGCAGCTACCTGGGTATTTATGTATAGTGTGTAAAATATCGGTCAAGTAGATTTTGAATTATGATGTTCACCGACTTCAAACATATTATTTGCGAGAAAAATTGATTTATATACGATATAGCGTATGAGGCCGGTCGCTGGAAACGCTGTATCTTCTTTAGTTTTGCTCTGATTTACTTGAAACACTCTCGACATGTTGTGCATTCAGGAAAATTTAAAAAAAGGTTTTTAAACCTAACCCCCCCCCTCCCCTCTTATAAAGGGTCCGCTATCTAACGTTTTTTTTCAACTAGTGCTTATTTCGTGAATGGAAACACTTAGCTCATGTCTGATTTGACAGATAATTAGTTTTATCCTTCCGCTGAACGAATATGGTTGTGTATATGCTTGAACAACGCTGGGAAATATTGCGACATTACTTTGAAAATCCTGGTAATGTTGCAGAATGTGTGCGAAAATTGCGTAATTGGAAGAAGAGAAGCACCGTCAGCTCCGTATGTTCGTTATCTTGTGAAAAAAGTGAAAGAAACTGTCATCCTCATCGATAAACCAAAGCGTGAAAAGCCAAAAACAGTGCGTACACTCGAGAATATTGCTGCTGTGGCAGAAAGTGTGCGTGAAGCGCCATCAACATCAATTCACCGTCGTTCCAATTGGTTCAGGAGTTGAAGCCAACTGACCATCCAACGCGTTTTCGCTTCGCTAAGTGGGCCTGCGATCGACTTACAGAAGATGCCGATTTTGCCAAAAAAAATCATCTTTTCAGATGAAGCTCACTTAGATCTTGGCGGGTATGTAAACAAGCAAAATTGTCGCATTTGGGGCACAGAAAACCCGCACGCATACAAGCCGATACACCCAAAATGAGTCACTGTTTGGTGCGGATTTTAGTTCAGAGGCATAATTGGGCCATTTTCCTTCGAAAATGAGCAAGGAGTGGCCGTTACAGTCAATGGCGATCGTTAGCGGGCCATGTTGAACGAATTTTTGTTCACAAAAATTGAAGAGGAGGATATTGGCAACATTTGGTTTCAACATGACGGCGCTACGTGCCACACAGCCGAAGCTACACTCGATGTTTTGCGCCCTGTTTTTGAAGATAGCATTATCAGCCGCAGAGCTGATGTCGTTTGGCCACCTCGGAGCTGCGATTTGACACCGTTGGACTATTATTTGTGGGGTGCCCTCAAAAAAAAGTGTTACGCCAACAAACCAGAGACAATTGACGCTTTAAAGGACAATATTCGTGAAGCCATTGGTGTAACACAGCTGCACACAATCGATAATGTGCTTAAAAATTGGACCGATCGTGTAGGCTACTGCATGGCCAGCCGAGGCAGCCATTTGAATGATATTATTTTCCATTATTAACCGGAAGGATTCTACTTTCAAATAAAAAAAGAAATTTGAGATAATATTCAGTAGTTTTTTTTATAGCATTTTCAAAAAAAAAAAAAAAAAATTTTTTTTTGGCGGACCCTTTATTAAGGAACATTTTGTTAAAATATTTGAGTCTAAATCAATTACGAAGAAAACAGATGCCGATGAAGTGAAGAGTGGTTTATATAGCATCTAGATTACAAATCGTACATAGACCGACCCAAGTACTTCTGAATGATTTAGAATTTATCTCCAAAAAAAAAAAAACAAGTAAGAGTGTTAAATTCGGCTCTGCCGAATCTTTGATACCCTCCACCTCGGTTTGAGTCTTGATAATAAATGTAAATGAAAAAGTAAGCAATTTGTTAAACTTAATACCAAATTATTTCAGCAAATTCTTTGGGTTGGTTTTCATCTTTTCTATTATTTCGGTGTTTGCTTTTTGGTCATCGTGGTTGCTGATCGGCATGCACTTAGGTTATGCGTTTCCGGTTATATGACATAACTTCTCGTTTTTTTGCTAATTAAATAGCTCGCCCTAACCTGCATTGCAAAGGTAATGGTTGTGTAGGGTGGCTATATGCATTAAATCGTGGTAATTGGAGATGGATGTATAGTTTCTTTTAACTGGCCAAATATTTCTTCATTGCGGCCATATAGGTCGGATGGAGTAACAAAATAATAACCAAAAAAAAAGCTATCTCAACTTTTTTATTAAAGCATTGCCATATTTGGAAAACATAGAGAATAAATTTATATTAATAAATAATCAAATTAGGGATGCCAAACGCAAAAAACCAAATGTCCCAAACATTTTAAATAAAATAATTCGTTCTCTTTATTTTCTGAAAAACTTCCAATTTTTATCCAAAAAAAATTGTGAAAATTTCTATATAAATAACATTCTCATCAAATTGCGTTTATTTATGTAACAGATTTTATGTTCGTAATTCTTAAATATCATTTGACGTTTTCTAAAATTCATTGAATTTAAGTTAATGTTTTCTGTAGTGTGATTCTTAAAATTTCAACGATCCGACAATCGCAAAATATATCGACAGCTATTGTTGTCTGCACTAAGGATTAAGGGATTCACTAAGTACATACATCTTAACGACAGTCGACAAATCTATTTTTCTATTTATTTAAATTGTAAACGAGTGGCATCTCTGTCAAAATAAGCGAAAAACAAAAAGAAGAATAGAAAAAACAAACTACTTCGTGTTTGACAGGATGATTTTATGTTGATGTTTAATATCTTTATTTTTTTACTAATATTTCTGTGTATTTATTTGAAAATGAAATAAAGCAAAATACTTTCACTATTTTATGATTTTTATATACGTATGACGACATTTCAACCTAAAAATTTAACGACCGTATTCATAATCAAATTCTAGCAGTTGGCTAACTTTTTATCATATGAAAATTTCAAAATTTGTATGAAAAAAGTTAGCCAACTGCTAGAATTTGATTATGAATACGGACGTAAGTTTTTATCGATTGAATAAACAACACAAAAATGGTTGTCGTTTAGATAGCAACAACAGCTGACTTTAACAATAGCGAATATCGTTTAAAAATTTTACTGATAATTTTGCTATTTTCTTTTTTTTAACGATTCGACTATCGTTAAAAGAAGTTACTGAATCGCGGTACTGAAAAGCTATTAATTTCTCCTGAATGTCAATATTTTTTTTAAATGTAAAAATTTTTTAAATGTAAACACAGGTATTTGGTGTTTTTTTTTTTTTTGGAATTTCAATTTGTGTTTAACGAATAAAATTTATATATTAAAGATGCAATTGATGTCTTCTAAATTTAAAATTATAATTTCCGACGTTTTTATATGATTTTCTGAAATTCAATTAATTGTAATTGTAATTTGTAATTCCAGTTTTTAGAATTAATATTTTCTTAAATTTGAATGGAAAATTTAAAAAGTGCAATTTTGTATTTATGTGAATAATAATGCTTTAGTAATTATAAACAATTTTTAAAAATTCGATGTAATCGCAATCAGATATTTTGTAGGTAAAGCAGAATAATAATTCTATATAACTATGTAGAACTGTTTTGAAAGCAAAAAACCCATTGATGAACTCGGTAACTCTATTTTGTAAAGACAACAAAAAGTTAATATGCCAAACTTATGTTCATATTTGTAAAAGAATAATGAAAAATGTATGAAATAAAAGACCAGCCCGTGTATACTCTTAACATTGTTCTGTATGATATCTAGTTGAAAATATTAACATTCATGTTAAAATAGAACTAACTATTGCAAAGCTAATTAGAACAAACAAAAATTGTGGCGCCATCTACTGTGGCATAGTCACGCTGAGCAAAATGAAGTGACACTCTGTTAATGAAAAAGAAATGTATTTTCCCCACAGCAAAATATTGCAGAATTTTATGTAAATAAAATAATATACCGATTTATTTCTAACATGCAGTTGTTATGGATATACATATATGTATATAATATATGTATATTATTTGTATTATTTAATATGTTCATGTATGTATATGTAAATATTACACACAAAAAATACAACATCAAACGTTATTTTTGTGTTTTTCTCTTTAAATAAATTTATACATAAAATTTTTTTTTGCTAAATTTACATTGTTTTTTTTTTTTTTATTAACAACTAGGTATTTGAGCACTATTTGCTTTAGATGCTGGTGAATTTTTACTCCCTTTACATATAATCAGGCATGTCACAGAACAAAATCGAAATCGATTTGATTCCGTATTGCCAAATCGATCGATTTCGTTTTAGCTTCTTCAGAAATTTGTCGTTTTCATTAAATCGAAAAAAAATGAAAAAGTTATTTTTGTGTATTAAGTATGGCAACGTAACGAAAAATACACAGCTGATTGTTGGAAAGAAAAATAATATAAAGCGAAATTTTAAGATTGTGTTGTGTTATATAAATAAAATAAATAAATAAAAAATATAAAAATGCCCGGCATATCCATTGTTGCAGTAATACAGGAACGAAACCAACATTCCGTTGAAAAATTGCGTCGACGTCAATTAAGGGATGCATCAGATCCTTTATCATGTCCAAGTGAAATGTAAGTTACATGTATAAGTACATTTACTTGCAAACAAAAATCATTCCTGTACCTCTTTTAGCTTTATTAGGTATTATCGTCTGAACAAGGATGCGTTTGTGATGGTTTTGGAAAAAATTTCCCCACACCTTAAAAAATCAACAATTCCGGCTATTCTGCAATTGGCAACTACACTACGGTTTGTAGGTACCGGTTCATTCCAAGGCGTTATAGGTAAGAATTTGATATTAACTCTACTTGCGTGCTTTAGGCAGTAATACCAAAAGTATTTTATTATTATAGCTAAAGATGTTGATATAAGTCTTGGTAGGAGCACTGTATCTACCATGTTGTGGAGAACAATAAATGCAATTGAAGATGTTATTTGTCCGCATTGGATAAAATTAAAAATGTCTACTGAGGATAAGCGGAATTCTAAGGCTCATTTTTTTCAAAATACCAAATACCAGGCATTGTAGGATGCATTGATGGTACTCATGTGAAAGTATGTAAGCCCTCTGAAGATGAGTCGCTTTTTTTAAACAGAAAAGGAACGTTTAGCCTCAATGCAATGATTGTAAGTAACATTTTCTTTTATGCACTTACTTACTTTAACTGATAATTTCTTTCAGATATGTGATTACAAAATGAAAATAAAGGCTGTGGATGCTTGTAGACCTGGGTCCTGCCATGACTCTTTCATTTGGAACTTGAGTTCGGCAAGAAATTATTTTGAAAGCAATTATTCAAGGGGAGATAAAAATTCATGGTTGCTGGGAGATTCCGGATATGGTTTAGAACCATTTTTAATAACACCGTACAGAAATGTTATAGCTGGAACTATGCAACATAAATTTAATAAAAAGCATTCGTCTGCTCGGAACATAGTGGAACGCACAATCGGCGTATTAAAAAGCCGATTTAGATGCATGCAAGGCACATTAAGTTACTCGCCAGAAAAGGTTATAAAAATTATAAATGTTTGTTGTGCACTACATAATATATGTAGGGAATATAATGTAGAATTGGATGAAATTGCAACATTTAACGAAAATGATGATGGAAGTGACGAAATGGAGGATAATTTTGACTCAAATCTCTACAGAGTAGCGAAGCGACTAAGGGAAAACATGGCATTGCAAATAAATTAATGGTATATTAGTTTATTCAAATTTAATTTATTTAATAAATTTGAGAGCACAAAAAAAATAAAACTAATTCATACAAAATTTAATTTAAAGAAAAAATATTTTTTTCCTTTGAGATCACTGTTAAATAAAATAAAACTAATTCATAAAAAATTTAATTTAAAGAAAAAAATAGTTTTTTTCCTTTGAGATCAATTCATAAAAAATTTAGTTTAAAGAAAAAAATAGTTTTTTTCTTTGACCGAAATGTTAACTAAAATAAAACTAATTCATAAAAAAGGCACTTATAACATAAAACAAAATTATTTAAGTAATTCAATTTAAAACTATCGTCATATCACGGGTTCAGGTTTAATGTTTCTTTTGTTTTTCTTGTTCTAAAGCTAGTTTTAGGCTCTCAATTTCAAGTAACTTGAGTTTTAATTCGTTTTTTTCTTGAATATTTTTAAGCATTTCTGTGTCTTTCAGATCTCTGGTCTTATAATGCTTTTCTAAAATATCACAGAGCCTGTCAAGTTTTTGATTTTGAAATTTCATTTCAGATTGTTGATCTTTCATTAATCGAGCAATCTCATCTAACTTTACATCTATTCGTTGCTCTTCCATTAGCTTAACGATGTTTTTGAGATGCTCGTTTTCTTCAGCTAATAGGTTGTTCAGCTCAGACTTTGATTGAGATGGTCTGGATATTTTTAAAGGGGTATTTGAACAAAAAGTTGTGGATCTTGCAGGTGTTGAATTTATTTTTGGAATAGGCGGTGGAGTATGTTGTCGGAATCTTTTGGAAGGTGGAGAAAAAGTTTTGGATCTTTCATACCGTGGTGTATTTATTTTTGGATCTATGGGTGAAGTTGTATATATTCTGGTTCTTTTTTGTGCGGATGGTGGTGTTGCAGAATTTCTTTTTGGTGTTGATGGGGTACAATCCAGCTTCTTTCTATTTGATGTGGAAGGGGCAACATCAAGCTCTTCATTTTCTTTGTCGGATATGGAGATGTGTACGTTTGCATCAAATGTATCAAAACTTTTGCCAACTAAGCCACCAACGCATTTATGAAAGCCGCAAATCCTTCCAATCGATTCCTCGACATCACTTAGAATATATTGGTTGAACCGACCTCCACCAGTTTTTTGAGTTTCTTTTTTGTTGTGGCTCATTTTTTTTCTCACATGGCACTTCCAATCTGCCCAGGATTTTTTCCAACCATTAACATCTTTAGATGGCGGGCCAAAAGAATTTAATTTTCCTGTCAGGTCTTCCCACAGACTCTCCACAACAGCCCGATCTCCTTTCACAAACCCCCTAGCTATATCCTGATGGCACTCCATATACTCAAGGAAAATTTTTTCTTGTGCCGAACTGCGATGTTTTCCCCTTTAATAATAAAAAAAAAATAAAAAAATTTTAAATATAAATTTTCTAATACTTACATGTTTCCTCAGTAGTTTTTCTTTTTCGTTTGTTTTGCTTGGCCATTTTGCTGTCAGCGTTGTATTTTGTTAGAAAAAACAAATATTTTGCACTAAACAAAAAGTGGTTTGTATGAAATAAAAAGGTGGCAATAATAAGTTTACGACGTTTTGTATTTTTCGTCATCTAAAAATCATTTTCTTTTAAATTGGTAATAAAATTTATTTTAAAGATTGAAATGTCTATATTTTGCTAAAATAAATAAACCAATAGTTTTTTTTATTAATTTTAAGTTGTTCTGGATAGTTTTTTGGTATCTATGCTACTTAAAATATCAATTCCACTTAAGAAATTAAAAGTGGTTTCATATCGATAACATTTGTCGGTTTACGTTTTCTGAAGAAGCCAAATACGGTTTCAATTCCACTTTCGATCGGAATTTGTTTCTGTGACATGCCTGAATAACTCGTAATGTCTGCTTCTCGAAAAATTTTTGGATCGATTTTAACCCCTTGCTCGTGGTAATAACAGAAGTGATATAACAAATTTTTTTTAGTGATGCCAAAACAATGGAAACTTTTAAAATATTCTACCAGAGTTAATAAAAAAAATTTACAAAGGGTTAGTTTTTATTATATTATTACCACAGCGACCACAAAAACAACAAGTCCAGCTATGACAACAACACAACATTTAGAATAACAGCAAAAACAATATAGAAACATCATATTTTTAATTTTTTTTTTTACTTTTTCAGAGATTTCCCTGGACCTGTTCCACCAATTTTAATGATTTTTGAAACAGAAATCTTCCCATGAATTTGGTGAATCATTCTCACTAAAAATGATCACTGTAGCTGCACTATTCAGGGCGTGATCGTGACAAGAACAACATAGAAAATTATATTTTTTCAAGACTTTTTTAGTTTTTCATTCAAATCTCGGGCCCTGATCGACCGATTTGGACGATTTTAAGTAGCAAACTTTTCAGGATGTTAGTGAATCATTTTTTATGTCAACGAGCACCCTAGCTGCCCGATTGATGCCGTCATCGTGATTTCCACACACGGACAGACGGACAGACGAACATCGCTATATCAACTCCGGTTGTTATAAGGATCACAAATATATATATTTTATGGGGTCCAAAATTTTTTTCTAATTATTACAAACGGAATGACAAACTTATATATACCCTCTGCACACTGGAGTGGAGGGTATAACAACTTAAGCTTTACTTGTATTTATTTCCTTATATTCTTAGCGTATCTCATTTTGTAGTAGTTAAATAAAAAAAAATATTTTCTTTAAAGCGACTTATGCAACTTTTACAAAAAACAGCTTATAGCAAAAATTTAATTACCACAACCGCATAATAAAGTTGCAACAGCGACTTGATAAGTTTTCAGCTAATTTGTTTATGCCGTTAGTAAAAGCTTAAGCGGTTTTTTCAATAAAGTATGTTTATAAATTTGCATTAACTACTTAATAATAGCCTAAATTATATTTATTTTTATGACATAAAACTAATATATATGTATTTGTTTGTTTCTTTTTAGGTAAATATTACAAAAACAAATTCATTAACAAAGAATATATGTTTAAAAAATAGTAACAAACATCCTCAGGTCGGTATTACTAACGAAATTTTATTTCTAGAGATTTTTCAAAGAAGATCACCACTCTGCGGTGAGAGTATATTAAGTATATGATGTTTGTAATTACTGAAACTATTGGATATCGAACCACCTTTTGTTATACCGATCGATTTTGAATCATTTTCTGAGTCAATTTAGCAATGCCAATACGTATGTCTATCTTTCTGTGCGTCCATGTAAATCTTATATGAATATATTTTGAAGAAATTTTGTATATAAGCTTTTGTGGGTAATAGGATGATCGCTATTGAAATTACTGAAAATCAGCGACCCCTATGAGACTAATATTACACTAAAATCCACTTTATCACATGGATCCTGTAGTACCATTCGTAGTCATAGTCCCCATATAAAGCTGTTTCCCATATTCACCTAAATCTATGAAAAAATATAGTAAAGATTTTTCTCAAATTTGGTTTGTATACGTTTTTACGAAAATAAGTAAATTTACTAAATATGGTCATCGGTCCATCTTTTGGCATTTTTCAAATCTGCGATATATAAATTTACTAAATATTCTCAAATCAGCGGAATATAATTTCATAACTATGCCACCCAAATTTGGTTTATGTTTCTTTCTATATCCAATTAATTGGACCTAAAACTCTTTCATCAAGCTCATGAAATAACACCTTTGACATCAATCACGGCTTGCAGTCATATTTCCATGGAACACAGTTATAATTTTTTTCCATACCTCTACAATTTAGTTTTTTAGGCAGTATTTTTTTTTTCAGTAAACGCACAAGTTTTCGATTGGGTTTAGATCTGAACTCTATGCAGGTGTATCCAACTCTTTGCTACAGTTTTAGAGAAGCCAAGACTTTACCATATGTACCTCAAGTTTGGGGGTCATTAACTTGTTAAAATTTAAAATGCGGGTTCCTATCACCATAAAACCCTAATTTATCAGCTCTGTTGGTTAGACTACACTTCAAAATATCTGTTTATTGTGGCGCATCCGTGGTGTTCTCAATAAAACAAATCTCTCCTACTCCCTTACTGGATATGTACCATGACTGAATTTCCAATGCTTGTAACGGGTTTCTTTATACTCTATTGGACCAATCATTGTAGCAGAGCATTATTTTCGTCTCATCGTGGAATATAGGGTGATCGCAGTAGCTTGGCAGTGTGCATTAAGGTGGTTCGTCAAAAAAAAGTTGAGCTTGTCCTACCCTAGGATTAAAGATTAGTTAAAGAGAATTCGGAAACATATTTTTTATTTTTTTGCCACGTCCCTGGATACCGCCCTTTTAGTTTTTTGTTCACTGCAGCGCCATTTTTGGTCCTATCATAACATGTTACATATCGTTGTGCATGATTTCATTGTGGCTACATTTCTTTATTTAATAATTTTTTAATCCGACGTCAAAAATTTTTCCGACTTTCATTATCTCAGTTCCTACCCACCGTAATGGCAATTATTTTTAAACGAAAGTAAAGCCGCACTAATTTCATGGAACTTTTGCTTTTACAGCATTCACTTCTTTTCATAAACAAAAAAGTTACAGAGGTTAAAAAAATTAATATTACAGAACAGGGAACATAAAATAGTGCAAAAAGAAAAGCGTTGACATTCCAAAGTGACTTTCTTTTTTGCTCACATTCGACTTTGCCGTTCATTTATCAAATGTCAAAAATATTTTCTTTTCATTCGGAAATTGGTTTATTTAAATTCGTTATGGTTATCATTTTCAAATAAATATATTCCCCTAAGTTTAATAAAATTAAATAATAATTAATAAAATTTAACATTAAAACAAAGTGCATTTCGAAGCGTGTGATATCGGAAAAAAATAAATTACCAACAAAAGGCCAAGTCATCCAATATTTTTTATATTTGAGGACAAATGGTGCACCAAATATTTATAAAAATCAAAGTTTAATGCGGTGCAAAGAGGCGGTCATAAAGGTTCTTTGTGAAGGTTATTCAGAAGTTTATTCATTGAACTATTTAGTTTCAATCAATAGCGGTGGAACAGCTGTAAATACAGGTTACAAAACTGGAGTAAACGCATGCATGTAAAGATATCTACAACGACCATTACAATGGAATGTCTGTCTATTTCATTTCAACGAGTTATCACTTAAAAGTTTGATGACCCATTTAATTGGAAAGCAAACTGGTCCAGGAATTTGGCCAAGACAATTTGGAACTGAATTGCTGCAATGTAAGTCCATATTTTATTTTTAAAAGTTTCATCAAATTAATGTGGCTTTCTTTTCCAAAAAGATTTGTCATATCTCAAAAACACAATATGAGTTGACATATTTGATCATTTGATTAATGCATTTTTTAAACCTCTGTAACTTTTTTGTTTACGAATAGAAGCTTATACTTTTGAAGAAAAAATTTCATGAAATTAGCATTAGGGTGGGTAGGAACCGAGATTGTCAAAGTCACTACCAGAATTTGACGTCGGAGTCAAAAATTATTAAAGGGAGAAATGTAGCTATTACGAAGGCATGAACAACAATATACAATAAGTTATGATCGGACTATAAATGGCGACGTAGTGTACAAAAAACTAAGAGGGCGGTATCCAGGGGCGTGGCAAAAAAAATTTTTTTTCCGAATCGTCTTCAACTAATCTTTAATCCTAGGGTGTGACTGGCTCGACTTTTTTTATATGGGGACCGAACCACCTTAGTGTGCATTGTTGCAAAATACCATCTCATTTCCTTGTGTTATTTTCGAGAAACTCTTGTTGAATTCTAGTTCCTTTTCAAGATCTTTCATACTATTTGTTGGGAAACTGCAACATAAACTAAATTTTTTAGTTTACCTGCAAGCTCTCTAGTAGAAACCATGTAATTTTTATCTACATTTTTTCGAAACATGCGTTCTATTCTCTCAAAAATCTTGCATGGGCGAGTGTTAAAGCATTATATGGGGTGAAAACCGGTAGTCTCAAATTTCTATTTAAAAAGAAATCATTGTAGTTTGTCAACTTCTTCAAATACGCTATATCCCTAAAACTGTGCCCCATATATCAGAAGTGACCTACATACAGCTTGGAAAAGTCTCCACTTAGATGACAATGACATTGTTATAACGCTTAAAAACTGTTTCCAGGTTGCGTTGATGCTGTACTTTACTTTTTTGTATTGTTACTTTTTTCCAAATATTTTCCAAAACATATATTTGGCGTCAGCTTCACACCAAGGTGGCAACATTCTTTTACTATTCTCTCTTCTTGCCTTTTGTATTTCCAACACTCTTTCACCTTTTCTATATACTAGCATTTTCGTTTTGATTACATTTACCTCCATATCCTATAGGTTTCCAATTTATTTATCATTTGTTGCATTACACTGATGTCATCTGCAAGCATCTTCATATAATAACAAGCGGCGTATATTTGCTTCACAAATAATCATTCCATCACCATATAAATCATTTAGATGTAGCGCGAAAAGTAGTGGTTATAATAAACAGCCCTGCTTTACACCTGACTATCTTTCAAAACTTTCGGATAATTCATTGCCTGTCTATACAGGAGACATTGTGTGTTTATATACATATTTTCTAAAGTCATTATGTAGAGCTCATTTTATGCATTTTAGAAGAATATTATAATTTAATATAAAGTGAAAATGGAAAATCACTTTCTTGACAACAATATTTTGGAGTCTCTTCCTTTTTGTGTTCCGTCTTTTTTACTGTTTGTTAGTAAAGTCATAAATACATATATTACAAATAATAAAAAAGACAAAAAAAAAATTAGTAAGAAAATTATAGTCGGTCTTTACGATACCCAACTTTGCTGAGGCATTTAGTGGATGCAAAAGACAAGCATAAACCAAATTTTATTTGCATTTTTATTAATCTGTGGCGTGCAACTATGAAAAAGTTCATATCTGCTTATTATTTTTTTATTGGGACTAGGTCAAAAAATATATAAATCAAATTTTTTCGGGTATCAGCTTTATATGAGGTCCATGAGTAAAAATGATCGTATAGGATTTATTATTGGATTACTGATTAGTGGGCAGAATAGACACACATACACTAAATTTTATCCATATATATATGAATATCCGTATCTTACGACAATTTTAGTCGGTCTGATAGGGCTAGTTTGTACGAAGGCTAGGACAGAATATGCTTCGATTTTCGTTCGTCCTGTGACCGTTAAAATTTCATAAAAATATATATATATGTATATATTTGCGACCTGTAGTTTGATTACAAGGGTTTACATGGACAAACAGACAGACAGTTAGACGGACAGATAGACGACCGGGCAGAGACTCAGAAAATGAGTTTTAATCGATCGGTATAATAATAGATGGGTCTGGGTCAAATCATCAGCACAAATCGTTACACCCTGACCACATAGTGGTTTGGGTTATAAAAGGAAGAATTGTATTTTTGAATTGAGTTAGACATAAATCAGGCTCAAGATCAAATGTTTTTGCTTTAAGTAAAGCAAAAAAAATTGGGACATTTGTTTCAAAAATTGATCTCTATTCTGCATGACAGGTTGTACAGCTGTTCCGGGAAGAGCCACCAACCCTCATCAGTAACCAGAAGCAATAGATGGTTTTTTTGGTAGAAAGCCAGGTTCATAAAATACACACATCAAACACACAATATTCTGTTCTAAAGCAGCCAACACACACATATTTTTATTTTCATATCAATTATGTGTGCTTCTAAATTTTGTACAGTGCCCAACACAATCATGACTGTGGTTCGTTTTAATATTTCGTTATCTACACGGACATTTTTCTATCACGTCTTTTTTGTTTCGAACACACATAAACCACACAGATTCGAGTGTAGCTTTATTTTAAGTTCGTCTTCTTGCAAGTGTACTGCAAAAAAAAAAAAAAAAAAACAGAACATGTTCTTGAACGCGTACATCTAAAAATTTAAACATTATCTACTCGCGATCGAAAAAAAAACGTGGCACCTCACATACAAAATAATTATTCAATATCAAATATCTCGGGGTCTATAACAGGGAGAGCTTTGAAAATTGGCGTGAGATCATCTATTGTTAATGTGAGTAGGCGTACCGAAAGAAAGGGAGTATAATAAAAACTTGGCTTTTATGGGCTAGTTTTAAAAAAAAGATTTTGATACTTCTTTTTAAACTCTTTCTTTTAACTCATACTCTCTGTCTGTCTCTCTGTCTGTCTGTCTATCCGATTGATCTGAATCTTGGCCCATAGTCTTGTTGTGACTACAGATTAATTTTGGGGTAGTCACGTACAGTCACGCATAGTCACGCACAGTCGCGGAGTGATCTAACAGTCATTTCCCCTCCTCCGATCGATCTGAAACTTTGTCCATACACTTGTGTGAAAAAATATTAACTTTGACTTAGTCACGCACAGTCACGGAGAGATTAAAACCTCACTTCCCCTCATCCGATCGAACCGAAACTTTGTGCATAGACTTGTTGTGGCCAAAGATTAATTTTAAAATAGTCACACACAGTCACGCACAGTCACGGAGAGATTCAAAACTCATATGCATAAGGAAAGAAAGAGTTTTAATAAAAACTTTATTTTTAAGTGTTAGATTATATACTCGTTACTTGATCGATTAATTGAAACAAAAATCTTAAATTTGACTGATCAATTAAATAAAAAATTTTGAATTTTTAATTGTCCACAGTCATAGCCCAAATAAAGAATAATCTTAATATCGCAGCAGTGGCGATCTGAACAGTAGTAGTTTCGATAATCAAAAATAGACATCTCGCCAATATCTCGTCGAATGTTGATTTCCAAGTAATAACCGTCCCTGGTTTATTGGCGTAAACGAGTGCCTTTACATAAACCAAAAGAAAATAATTTAATGAAGTTAAATATCACGATCTTGGTGGCCAATTAATAGGAAATAGCAGATTCCAGCGCTCGAAATTCGAGTGCAATTTCCAGGCAGCTTTATTTTTAAACTTAGCCAATTCACAAACCAACTCTTTTATGGTTTATTATTATTGTGAATGAAGATAACAAACTCATTAACAAACATATTAACAAATTTATTAAAACACACATAGCATATGTATAATTTTATGTATGTGAGATTAGTAACTTTATATGTAATTTACTCAAAACAAAGGAAAAAATTTAAAAATCTGTAAATTTGGTGAACAGCTAAAAAGAAATACCTTTTAAATAATATACGTTTAGTCAAAATCGGGATAAAACGGTAGAACGAAATAGCGGTCACAAGTAATCGCCTAGCCTATTAATATTATAGATATTACGGAGAAATTATTATTACCCTTGTAATTATTTCTCCATACCGTTCATCGTTCTCCATACCGAAAGCTTCTGCGCATCATCGTCCTTGAAGACATATGGTCCAATGACTTGGGCGCCCCATGAAACGCAAAAAGCTAATTTTCTGTGGATTAATGGTGTTTAGACAAAAGCTTGTGTATTATCTTCACTCCAAATGCCACAATTTTGCTTATTTACGTACCCATTCAATCAAAAATGAGCTTCATCGCTGAACAAAATTTTGTATGGAAAATCAAAATCAATATTAATTTATGCCTCAGCCCATTTGCCGAATTAGCGGTGCACACGATGGTCGTATGACTTTAATTCTGGCGCAAGTTGAACCTTGAAAGCTCCTAAACCAAGATCATTTCGTAAAATCTTCCATAAAGTGAATGGACACATCTCCATTTGCTACATAATTGGTTGATGTGGGTCTTCTTCAATGCTTTGCTGTACAGCGGCTATAGTTTGGTCGGTGCGCACTTTTTGGCTTCATAGGGGATGCGCATTATCGTTAAGAGTAAATGTGGTGCGAAAACGATCCATAGTTATTCGAATTAGCCGCTCTGATGGACGATTGCGACGACCATAAAATGGATGATGAATTTGATGAACAGAATCATTGTTTTTATAGAAAATGGTATGCTCAACTAAGCAAATCGGTTGTCCAATAGATCAGTGTTACCAACTCTAAGCTGTGAACTTCTAACAAAAAATCATCCTTTACATTGTGTTTGTAACAACAATATATTTTAGATTCCTTAAGGATTATAAAATCTTATATATTAAAAGAATTTATGAATAAACTTTGCATTCAAGATTTTTTTCAATATTTTTCTTCTCTCAAACCTCTATAACTAGAGTTCTAATTAACGTAGAGTTCTAATTAACATAGGTCTAAGAACACTCACTGGATCAAGCTCCTTCTTTTGAGCTATTAACTGCTTAAATTCGTTGGGTTTGAGGAAAGTTATGCGTGGAGAATCAACTTTACTTTTACTGTACGTTAACTTATCTTGGCATATTTTGGCATTACTGTACGTTAACTTCTCTTGGCAAATTCGTTGGGTTTGAGGAAAGTTATGCGTGGACAATCAACTTTACTTTTACTGTACGTTAACTTCTCTTTGGTATTTTGGTATTATATTATAAAATTTAATATAATATAATATAATGCTGCGGAGCAGCAGGGGTCCTCTAGTATCTATGATTTTAATAGAAAGCAGAATTATAGAAAGTAGAATTGCAATTCACGAAAAAGGATCTACTGCCATATTTTCTTAACGTACACTGTTTTTTTTTCTGAGTCTATTTTTATATAAAAGTTCCAGCAAAAAAAGGGGTGTAAGTATAGTATAAATAATGACAACAGCAGGGTGAAGAGAATATCTTTATGACGACAACAACTTATTATGCTATTAAATAAGCAACTAGAAAGTTGTATATACGAGTACAGTCATACTCACACACGCACTACTGCAAATTGTAAAAGTATTATAATGAATATGCAAGTGTGTGGGTGGGTGTGGATTTAAAGTAATACTGGGATTTTAAGCTGATAAATGAGTACGTACTTTAAAACAATATTGGAAAAATAAAGAGAAGAAGAAAATAACAACAATTATATGAAGCAGCAACAACAACAACAACAACAAACAAACAAACAGTAATTAACTTGTTAATATCGGCAGAAATAATCTAGAAAGTAAATGAAGCAGAGAAATAAGACCTCAAAAAGATTATGCACTGTTTTTAATAACATAAGAACAATAAAGAAAACCTTGAGCTCAATACGAGTACTTGTACTATGTATGTATGTGTAAGTTTGATTTATAAACAATACCAACATAAGGCGCCCATATTAAGCTGACTGTACTTTAGGCTTAGACTAGGCTTTCATTAACAACTCCTTAAGACGTGCTGTACTAAATTTATACATATTTTATATGTTTAAGAATTTAAGAAGCCATAAAAACTTTCTCAGCATATACAATATCTACAAAATATTCCCTACCCACACCTACGAGTAGAAACAACATAAACAATATTAAACTTTGCCAAAGTGTTTGCATGTGTAGTTTGTGTAGTATTAGAATTGACATATTGACAGCATGTTTTGGTGGGATTTGTATACTTTTGTCACTACCGCATCTGCGACATTTTGTGTTTAGCTTAGCCCTGTGCCACACACACACACACACACACACACACTAAAAGCTTTTATCGGCTTTAATATATTGTCAATGGTTTATGTGTAATCGTAATTTGAAATTGTATCTTAATACCTTTGTAATTCATCTGTGCTCTAAATTTTTTTTTCTCAATTCTAGGTTTAGTAAAGCTTTTTTTATTTCATTTTAAGTATTTTATAATTTATTGCATAATTTAAGGCATTGCAACAGGAAGTTAAACTGTATTCTCATTTAGTTTTTTTCTTTTAATTTATTGCGTTCTATTATATTTTTTATATTTATTTGCTAAAAATGTGTGTTGGTTGCTAATGTAGTTTTTTTTTTTTTTCTTTATTGTGAAGCCATCTTTATTTCGCCAGCTACTTTACTGCAATAGACGGCACTGTGGCCAGACATTGTGACGCGTTGGCAAAAATTTTTTTTCTTGCTACGAACACGTTTCAACAGATATAACACATAAAATGGAAATAGTTTTAATGTTGTTAGAAAACAACTTAAGAGTAAAGTTGAAATGTTGAACTATTTCGTTGCCAGAAAAATTAAAAAAAAAAAAATATTCAAGTTAGTTCAATTGAAAACTTTAGAATATATTAGGCTGATGCTTTTTTAAATTAAATTTCAAAAGATTTCATAATGAAATGAAATCGAATGTGTTTTCTTTAGGATTAGAATTAAACGCATTTTTCGTCAAAAAAATTTTCTTTACTTGCTATACATTAGAATAACCTATTGACTATAATTATATATATATATATATATAAGTATACAGATATATATAAATATATATTAGGGTGACAGCCATTTTTTTTGGAATTTCAAGACGTGCGGGTCGGATAATTGTGACACTGAGTACCCACGGGTTAATTTCAGAAAATAAGAATATTTTCAACAACTTTTATCGAAATCCTTCCACAAATACATATATATTATTTCGATATTATAAATATACTTAAATTTGACTTTTGACCTTAAAGGGGGACAATGTATAGTGTTTTAATTAACCTTAATTTACAGGATTGAGAACTTATATCAAGTAGTATAATATGTTGACAAAAGTTAATTGAAATATGAAAACATCAAAAAGATGTAGCCTAACAGTTGAAAAAGTATGAAAAATCACATTTTTCTTCAAATACGCTGAAATAAAAACGCTTCCCTCCCCAAATTTAAAACAGGATGTGTACAATGTTTGACACTTTTAATCACATATACTTTGTTAAGAAGACTTAAAAGTTGTTGTCGGAAAATTTCCTGAATTGGAGATTTTGAAATAGTTCTAAAACATACGAACCGTTGTAACATTAATTTAGAACGGCATAATAATAGACGAGATGCAAAATACTTTACATAAGATTATTTTGGGATCAGGAGAATGCAAAAATATTATTATTGTAAATTATTTCAATGTCTTTCATAATGTGAGCTCGATTTTCTTAATCAAGTGGTCTGCGACGCATTTATTGCCTGGGGAACTTGATACAACTTGGCTTTTTTTTTATCCGCGAATAGATTTTGTTGTTTTATTAGAAAGATAATTTACTCTAGATTATGGTTTATTGATTAATTTAATTGAAACGCCATTATTAATACCAAAATTTTTGTGAAAAACGATTTTTTTGATAATTTTTACATATAAATTCATATTTGAACTTTGAACTCAATGCGCGTCCAGAAAGCATTGTCCGCTTTAGCTCAAAATTTGCGCACTAAAATTTTAAATCCAGTGTCACAATAATCGGACCCGCACACCTCAAAATTCGACCAAATTTTTTTTTCATACAAACCGCTGTCACCCTAATATACATATGGGGGATTTCATGTCAAGTGCACCAACTTTTGAAACCGATGTCTTCCGATCGGGATAAAATTTGCACCCAGGTTAGTCCTATTGGATAGTAGTTTAGACACAATTTTTCAACAAGATCGGTCCAGATCTCTCTGAGTTAGAGGGGATCAAAATTTGACATTTTGGCCAAACAGGTGTTTTTCTCATCCATGTAACGTATTACCTATTGTTCTTAGAAAATTTTCTCCCAAATAGTTTAGATAGCTATTTCTTCAATATTTCGGAAAAAAAACTTAAAAAAAAAATTTTTTTGACTTTTTTTTTTTTGCTAAATTAAAGCATTTTTTGCCTTTTTTTTCAAAAAAGGAATTTTTTTTTTTTTTCATAAGAAAGCTTAGGATTTTTCCTTTAAGAGCTTTGTGGTCGCTTAGTGGGATGGAAGTGGGATATCTATCAAAATAAATGTTTTGTAACTCAAGACAACGGTTTTTCAATTTGTCACAAGTGCATTATTTTGAATTTTTTCCTATTTGTGTGAAAAACCTTACAAATAAAACTTATACTGAGAAACTAGACAAATTAAACTTCATAACATAACAGAAGAGAATGGTTCTCTGTAACCTGAAAGAGTTATTTGCAACATTTCAATCTGAACACGAGGATGTTAAAATTGGCTTCACGAAATTAACCCAAATGAGGCCAAAACATTGCGTTTTGGCAGGAAGCAGCGGAACTCTGCGTTTACATTTACCATGAAAATGTTAAACTGATGTTGAAGGAAATCAACTTAAAGTATTTAACAGATGATTCGGCAGAAGATTTACACGATTACCGCGATTGCCTTAAGTTGACTATGTGTCCTAATGCAACAACTTCTTGCCACTTAGGTGAATGTACCAATTACCCGAAAACCACATTCATCAAAGAAAATTTTATCAACTCTTTAGATCGAGAATATATAGAGGATGTCAAATTTGATTCTTGGATTCAGACTGACAGATGCACATTGAAAACAATCATTTTAAATGTGGATGATTTTGTGGAAGAAATGTGTACAGGATTGCTAAACTTGAGAAATCATGACTTTTTAGTCAAAGAGCAATGGTCATTCTTCAAGGATTTGAAGATACATTTGAAGTCTGGTGAATTCGTTATTTCATATGATTTCGCAGAAAACTATAAATATGTTCTTCAGGATGCCATACAAGCATTCCACTTCAATAACGACCAAGCAACTATATTCACAGTAGTTATTTACTACATGAAAGATGAAAAACTGGAACACAAAAGTATGGCAATCATATCCGATGATTTAAAACATGATACCGTTGCAGTCTATGAGTACCAGAAGATAATACTAAAATATCTAAAATCTAAATTTACAGTAAAGAAGGTATACTACGGACGGAGCTTGTCAACATTTTAAAAACAAAAGTAGCTTCGCAAATCTTATGGCTCATGAAAAAGATTTTGGATTACCAGCTGAGTGGCATTTTCATCCTACTGCTCATGGTAAAGGAGCATGTGATGGTATTTGAGGAAACCTTAAAAGAAATGCAGCGAAGTATAGCCTCCAGTGCTCTCATCAAGATCGCATCTTAGATGCGACTGCTTTATTCCATTGGACAAAGAATTATTGTAAAGAAACTAAAATAGTTTTTATTGGCAAAGAGGATTATGAGGAAACATTGAAAACACTAAAGAGCAGATTCGATGCTGCGATAACAATCGATAGCACCGCTCAATACCATGGTTTTATACCGCTTGTCGATGGAAGACTCGAGATGAAAAAGTTTTCTGCGTCTACTCAATGCGATTTCTTTCAAAAGTAAAAAAAAAAAAAACACCAGCGAATTCAACAGCTGAACCTAGTAACGCCAAGAAAGGATTGGTTAAAAAAGCAGCAAATAAATTCGACAAATAAGCTGGATGAAAGATTGGATTTTTAAAAAGTGACAAAACTTAAATACTTCATCAGCTACAATAAATTAACTATAAAATAGTGATGATATGAATGGATGTAATGTTTTAAGATTAAATTTTATTAAATAATTTATCTATTTATTTTTATTATAATTATTATATATTAATTTAATTATTATTACAAATAAATAAAAAAAATAATTGCTCAACATTTCTATAGAAAAAAAGTGATTTTTTTTCCTGAGGTTAACTAACATATTGTGGGTATTACAGTATTGAGGGGTATGAAATTTTAGTTAGGCATGTTACATACCTTCGGAAAGGTTAATTTGTCTAGTTTCTCAGTATAAGTTTTATTTGTAAGGTTTTAGACACAAATAGGAAAAAATTCAAAATAGTGCATTTGTGAAAAATTGAAAAACCGTTGTCTTGAGTTACAAAACATTTATTTTGATAGATATCCCACTCCCATCCCACTAAGCGACAAAAAAGCTCTTAAAGGAAAAATCCTAAGCTTTCTTATGAAAAAAAAAAATGCCCTTTTTGAAAATAAAGGCAAAAAATGCTTTAATTTAGTAAAAAAAAAGTCAAAAAAAAATTTTTTTTTTTTTAGTATTTTTTTCCGAATAATTGAAGAAATAGCTATCTAAACTATGTGGGAGAAAATTTTCTAAGAACAATAGGTAATAAGTTACATGGATGAGAAAAAACACCTGTTTGGCCAAAATGTCAAATTTTGATCCCCTCTAACTCAGAGAGATCTTGACCGATCTTGTTGAAAAATTGTGTCTAAACTACTATCCAATAGGACTAACGTTGGTGCAAATCCTGATCGGAAGACATCGGTTTCAAAAGTTGGTGCACTTAACATGAAACCCCCATATATATAAGTATACAGATATATATACTTATATGGATATATATACTGTATACTATATATATATATATATATATATATATATATATATATATATATATATCGCAATAATATTAACATACTTTTACTTTTTTGCAATCATTCTTTCAATTTGTATACCCTCTACACCACTATCCAGAGGGTATATATCAGTTTGTAATCGAAAATTGAATTTGCGACCTCATAAATATTTTTGATTCTTATAACCACTCGAGTCGATATAGCGTTGTTCATCTGTCTGCCTGTCTATTGAAATTATGCTCATTCACAAAATAAACCATTTGCAAAATAAACAATATTGTTTGTCATTATTTTGAGCAGGTTGGTATTTATAATTGGGTAAATCTGGCCACCTTTGTGCTAAAATATGATATGAAATGTGAAGACAACTTTAAAAAAAATTTAAAATATAGCGTGTTTCTTGTAATAATTTAGTATTAAGTTTATCAAATTGTTTGCTTTTAAAAATATTTTGTTTACATTTTTTAGAAATAGTGCAACAAATCCAGATATTAATGTACACATAAAACCCAGGAGAAGGTTATCAAAGATTCGGCATAGTCGAATTTAACACTTTTACTTGTTTCTGATCAAATTATCTGATGTTTAATGACAACCCACCCTGCTCTTTTGTTGTTAGTTTGATTAAAATAAGTTATTAAAATATAAGTACGTGTTAAAATTATTAAATATTTTGAACAAAATCCAAAGTGGTCCCAGAAAAAGATGGCCAAATAAACAAAGGATGATGAAACGTATGTACTGGCAGACTTTTCGCAGCTCCTGGGTCGAAATTTTTGTTCTACTAATGCCCCAGGAAATGTTTAAATTAAGTGTAGTACCCAAAAGCAGATGAAATTTAAGAAAAAAAAAAAAAAAAGAAATGTAGTTGCGGCAAAAAAAGCAAGTCATATGTTAAAACGGTCCCAATTTATATTAAGGAGTATTTGCAAAAAAACTTTCCGAGCCAACACAATGTATATTAGGTATATTCTCACTATGACTAAAAAGCTCTTGCACGACACAAGAACAGTAACGTAGTTTTTGTACCAAGAGAGGCAAATCCTCCAAATTGTCGGAGCTGAGGCTAGTGGAGAGATATTGGGCTCTTGAGAAAAGGACTTTAATGAGGCCAAAAATAGGTGCAAAATATGGAAGATTTTGAACTGAGATCGACTACTTGTTTCAAAAACGTAACAGGAAGGGTTTCCGGAAGAGGTTCATAAATACATAAGAAGAAATTAGAACTATAAAAATTTGATTTTTTGTAGGCTTTAATTAAATTTCATTTAAATGAAAAAAAAAAAAAAAAATAAAAAAAAAATCAAACTCTAGAAATGATTTTCTTATCACATTTTATGTATGTTGATTTTTTTTGTAGGAAGCTTTCATAGTTGCCACATCATTTTGATTTTGAATAATTTAAAAAGAGTATTCGAAATTACTTTGAAAGATTTTTTTAAATTTTTATTTTATGATTTGGACAGATTTGTATAGTTCTTTGAAAGATAAAATAACTGGTTATCTTATAAAACAGAAGTTTATACCTTGTTTCCATAAAACAATTCGTCACAGACGAACGAAAATTTGTATGAAGAACAGAAACAAAATACATACAAATTTTCGTTCGTCTGTGACGAATTGTGTTATGGAAACAGGGTGTTAAAGTTGAAGACCTCGTATTGTCTAGTATTTGATAGGCAGCCATCAGAATGAGTACTTTCTGTGATAATATTTTCATTAAAAAGTCCTCAGTCCAACCAATATGAAAGCTGCGCTTTATTCTACTCCGGTTGAGACTGCTGGTTCATTTTTAACAGTAAAATATTGGGTGGTAGATTTAAAAAAGGCCATACTAACTGACAAGACAAATATTGTGGTGTCGACTAAATGAGGTGGCCACACCAGAAGTGTTAAAGAAAAAACAGAAATAGTTTTGAATGATTGAAACTGAGCGAGTTATCACAATTAATAGACTTTTGAGAAAGTGCTGTATATTGCATATTGGCTGAGCTATTTACTCATAATGGAAATTGTTTTAATCGACTATTTAGTCATGTTTCACAGCAATAAATCAGAGTTTTGAGTCGCTTCATAACCGTTAGGCCTTTCAGCAAAATCGTTTTTTTTAGCAACTCTTAAAACTGAGTATGAATTTTCAGATTACAAAAGATTTTTGTAGATTTTTTTAGAATTTTTGCTGGTCAATAAGGAGTTGCTGAAATCGATTTCATACTAAAAATGAGATTATGGAACAAATTTTTTTCCTCTCGTATTTTATTTTCATAAAAACAGATAAATCACATGCGAAGAGTACTAGCCCATTAAAACAAACTAGCATATTCCAGCGTTCGAAATTCGAGTGCAATTTCTAGGCAACTTTAAACTTAGCCAATTCATAAATCAACACTTTTTTTTTTGTTTATTATAACTCATTAATAAACACATTTGCAAATTCAATAAACACACACATAACATATGTATAGTTTTATGTATGTGTTGGTAGCAACTTTAAATGCAATTTACTCAAAATAAAGGAAAAAATTTAAAAATCTGTAAATCTGCAAAACGGCTAAAAAGAAATACTTTTCAAACAATATGCGTTCGGTCAAAATCGGGATAAAACGGTAGAACAAAATATCGGTCACAAGAAATCGACCAGACTATTAATATTATAGATTATCCGCGGTAAAAATTTAATTTAGGGGGAACCTTGATGACCTTAAAAAATTAAGTATTTCTCAAGTATAACCTCAAATACCTCTGATTATTTTAAACAGTTACCAGCAATAAAGAGGTGGAGCCGGTAGTCAGTGGTTATTTTTAGAAACTCACTATAAACAGGCTATCGAAGCTATTGAATAGCGCTGGGACAACTCAATTGAGCTACTTACTAGGAGACTATGTTGAGAAAAAAAAATTTTTCTTAATGGAAAATTTTTTAAAACATATATGGAAATTGAAACAACACTTAAGTAAGTTTCAACTTACCAGAGATAAATGATAAATGACTCACCTGCAAAGAAAAGAATAAACACATTATATAATTAATAAAAGCTCAAAATAAAGACACGAAAATAAATACAAATTTAAATGGTGCGTGGTAAAGAAGAAGAAAGCATATATTTCAAAAACTCATAACTGCACTGTATTCTTAATCGGACCGGTTTCTGGCATTTCAGCCTTCATCAGCGATTTATTGAACATTGTGATAATTGTTATGTTTTAATTGAATAGGTTGTTTCTATATGAAAATTTTTTCTACTTAGGGCGGCCGTGAGGTTTTGAACCGTAAACCTTCACATACACTCGTACTTGCACTTTTTGGTCAGCGCTTTAACACACTCACCTAAAGTCAGGCCTACGAGCAGTGTGGTTAGTTTTCAGTTTTCATACCATACAGCTTTACTTTGTATTAATTTCAGAAGATACAACTCTGTCCAAACAAACAATCGTTATTTTTGAATTTTGAATATATTTTTTGCATTTATACTTCTAATTTCCACTATTCTCAGTTTTCGTAAGAGTTGTCATATGTGATGTACGGTTTTTGTACATACCTGTATATGCACTTTACATATATTTGAGATGACGCTGTGGAGCGAAGAAGAAAGATTTTTTTGTTTGTTAGATTTATAGTCATTTTTCAGACATATTGCAATTACTACTGTAATTAATATGCAATTTTTAATTTTGTTTAAATGGTGCGTGGTAAAGAAGAAGAAAGCAGTGAGTGTGTTAAAGCGCTGACCAAAAAGTGCAAGTACGAGTGTATCTGAAGGTTCACGGTTCAAAACCTCACGGCCGCCCTAAGTAGAAAAAATTTTCATATAGAAACAACCTATTCAATTAAAACATAACAATTATCACAATGTTCAATAAATCGCTGATGAAGGCTGAAATGCCAGAAACCGGTCCGATTAAGAATACAGTGCAGTTATGAATTTTTGAAATATATGCTTTCTTCTTCTTTACCACGCACCATTTAAACAAAATTAAAAATTGCATATTAATTACAGTAGTAATTGCAATATGTCTGAAAAATGACTATAAATCTAACAAATAAATACAAATATTTTATTTTTTAATATTGAAAAATTTTAATCAATTCGTTAATAATATTTAGGCACATGTCACACTAAACCTTGTCTCAATACACTTCTAACTAAGAATTTGATTAAAGTTATTAATTAACAAGTTTTGAAGATAAACACACACAATTATTCTACTTTTTGATTTTTTTTATTATTAATTTTTAACTTTTTCACACCATATTTCAGGAACTGTTACTGTTAGAGGTCCAAATAATTTCTTAGTTTGGTAAGGTAGAAGATTCATGCCGAATCTTCTCAAATTCAAAGAGGATGCGGTGCGGTCGCAAAAGCTTATTTTCTTCGATGATTATAAATAGAACATCGGAAAAAGGATTAATTATATTCTGACTAGGTCAGAATATGAATTGAGATATAGCAATTTAAATATTGAACGTTCTTGAGCCGATCGAAGTCCGTGTATCAATGTATCAAGTAGACTAACGGATAAAATGACGTTGGTAAATAAGAAAGTGCTTCTGAGTTACTTATTGATATTCCATTTAATAATATCAGCATAAACTTATAATACTCTGACTATAGAGTATTGTGGTGATTATAAACTAAATCCCATTACATTAAATATTGATTGCTTTTAAATTTTTTTTAAATATAACTACAGTATATACAAGTCAAACCCGGATAGCTGTTTTGAACTCAATATACTACGAACAAATTTATCAAATCCTTAGACCACAATCAATTCCAAATAACGTAAAAAATGATTACGAATAACTTGAAAACTTATTTAAAATATTTTTTAAGTTCGTATCACATAAGAAAAACATACACTTGCTAGAAAAAGTATACGTACACCTAAAATTAAAGCTGTCATACTATGAGAAAAATAGGAATATACGTATTAACTAAGCTCAATTATTATTTTTTTTTTTTAAATAAATTATTAAGCTATTTATAAGTTTTTTTTTTAATTTATTTAAAATTTATTGCCTTTAACAAATTTTATGTAGATAAAAAATGAAAAGAAATCTTAAAAAAATGCTCGTACATTTGAAATATTAAAACAAAAAAGTAAACTTACATAGCATGTGGGATAACCTTTGCGATTTAGAACCTTTGTTAACCAATTTAACATCGAGTTAACAAACTTTAAAGTATCCTAATTACTTATTTTATGGCGATTTTTAACATCCGCTTTGTGATTATTTTTGGATTCCCACATTTGCTCTTTTGGTTCATTAACCCGTTGAAACGCGCTTTGTTTAAAATTTTGTTTTAAAATGGTTACGTACCCAACTTGATTTTATAAATACGTGTTTACCAACCCATTTGAATGATATACAACCCCAAACCATAATGCCACCTTCACCATATTTAACTGATGGCAAAAGATTTTCTTTATTTAATACAGTTCCAATTTTTCGCCAAACTAACTTTTTTCCCTTCATCTGAAAATAAAACATGTTACCAAAATACTGGAGCCTTGTTTAGATACTCAACTTTAAAATCCGTCTGTTTTCTCTATTGACATCCGAAATGAATGGCTATGGCTTTCTACGTGCTAGAACACTTTGATAACGTTTGGCTATTAAAAACCGAACAAGTTTAATGTAAATAAAAAAGAACAGATGATGTAAACAAAGAAAAGAAATTATTCAAAAGTAACGGCACTCTTTACTAGTTTATAAAAATATAACAAACACGTGGATCACAAAACATTTAGTTTGCAATATGTCACTCAATGAGTTGGAGCGTCGCAAATTAATTTGCAAATTTTGTGAAGAAAATCCAAAAAAAAAAAAAAAAAATTTAATTTTTCACCATTTTAAAGAAATGGCATTTAAAAAAAGACGTTCATGTATAATGCAATACACTCATTTCTAAATAATAAAACACTGGAACGAAAACGCGGATCGGAAAAAAAATGCAGTCTACAAGATTCTAAAGTACAAGCCAGATTAAAGGCTGATACATTGTCCGGACACACTAAATCTTATCGTCAGTACAATAAAAATGGTTATTACGTGATTAAATTTTACTATTGCTAAATGAGTTTTTACCAAATATTTTTCTGGATTTTTTTCAAAGAATCTGTTCTTTAAAAAATTTGTCAACTTAATTATATATGTATATTTTTTGAACCTCCTTATTTTATATATGGATTTTATATACGTTTCATCATCCATTAAAATACAGGTTTTAAAAATTAAATTAAATAAACTAAATAGCGAATTTAATAATGTATGCCTGACCTTTCATTGAATTTAACCTTAACATGGAGTACAAGTAACATTATTAATGAACTTTTAATTATGTGTTTCTTTTTTTCGAATATCACAACCTTTCATTCGCTTGTCAAACGATGTATGATGAAATTACATATCTTTTTTATCACAAATATTAAAACAGTACAATCTAATGGCTTGCTTTTATCAGCGGTCCTGATTGTCATGCAAATGTGTACACGTAATGAAATATTGCCTATAATGTCCCGACAGTAATAATGTACAAGATTTAAGGGATAAATTGAGGCAGAAATACAATAAATCACACCGTTTCCAATAAAAAATTACTTAAAAATAAGTTTTATTTGAATAACGGGAGAAAATCTGTCCTTAAAACATCAAGAAACTAACCAAAACATTTGCCAAACTATCTAACAATGGAATGAAAATCACTTTTCCGAGTCTGATTCGTTTATGTATTTCATTGGTTTGTCTATCTCTTATAATTTTGATTATTATTTTGAGTTATACCAAAAAAAAAATTTTTGAAAATAATGTTTTGTAAATAAAAACTAGGGGAAATTCAAAATCAGCCACACCGACTATACGAATTAAAGATTAGGATCCAGCCCAATGATCGGCACTGCAATCCATATGGAGCTTCTGTGCTTTCCTATTAGATACCCAATATCATGAATGTCGAGAAAGGATTTTTGTTCCAGCCACACTAAGGCATTGTTGTGGATTTATTAGCTATAATAGACCCATCCACATATTTTTATACGTGTATCTGGAAGGAACTATAGGCTATAAACTCTTTTTGTTGATATTTTTAGTCGACGTGGTACCTCCCATACAAAGCGAATTTTTAATATCACATATCTCGAGTACTATTATAGAGACAGTTTTGTATATTTGCCTGAGGTCATATATTATAAATTTGAGTATTGTGACCAATGACATCCCCCATACAAAGTAAATATTAAATGTCATATATCTGGGATACTGTACTAGAGCCTTGGGACCTTGCATGAGCCCATAAGTTATTCATGTGATTAGTCGAACAAAAAATTGGCGTGATCGGCGCAGTGGACGTGAAATCACCAATGCAAAGCAAATATATAATACCATGTAACCATGTAATATTAATATGAGTAGTTAGATAAAAAATGGGTGGTATGGGACTATGGGCGTGGCACCTACTATACAAAAACATGTGAAAGCGACAGTCTTGAAACTTTTGACAAGTACATTAATTACCAATGTAAGTAGTCCGGAAAATATGGGTGGCATCGCCGAATTCAAAAATCGTCAAAATTAAAAATCGCCAAAAAGGAAAACCGCGAATTCAAAATCACCAAAAACAAAATATCTTCAAAATCAAAAAGCGGCAAAATCAGAAATCGCAAATCGCTAAAAAAAAATTGACAAATGATGTTGGCAGATTTAGTTTTAAAAATCCATGTTTGTCTCATGTAGATTGTTTGTAAATTGCTCCAGCGCACAGTGGCTGAAAATTTTTTTCATTGGCCAAAATTCTGTAACTTTTGAACCGATCAAAATATTTTAGTAATTCTTTTTCAGTGGGTAGATATTTAGTTGAACTTGAGTCTGTTTTAATTTCATTAAAATTTATTCAGAACTTTTTTAGATATTCTAAGTCAAAGTTGAACTTTTCATTTTTGTACCCTATATCACCATGTGGTTTGGGTACAACGACTTTGTGCTGCTGTTTGTAAATACCAAAAATATTTAACCTAGACCCATCTTTTATTATACCGATCGACTCAGAATCTCTTTCTGAGTCGATTTAGCGATGTCCGTCCGTCTGTATGTCCATGTAAACCTTGTAATCAAACTACAGGTCGCAAATATGAAATTTGGTATATATAAGCATTCATCGCTATTGAAATTGGTGAAATTCGGTCCATGTTCAGACCTAGTCCCCATACAAATGACCCCTATGAAATCGACATAAATTTCCATAAGATCCAAATTATCATAGGGATCTGAGTCAAATTGGGCTTGTATGTGTTTCTTATATCCATTAATTAGTAGCCCAAAAATAATCCCTGTAAGACAATTTTTAGTCATATGCCCCATATAGAGCTGCTTCCCGAAATTCAGTTAAATCTATCAAAAAACAAAAACATTGCACAGATTTTTCTCAAATTTGGTTTGCATATATTTTTTCAAAATATAAGTGAACTTTACCAAATATCGTCGAGATCGGTCCATTTTTCAACCTAGTCCCCATATAAATATAGCATCGACATGAACTTTTTCATACCTGCAGCCAAAAAAATTAATAACAATACCACTCAAATTTGATTTATGCTTATTTTCTATATCGAATAAGTTTGACGGAAGATATAGGGTTTCTAAACCATGGTATAGGGTATCGTACAGCCGGTCTAGACCTATAATTTCTTACTTGTTTTTTTCGCTTTTAGTGGGTTTTTATTTTTTTTATTTATTAAAAAATGTCATATTTGATATTAATAATAATTACAAGCAGTTTTTGTAATAATGGAATATTCTTTCAATGTTTACACTCAAAAAAATTTTTACACTCAAAAAAAAAAAAAATATAAAATCAAATGGAAATTTTGCTATTACTACTACAGAACTAAAAATTTTTTGCTATCAAATTTGCAAATTTGTTTACACTCAAAGAATATTTCTCCACTTAAAAAACGTTAGTAATATTATCTAATAGTCTTACTATTACTACAGAAAAATTTATAATTATTTGCTGTCAAATTTGTTAATTTTTGCAAAATAAATCTGCTGATTAAGATTTTGATATGAAAATAAGGGTTTTTATTTTTTGAATCTTTCTTATTTATTAAAACATTTCATACAAATCTGGGTAAAAAAAAAACCTTTAAAAAACAAGTAAGAAAATTATAGTCGGTCTAGACCGACTATACGATACCCTATACCATGAGTTTAGAGACCCCATCTCTTAGGTCCGACTAATTGGATATAGAAAATAAGGATAAACCAAATTTGAGTGGCATTGTTATTAATTTTTTTGGCTGCAGATATGAAAAAGTTTATATCGGGTGCTATATTTATATGGGGACTAGGTCGAAAAATGGACGGATCCTGACCGTATTTGGTAAAGTCACTTATATTTTCAAAAAATATACACAAACCAAATTTGAGAAAAATCTGTGCAATAATTTTTGTTTTTTGATAGATTTAAGTGAAGATCGGGAAGCAGCTCTATATGGGGCCTATGACTAAGAATTGTCCTATAGAGATTATTTTTGGACTACTGATTAATGGATATAACAAACACATACAAACCCAATTTGACTGAGATCTACATGATAATTTGAATCTTATGTCAATTTATGTCATTATCATAGGGGTCATTTGTATGGGGACTAGGTCTGAACGTGGACCGATTCTCACCAATTTCAATAGTGATCATCCTATGGCCTATAAAGGCTTATTTACCAAATTTCATCTAAATATATACATATTTGCGACCTGTATTCTGATTACAAGGTTTACATGGACACACAGACGGACGGACGGACGGACATCGTTAAATCAAATCAGATAGTGATTCTGATTCGATCGGTATAATAAAACCACATAGTGGTATAGGGTATAAAAAAGAGGATGAACGCTATTGAAATTGGTAAGAATCGGTCCATGTTCAGACCTAGTCCCCATACAAATGACCCCTATGAAATCAACATAAATTGCCATAAGATCCAAATTATCATATAAATCTTAGTCAAATTGGGTTTGTATGTGTTTATTACATCCATTAATCAGTGGTCCAAAAAGGATCCCAATGGGACAACTCTTAGTCATAGGCCCCATATAGAGCTGCTTCCCGATCTTCACCTAAATCTATCAAAAAACAAAAATATTGCACTGATTCTTTTCAAATTTTGTTTGTATATATTTTTGCAAAATTCAACAGACTTTACCAAACATGGTCAGGATCGGTCCATTTTTGGGCCTAGTCCCCATATAGATATAGCATCCGATATGAACTTTTTCATATCTGCAGCCAAAAAATTAATAAAAATCCCACTCAATTTTGGTTTATGCTTATTTTCTATGTCCAGTTAGTTGGGCCTATGAGATAGGGTCTCTAAACGCATGGTATAGGGTATAATATAGTCGGTCTAGACCGACTATAATTTTCTTACATGTTTCGTATTATAATTCTTTGTAATTATTTGTAAATTATAAATACTTATGGTGAAAAATTTTACAGATTGATCTCTTAACTTAAAGCTTATAAATTATTGTGATAGGTAAATAAATATGTAATAAATGCATAAACAAGCGGCCGATTAAAGCCTATATATCAAATTTCATCGAAATATATTTGCGAAGAAATTTGTATATACATATAAAAGGCTGGACAGACGGACATCGTTAAATTGCTTCAGTTTAAATTGACTGGTCACAAACATCACCACAAACTCATAATACCCATATAAAAAGTTTGCTATTTAATAATTTTAGTGATTTAATTCAAATTTGAAAAATTAAGAAAATTATAGTCGGTCTAGACCGATCATACAATACCCTACACCATGGTTTAGAAACCCCATCTCTTCGGTCCAACTAACTGGATATAGAAAATAAGCAAAAACCAATTTGAGTGGCATTGTTATTAATTTTTTTTGGCTGCAGATATGAAAAAGTTCATATCGGGTGCTATATTTATATGTGGATTAGGTCAAAAAATGGACCGATCCTGACCGTATTTGGTAAAGTCACTTATATTTTGAAAAAATGTATACAAACCAAATTTGAGAAAAATCTGTGCAATATTTTTGTTTTTTTTTTTGATAGATTTAAGTGAAGATCGGGAAGCAGCTCTATATGGGGCCTATGACTAAGAATTGTCCTATAGAGATTATTTTTGGACTACTGATTAATGGAACAATAAACACATACAAACCCAATTTATCTAAGATCTATATGATAATTAGGATCTTATGGCAATTTATGCTTATTTCATAGGGGTAATTTGTATTGGGACTAGGTCTGAACATTTACCGATTTTCACCAATTTCAACAGCGATCATCCTATGGCCGATAGAAGCTTACATTCCAAATTTCATCAAAATATATTCATATTTGCGACCTGTAGATTGATTACAATGTTTACATGGACACACAGACGGACGGACGGACGGACATTAGCGATGTCAGAAAGTGATTCTGAGTCGATCGGTATGATAAAAGATGGGTCTGGGTCAAATATTTTTGGTAGTTACAAACAGCAGCACAAAGTCATTATACATAAACCACATAGTGGTATAGGGTATAAAAAGTTTATACTAACTGGCCGATTTTATGTTGGCAGCCACTGCATGTACGTAAATAATAAATTTGGTTTGGTTTGAATTTTTTTACAAATAAGTATTATTAACGAATAAAAAAAAAAACAAAACTTATTAAAAGATTTATTGATGCATACAGATTTTTCTATTTCATTTAACCGTAAAAACAACAACAATATGTTTATATTTTAGACTCGTATAAACCAAGTTTTATTTTGTTTTGTTCTTATTTAGCTGTGGTGTATATGAATAAAAAAAAAGTTAAGCAAACAGTTTATACTATTCGTATGTTAAGTAAACCAAATAATTTAATATATAAAAATATGGTTACAGAATCATTAAGAAAAAGTAATACTTAAACGAAAACTTAATTTAATAAAAGTAATGAGATATAAAATTGGAGAATAAAAACCGATACAAAATAATAAATTTTGCTGTATATTCATAGTTTTAATTAGTTTATATTTTTGGTGCCAATTTTTAAATTAAACTTCTTCTTTTGTTGTTTTTTAACCGTTTATTATACATAAGTTTATGAGTTTAAATTTTAATTGTTGTTATGGAACAAGCTTTATTGTTTGCATATCAAAAGAAGTATGTATTAACATTTTATTTATTTTTACGTTAAACCTTTATTGACCCAAAAAGAGACATAAAGAAAAAGCATCATTTATATACATACAAATTCTTTCATGTACGTTCAATAAAAATAAATAGTACACTCAAATTATTTTTCCGTAAAAATTAACTGAAAACTTATGCATGAAACACATAGACGACTGCGGCTACACGAACACACGACTATAAATGCTGCTGGCTGCAATTGTAGTCGTATAGTCAGCTACTTAATTTTTTTGGAAAACGACAGCAACATATAACAACAATATAAACAGCTGTTTTTATACAAATGCATTTTTATTTCAGTACTGCCAATTTTATTTTTTTACTTTAATAAAATAGAAAAATATGCATGATTGTATATAAACTTGACATAAATATACAATTACTTATTTATAATGCAATATTATAATATATATTATTATTTATCGAATTATAGCATTACATTATGGAATGTTTTTTAAAACAAAATAAAATTTTTCATAGCACTAATTTCTTTTATATATTTTGTTATTTTGTGAACACTATTTTTGTTTTGCAGCCAACAAAAATAGAAATTATCCTAAGTTGACTACAGCGACAAAAGTAGTCGTGTAGCCGTGTGGCTGTGTTGGTGTCAAAATAATCGTTTTCATATGAACGTGTGTATTTTATTTTTGACAGGCTGTAGTCGTGTAGCCGCTGTCGTCTATGTGTTTCATGCATTATGTTAAAAGAAAATTAATATACATTGATTGCAATTACATTTCTATTCTCTTAACAGTAAATATTACTAGCAGATTCCATCGCTCGAAATTCGAGTGCAATTTCTAGGCATATTAATTTTTCAACTTAGCCGATTCACAAACCAACACTTTTATGGTTCATTATTATGGTCAATGAAGATAACAAACTCATTAATAAATACATTAGCAAATTTAATAAAACACAAATAGCCTATGTCGCAAAACATCGCCTATACTCATACTCTACTAATAAATAATAAGTATACGCCCTAAATATGTTATGTTATTCAGAAAATGTTTTAAACAAGGAGGAAAAATTATATTTTATTAAAGACTCCATTCGATACCATTAATCCAAATTGATTTGCTGAAAAATGAGACCAGAAATCAGAAATAAATAGTATCTGTATTCCGTTTCAAAGTACTGTTTTGTAGCACCATGCTATTAATGCGTAGAAACTGGTGTTTTTATTCCTTTGCAAAGTAATGCAATTTATGCATATGATTAAACTTTTTTTTTTTTGATTTTAAGTACCCATACTTACAGCCATATTCATAAAAACTAGCAGATTCCAGCGCTCGAAATTCGAGTGCAATTTCTAGGCAGCTTTATTTTTCAACTTAGCCAATTCACAAACCAACACTTTTATGAATGAAGATAACAAACTCATTAACAAACACATTAACAAATTTGATAAAACACACATAGTGTACGTATAATTATATGTATGTGTTAGTAGCAACTTTAAATGCAATTTACTCAAAATAAAGAAAAAAATTTAAAAATCTATAAATCTGTAAAACGGCTAAAATGAAATAAATAATATACGTTTGGTCAAAATCGGAATGAGACGGTAGAACAAAACATCGGTCACAAGAAATCGCCTAGCCTATTAATATTATAGATATCACAATAGGAAATGGTAAATTGAAAAATTTCTGTTAATATTTACAATCGAAAATTCAGTTGTTAACTTTAGAACAATTCGGTTGGCGAATTTTTATACCCTATACCAGTATGTGGTCAGGGCATAATGACTTCGTTCTGATGTTTGTAACTACCAAAAATATTTGACCTAAGCCCACCTTTTACTATACCGATCGAGTCAATATCATTTTCTATCCGTTCTCCATATATTTTGATGCAATTTGGTATATAAGCTTTTATGAGCCAAAGAACCAACGCTATTGAGATTGTTAAAAATCGGTGCATGTTTAGACCTAGTCTCCATACAAGTGACCCGTATGAGATCGTCTTAACTAGCCATAAGACCCAAATTATAATATAGATCTTGGTTTAAACTTGTTTATTACACACATTAATCAGTAGTCCAAAAATAAATCCCGTAGAAGATGTCTTAGTCAGAGCCCCATTAAAAAGCTGTTTATCGATCTTCATTTAAATCTATCAAAACAGAAAATTATTGCACAGATTTTTCTCATATTTGCTTTGTGTATGTTTTTGCAACAAATAAGTGACTTTACCAAATTTCAGGATCGGTCCATGTTTTGACCTAGTCCCCATGTTAATATAGCTTCCGATATGAAGTTTCTCAAATTTGGTTTATGAATATTTTCCAATTATTCAATTAGTTGGACCCGAGACCTCCTCTATAAATGCATGGTATGGTATGGTCGGTCTAGACCGACTATAATGCCATACGTTTACAGACCTTATCTCTTAGGTCCAATTGTTTAGATATAGAAAATAAGCGTACGTCAAATTTGAGTGGCATTGTGATTAATTTTTTTTACCTTCGTATATGAAAAAGTTCATATCTGATGCTCTATTTGTAGGGGCACTAGGTCGAAAAGTAATATTTTCAAAAACATATGCAAACCAAATTTAAGAAAAATCTGTGCAATATTTTTTATACCCTTTGTAGGTATAATGACTGTGCTGATGTTTGTAACTACTAAAAATTAGACCCTTTTTAGACCTTTCTTTTACTATATAGATCGACTCAGAATCACTTTCTGATCAACAATTTTGGAGCAGAATCACTTTCTGGGTCATTTTAGCGTTTCAGCGTCCGTCCGTATGTCTGTGTGTCCATGCAAACCTTGTAATCAAACTACAGGTCGCAAATATGAATATGGTGAAAAGTTCGAAATTCAAAATATTTTATTCAGCCTCAAGTGTACGGCTACTTTTTCTGGCTAGTGAATACAGGGTGGATCATATAAGGTTTGCATTTGAATTTGCTATAAATTAAAAACTCGTGGTTTTTTATTGTCCGCATTTTGGATGGAAGACGTTTCTTTTTTGAAAAACTTTGAACGTAAATTTTTTGAATTTTCGGTAAAAGATCCATCATATTCGAAACAGGCTTTTAATATTTCTCAACGTTGCTCAAGCGTAAATCGACTAATTTTGTGAGCCGCAATATTATATTACTAGCTTCTTGTTATAATCAGAGTTCAGAAAAAAAACACACACTGAGTAAAAAACTCGTACATATATGTAAACAAACACAGCTCAGACCAACATACACATATTTTTATTTTCATATCAATTATGTGTCCATCTAAATTTAGTACGGTGCCGAACACAATCATGACTGTGTTTCGTTTTAATATTTCGTTATCTACACGAACATTTTTCTATCACGCATTTTTTGTTTAGAACACACATAAACCACACACATTCGAGTGTATTCGTGTTCCGGCTCGTGTACTGCGAAAAAACAAAACACGAACAGGTTCGTGTTCTGGCTCGTGTACTGCAAAAAACAGAACATGAACAATAAACAGGTTCGAGTTCAGTTATAGTTTTAGTTCGTGTTTGCGCATTGACACTAATTGAAACTATAGCTGAACTCGAACCTTTTTTTGTTCATGTTCTGTTTTTTTTTGCAGTACACGTATCAGAAAACGAACTTAAAATAAAGCTACACTAGAATCTGTGTGGTCTATGTGTGTTCGAAACAAAAAATACGTGATAGAAAAGTGTTCGTGTATATAACGAAATATTAAAACGAAACACAATCATGATGCGTTCGGCACCGTACAAAATTTAGAAACACACATAATTGATATGAAAATAAAAATATGTGTTGGCTGCTTTAGAACAGAACATTGTGTGTTACATGTGTGTATTTCCTGACCCTTGGTTATGACACAGCTGACATTGGTGTTGCCATACTTAAAATAACCAGTATTTAAAAATGCAAAACCAGCATCGATTGAGGCGCTCAATACTGAAAATTTTTTTTTATCATATGGGCTACTGCAAGGCCAGCCGATGAAAGTATTTAAATGAAATAGTGTTCAAATAAAAAAAAACCCCGATGAAGCAAAATTACCTTTTTTATTTATAGCAAAACTTTGTGAAGTGCATTCTCATATAAAATACCCTTAAATTCTAATGTTTTATGAAATAACGAAAAATCTTTAGACGGTTTGTGCCTATTGTATGTAGCGAATGCTAGTAAATTCCCATTAGGTCGGTTTGGAGCAACTCTAAAAAAATGTGGAAAAAAAAATTATATTCTACCACCAGTTTCCCCTTTGTATGTCATACTGGGCCATTAAATAATGCGAGTCCGTTAGTTTTGTTGCATTCATTACATATTCAAATAGCAGCTCATTCTGTGGAAACCATACAGGTAACTGTTCCGTGAAGTTTCATTTATTTAGAATAATTTAAAGGAAATTATATATTCTCATGTTTATCCTAAAGTATTTTCAAATTAATTTGGCATCCAAATAATTTAAGTGTATGTGTGTAATTCTTTGGTTCAATATATGCATTTATTTAAAACTTTACGTTATCCAGATATAAATAACTAAATAAAGAGTATGTGTGCGTGTGTGCGTGTATGGATTTGAATAAGCAGCTGTACATAAAAAATATTTATAATAACATTAAAATTTTAATGTAATGAGCAGGGCAACCAGAAAAATATATGACAACATTTTTTGTATTTCCATTATCAGCCTGGGTAGTGTGAAATAACTCCCAACTAAAATAAGTCCCAACGAATAAACTCCCAATAAAATAACTTAAAAAAAAAAAAAAAAAAAATTAAATAACTATAAAAATTTAAATAAGCTATTTCATAAAGAAAAAGAATTAACTCCTAAATGAAATAAGTCCTAATGAAAATGAAATAACCTCCAATTCAAAAATATCGGTTCAAACTATTTAATTGATAAATATAGGAAAGCATACATTTACATTTATCCAGTTATCCTTTTGAGACCTGAGTAGTAAAACGATTGTAGTCATTGTAAAATCGTCAATATAAAAATTCTTTTCATTATACGGAGTATTTTCCTTTTTTGTTCTCTTTTGTTCAAGGAGCACAGGAGAGAACTCACAACCACCGAATGCCGGTAAAACGAACCAGAAAAAATTTATTTGTTTATATTTTAATCACCTTAAACCAGATTTCACAATCGGTATAGCTAGGCCTGAAAGGGTTATGATAAGGGTTATAAGATAATACTAGCAGAGTCCAGCCCTCAAAATTCGAGTGCAAATTCTAGGCAAATTTATTTTTTCATTCAATTATAAATATTTGTTGAACACACAGAAGATATATAACTGTGTTTGTTAATAAGCAATTGTATAAGAGCCTAAAGGTATGCTAATTAATTTTAGCCAAAACATAAACACACATACAGCATTGCATAGTTTTTTCTAAGCTTAAATACAAAAATTTTACTCCAAAAAAATGTTTCAGATGGTGCAAATCTGTAAATATGGTGGACAGCTAAAAAGAAATACCTTTCAAATGGGGGCAGTTTTTGTCAAAATCGGTTGGTAATTGAAGGTTTAAAATCGGTCACAACAAATCGCCTTGCCTGAAATATTTATTTATGTGTGAAATATGTATTTACAAAAAAAAATCTCGTCTTGTGTCGTTAACTGCTTCACGACAAATAGGAAAAATGAATTAATTATGCTCACAATAATTTATTATAGTACTTTCTTTAGCAGTGCTTACTTTTTCTAACCATTGCTTTTAAAAGTACTAAAAAAATTGGTGAATTCGAAGCGAGGCTCGGACTTTGGTATACTGACCTTCATATTACCGAATGATCACACTATATGCGTTGCATATAGTGACAGAAGTGCATGATATTTCGTCATATTGCCTGACAAAGGTAGAACCAACAGCCATAGAGTTTCGTGTCCAAAAATAAAGTTTTAATAGATTTTCTTAAGCTCGCTTCATAAGTTCAATAGATTCGAATTGATGTAATTGAATAAATGAATAAAACTCTATACGTTTTATAAACTAATTTGGCAAAATGAAAAATACTGGGAAAACCTATTTAAAATAAAGACAAGTAAAAAAAGTATAGTCGGTCTGGACCGACTATACGATACCCAATACCATGGTTTAGAGACCCTATCTCTTCGGTATAGAAAATAAGCATAAACCAAATTTGGGTGGCATTGTTATTAATTTTTTTGGCTGTAGATATGATAAATTTCATATCGGGTGCTATATTTACATGGGGACTAGGTAAAAGAATGGACCGATCCTGACCATATTCGGTGAAATCCCTTATATTTCGAAAAAATATATACAAACCAAATTTGAGAAAAATCCGTGCAATATTTTTGTTTTCTGATAGATTTAAGTGAAGATCGGGAAGCAGCCTTATATAAGCTCTATGATTAAGAATTGTCCTATAGGGATTATTGTTGGACTAATAAACACATACAAACCCAATTTGAGTGAGATATATATGATAATTTGGATCTTATGGCAATTTATGTCAATTTCATAGGGGTCATTTGTATGGGGACTAGGTTTGAACATGGACCGAATTTCACCAATTTCAACAGCGTTCATCCTATGGCCGATAAAAACTTATATACCAAATTTCATCAAAATATATTCATATTTGCGACCTGTCGTTTGATTACAAGGTTTACATGGACACTAGGGTGGCCCTACATTATATGGAGGAAAAAAAGTATTCAAACTCTCGGTCTCACCGCCTTGAAATATGCAATTGGCAAAAAAACTGAGAAATACAAAGTTTTGGGTCAATCAAAAAACATTTATTCGTGCCTCAATGCGATTGAAAATTTCAAGTGTGTTTATATGGGGAAAATATGACTTTTTTCAGATTTTATGAAAATTTCGTTTCATAGTTCAATTTTCCCGACAAGTTGTTATATAATACGGGGTCAGTATTAAATTGTCCTTTCAAAAAGCTATCAAACTTCAAAATCGAATAAAACCTCGTCAAGAAATAGCAAATGCCCCAGAGCACTTTTGTGCCAAAAAAAAAAACTAGGTCATGAAATTTGATGGCATTTTTTTCAAGTTTGATAAATTGATTAAAGCCTTAATTTTTTTTGGTCTCTATACTTGTAAGGACTCAGATATGAAGTATTATTACCACGCTGTTAGCCTATTGCGCATTGAGACAGAAAATGGGAAATTTTTTGATAAAATTTTGAAAACTCCATTTTCAAGTTTTAAAAAATTCTATTAAACAAAATTTTAAAAAATGGATCTGACACTTTAAGGTTTTGTTAAGTACATGCTACATATTAACTGCGTGAATTTTACAGTAAATTCCTATTTCAGAATTTTTTTGACACGAAGTTTATTTTTGCGGATTTCGAGAAAAAGGGGATTTTTGTAAAATATTTTGTAAATGTACTACTTCTAAATACTTTGTATCAAAAATTCATCACTTTTCTACTTTTAAATGTTTTATCTTATCTCAATAGCCTAGGGTTTTGGAAAAAAATAATATAACCCCATTAACCCTAATGAACGACAATTTATTCAAAAAATTCAAATATTTTGTAAGTGCTGTTGAATTTTTAGATGCGACGCGTAAAATATCATAACGAAATGTGTAGAACTTCCGTTCCTAAAATTTGGGATAAATCCGAGTACATTAATCCATTATTTGCCAAGGCCAGCTTTGGATTTAAAGATATATTTAAATAAAAATTACCAGAAACGAGTTTTTCTATTAAACTTGATGAAACCACTATTTAGAATTTAGAAATAATAATTCGGTTAAAATAATTCGGATCCTGGGATCAAAACAATCCATTGTGCTATATCTTTGCTGCATATATAAATCAAACGAATATAAATTAAAACAACTTTTAACCAATTTTGTTAAAAAATTATTTTATGTATAAAATCTATATATCTTTCTGAAACGGAAGTGATATTGTTGCAAAAATAAAAGTGGTAAATAATACAGCAGAATGAGGTGTTAAATTGATTGAAGAGTATAATAATATATTCACAAAGAACGAACAAGAAAATCACTACTTATTGTAAGTCGTAAGTGATAATGATAATCCTTAAATACACCAAATAAATAGAATTAATTTTGTATTTCATATTCAAATGAGAACAACATTGGATTTAGCATTACAACAGAAAATAACGTCATCTATGTGGGAAACTTACCACAACACAGCTCTATGCTGACTGCAGAAATAATAGCTATAATCAAAGCTATTGAATATGCTGGAAATAAAAAGTGCAAATACGCTATCTGTAGCGACTCTCTTTTATCTCTGAAGTCCATTTTAAACATCTCTAACAACAATGTATATGCCTCGAAAATCCGTGACATCATTATTAGAAAATATCCCAACATCAAATTAATATGGATACCCAGCCACTGCAATATACCTGGGAACGAGTATGCTGACAATGTAGCTAAATACGCCTTAAGAGCGCCTCTAATTACAACTGAAAACCTCAACACTAAAGATTTATCCAGATACATAATATCTCATCATAAATATAAGGATACAACCTGTCAACGAACATCTTTCTGGTATAAAAAAGAAAATATTAATGATCGTGGAATTTTAAAAATCATCAACAAAATCCTAAACTCAAATGTAAACCGATTGGACTTAACAAAATTCATACGGCTGCGACCAGGACACACAAAAGTCACGCATGGCTGTATTTTAAAACTCCCAATTACATACCCGTGTAGTTGCAACCTAACCTATCCAACCGATCCTTCACATCTCTTAGCAGATTGCCCAAAATTCTACACTCAAAGATCCCGGTGCTTCAACAATAAAGATCCGATGGAACTACTTGCCGATCCAACTGATGAAAATAATTTAACAATTATCAATTACTTAAAATCAACAAACATTTTTAACTGCATTTAATTATACATATATTTTAACAATTACTATTTTGTTATATATCTTTGAGCTGAACACCTCAGTTGCTATTGCTCCTATACACAATTACCTTATAATTTTAATTGTGAGTTAATTTCTAATAAATAAATAAATAAATAATAATTTTTTATTTGATATTAATTTATTAGCTTTGGGTCATTTGTGGGTCTTCTTATTTTTTATACATAAAATAATTTAAAAAAAAAATTGGTTCAAAGTTGTTTTAATTTATATTCGCGAGCAATAAGCAGATAATTGCACCAAAGATATATCACAAGGGATTATTTTGACTCAGAAGCACTGAAGGGTTAAATAAATAAAAATTAACCGAATTATTTTTCTTAAATTCTAAGTAGTGGTTTCATCGAGTTTAATAGAAAAACTCGTTTTCGGTAATTTTTATTTTAAAAAAATCTTAAAATCCAGAGCTGGCCATGACAAATAATGGGTTAACGTTCTCGGATTTATCCCAAATTTTAGGAAGTTTTACATATTTTGTTATTATATTTTAAGTGTCGCATCTAAAAATTCAACAGCACTTACAAAATATTTGAGTTATTTGAATAAATTGTCTTTTATTAGCTTGGGGTCATATGTGACCCAAATTCCAAAAGGGTTAATGCGGTCATATTATTTTTTCCGAAGCCCTAGGCTATTTGGATAAAATATACAAAAAAATCCCATTTTTTTCGAAATCCACAAAAATAAAATACTTGTCAAAAAAATTCTGTCATAGGGATTTACCTAAAAATTCACACAGTTAATCCGTAGCATGTTTTTAACAAAACCTTAAGGTGCCAGATCCATTTCTTTAAATTTTGTTTAAGAAAATTTTTTAAAACTTTTATCAAAAAAATTTCCCATTTTCGGTTTCAATGCGCAATATGTTAACAACGTGGTAATAAAACAATACTTCATATCTGATTTCTTATAAGTATAGAGACAAAAAAAAAATCATGGCTTTAATCAATTTATCAAAGTTAAAAAAATGCCATCAAATTTCGGACATAGTTTTTTTTGACACAAAAGTGGTCTGGGGCATTTGCTATTTCTTGGCGAATTTTTATTCGATTTTGAATTTTAATAGCTTTTTGAAAAGATAATTTAATACTCAAACCGATTTTTAAAACAACTTGTCGGAAAAATTAAACCATAGAAAGAAATTTTCGTAAAACCTCAAAAAAAGTCATATTTTTCCCATATAAACAAACTTGAAATTTTAAATCGATTTCCGGCGCGACTTTTCCTTTTTCCGATTGTCCCCAAACTTCACATATATTAGTTTTATATTGAAAGGTAACAAACTGGACAACGCCTATGCCCAAAATCGCATTTTCATTTTTAAGGACCACTCAGTGTCCATGTAAACCTTGTAATCAAGCTACATGTCTTAAATATATATATATTATAAGGGTATATTTTGCCGAAATATTTGTATATAAGTTTTTGTCGCTATAGAAATTGGTGAAAGTCGCTGCATCTTCAGACGTAGTCTCAATACAAATGACCTCCAAAGATCGAAATTATGTAAGGATATTGGTCAGATTTGGTTTATCTGAAGTTCTTAGTTGTAGCCCCCATATAAAGCTGCTTCCCGATATTCACTTAAATGTATCAAAAAACAAAAATATTGCATTGATCTTTAAATAATTTTGGTTTATGTATATGGGGGATTTCATGTCAAGAGCAGTAACTTTTGAAACCGATGTCTTCCGATCGGGATGAAATTTGCACCAAGGTTAGTCCTATTGGATAGTAGTTTAGACACAATTTTTCAACAAGATCAGTCCAGATCTCTCTGAGTTAGAGGGTATCAAAATTTGACATTTTGGCCAAACAGGTGTTTTTTCTCGTCCATGTAACTTATTACCTATTGTTCTTAGAAAATTTTCTCCCAAATAGTTTAGGTAGCTATTTCTTCAATATTTCGGAAAAAAATACTTAAAAAATACTTTAAAAAAATTTGTAGACTTTTTTTTTTTAGCAAAATTAAAGCATTTTTTGCCTTTTTTTCAAAAAGGGCATTTTTTTTTTTCATAAGAAAGCTTAGGATTTTTCCTTTAAGAGCTTTTTAATCGCTTAGTGGGATGGGAGTGGGATATCTATCAAAATAAATGTTTTGTAACTCAAGACAACGGTTTTTCAATTTTTCACAAATGCACTATTTTGAATTTTTTCCTATTTGTGTGAAAAACCTTACAAATAAAACTTATACTGAGAAACTAGACAAACTAAACTTTCCGAAGGTATATAACATACCTAACTAAAATTTTATACCCTCGATACTGTAATACCCAGAATATGTTAACCTCAGGAAAAAAATCGCTTTTTTTCTATAGAAATGTTGAAAAATTATTATGTTTTATTTATTTTTGATAATAATTAAATTAATGTATAATAATAATAATATTAAAAATAAAAAGATAAATAATTTATTAAAATTTAATCTTAATTGCATTAGATCCATTTATATCATAACTATTTGTATACTTAATTTATTGTAGCTCATGAAGTATTTAAGTCTTGTAAATTTTTAAATACCCAGTCTTTCATCCAGCTTTTTTGTCGCCTTTATTTACTGCGTTTTTTTTGTCAATCCTTTCTTGGCGTTACTAGGTTCAGCTGTTGATTTCGCTGCTGGTTTATTTTTTGTCTTTGGAAAGAAATCGCATTGAATAGAGGCAGAAAACTTTTTCAACTTGAGTTTTCCATCGACAAGCGGTATAAAAGCATGGTATTGAGCGCTGCCATCGATTGTTACCGCAGCATCGAATCTGCTCTTCAGTGTTTTCAATGTTTCCTGATGATCCTCTTTGCTATACTAAAAATTATTTTAGTTTCTTTACAATAACTCTTTGCCCAATGGAATAAAACAGTCGCATCTAAGATGCTATCTTGATGAGAGCACTGGAGGCTATACTTCGCTGCATTTCTTTTAAGATTTGCTCCAATACCATCACATGCTCCTTTACCATGAGCAGTAGGATGAAAATGCCACTCAGCTGGCATTCCAAAATCTTTTTCATGGGCCATAAGATTTGCCAAGCTACTTTTGTTTTTAAAATGTTGACCAGCTCCGTCCGAAACGTAGTATACCTTCTTTACTGTAAATTTAGATTTTAGAAATTTTAGTATTCTCTTCTGGTACTCATAAACTGCAACGGTATCATGTTTTAAATCGTCGGATATGTTTGCCATACTTTTGTGTTCCAGTTTTTCATCTTTCATGTAGTCAATAACTACTGTGAATATAGTTGCTTGGTCGTTATTGAAGTGGAATGCTTGTATGGCATCCTGAAGAACATATTTATAGTTTTCTGCGAAATCATATGAAATAACGAATTCACCAGACTTCAAATGTATCTTCAAATCCTTGAAGAATGACCATTGCTCTTTGACTAAAAAGTCATGGTTTCTCAAGTTTAGCAATCCTGTACACATTTCTTCCACAAAATCATCCACATTTAAAATGATTGTTTTCAATGTGCATCTGTCAGTCTGAATCCAAGAATCAAATTTGACCTCCTCTATATATTCTCGATCTAAAGAGTTGATTAAATTTTCTTTGACGAATGTGTTTTTCGGGCAATTGGTACATTCACCTAAGTGGCAAGAAGTTGTTGCATTAGGACACATAGTCAATTTAAGGCAATCGCGGTAATCGTGTAAATCTTCTGCCGAATCATCTGTTAAATACTTTAAGTTGATTTCCTTCAACATCAGTTTAACATTTTCATGGTAAATGCAAACGCATACTGTGTGAGTTCTGCTGCTTTCTGCCAAAACGCAATGTTTTGGCCTCATTTGGGTTAATTTCGCCAATTCTAACATCCTCGTGTTCTGATTGAAATGTTGCAAATAACTCTTTCAGGTTACAGAGAACCATTCACTTCTGTTATGTTATGAAGGTATGTTACATACCTTCGGAAAGGTTAATTTGTCTAGTTTCTCAGTATAAGTTTTATTTGTAAGGATTTACACACAAATAGGAAAAAATTCAAAATAGTGCATTTGTGAAAAATTGAAAAACCGTTATCTTGAGTTACAAAACATTTATTTTGATAGATATCCCACTCCCATCCCACTAATCGACCAAAAAGCTCTTAAAGGAAAAATCCTAAGCTTTCTTATAAAAAAAAATTCCCTTTTTGAAAAAAAAGGTAAAAATTTAGCAAAAAAAAGTCCAAATTTTTTTTTTTTTTTTAAAGTATTTTTTCCGAAATATTGAAGAAATAGAGCTATCTAAACTATTTGGGAGAAAATTTTCTAAGAACAATAGGTAATAAGTTACATGGATGAGAAAAAACCCCTGTTTGGCCAAAATGTCAAATTTTGATCCCTCTAACTCAGGGAGATCTGGACCGATCTTACTGAAAAATTGTGCCTAAACTACTATCCAATAGGACTAACCTTGGTGCAAATTTCATCCCGATCGGAAGATATCGGTTTCAAAAGTTGGTGCACTTGACATGAAACTAAGTGTCTATACTAAATATGATTATGAATATGAAATATAGTGTCCGATATAAACTTTTTTATATCTACAGGCAAAAAAAATAATAATAATGCCACTCAAGTTTGGTTTATGCTTATTTTCTATATCCAATTAGTTGGACCTAAGACCCTTTCTCTAAACTTATGGTATCGCACAATTGGTCTAGACTGACTATAATTTTCTTTCTTGGTTTGGCATCGACTTGTTTATGGTTATCTCCTCTTAATTAAATTTTCATTTGGCATTATTAAGTTATCCAGAAAAGACATAAACATAAAAAAGATTTACTAATTAATAGTACGAACGGTGATTAAATATTAAAAAACATAAGTTAACTGTTTTTGAATATGTAAGGTATTTTTCTTGTTTATCATCTCTATCCAGTGACATTTCGTTGTTTTTGCGTTCTAATAGCAATTTTGTAAGCTACTTTCTGGTTGCCCTGGTAACGAGCAATAAGAAAAAAATACGTATAAAAATGTATGACAACATTTATCTTAATTTACTTTTATATTGTTATATTAAAAGAAATATAATAATAATAATAATAACATAAAAGAGTTTTGAAAATATTTGAACATACACATGTATGTGTATGTATGTCTCTGTGTATGCATGACTTTTCATTGAGTTTGTGTAAGTATTTTTTATATGGAGTATTAACAACATTGTTAATGAACTTTTAATGACTTTTTCACTTAATTCAGAACCTTTCATTTGTTTGTCAAATGTTTGTGTAATTATATTATATATGTATATATATGTTCCTGTTTTTGTTTTTCATAAATATTAAAATGAGTAAAATCTAATGACTTGTTTTGTTAATCTCTTTTTGTATTTAGTAAGTAAATTATTCTCATAACAACATACTCGTACATAAATATTTAATTATTTTTAAATTCATTGATGCCAATACAGAATTTCTTTAGATTAAATTAAGAAAATTTTATTAAGCTCATTTAATGAATTTTCTAGACAAAGATTGAAGAAGCCAACATTCTTCGAATGGTGTTTTTTTCAATTACTACCCAGCAAAATGTTCTGTTCCAAAGTTGTACTTTTACTAAAAGTAAAAGTTGCACTTTTACTATTAGGATATCGCCTTGCTAGAAGCAGAACAAGTTATATAATTAAATATGGGTTAGTTTAATAATAAATTTAATTTTCTAGAAATAAGTTCTAGAACGTATAAAAAACCAGGATTCGAATTATGGCATTCGCATTTTGGCTTTCATAAGACAATTAATTACAATTGCTCGTATAGTGAAACTTGTTAAGTATAGAAACGATTAAAAATGGAATGCTTTTGACACCATTCACAATTTTAAAATATATCTTTGCCTACAAAATTTTTTAGAATATTTGAAATTTTCTTTTTAGAAATCCTAAAACTAACAAAATTTTTTAAGAGCTTTACAAAAATTTCTTACATTCTATCGTGTAAAATTGTTTTCAAAAAGAAAAATTGGCTCCATTTCTAAAATATATTTTATTGGCAACCAGTTCTAGAAAATGTTGCTGGGCGAGTATGACCTCTGAAATGTGCTAGATAAAATTGTCTATGGTGTACGCCTAAAAGCATACATACATTTTTGATTTCTTTTAAATTGCCAACATTGTTTTTGTATTTAATATCTGTAAATAAAAGATACGGATTTAGTTTAAGATCAAAATAAAAAAAAGACATTCAAGATAATTGCACAAAATAAATTTTTATACCCTATACCACTATGTGGTTTCGGTATAATGGCTTTGTGCTGCTGTTTGTAACTACCAAAAATATTTGACCTAGACCCATCGTTTATTATACCGATCGACTCAGAATCACTTCCTGAGTCGATTTAGCGATGTCCGTCCATCCGTCTGTCCATCCGTGCGTCTATGCGTCCATGTAAACCTTGTAATATTTTGATGAAATTTGGTATATAAGCTTTTATCTGTCAAAGGATGACGCTATTGAAATTCGGTCCATGTTCAGACGTAGTCCCCATACAAATGATCCCTATGAAATCGACATAAATTGCCATAAGATCCAAATTATCATACAGATCTCAGTCAAATTGGGTTTGTATGTGTTTATTATATCCATTAATCAGTAGTCCAAAAATAATCCCTATAGGACAATTCTTAATCATAGGCCCCATATAGAGCTGCTTCCCGATCTTCACTTAAACAAACAAAAATATTGCACAAATTTTTCTCAAATTTGGTATATATATATTTTTTCACAATATAAGTGACTTTACCAAATATGGTCAGGATCGGTCCATTTTTTGACCTAGTCCCCATATAAATATAGCACCCGATATGAACTTTTTCATATCTGCAGCCAAAAAAAATTAATAATGACACTCAAATTTGGCTTATGCTACTTTTTTATACCCAAATAGTCGGACCGAAGGGGGTGTCTCTAACCCATGGTATAGGGTATCGTATACTCGGTCTAGACGGACTATAATTTTTTTACTTGGTTTATTTTTTTTTGCCACGATATAACTTACGAAAGGGTTAGGTTTTTTTCCAAAATTGGGGGGCAAAGTTTAAATTCGTTTTTTTTTTCGATTTACGGGTACAAATTACATTTTAGAAACTCATCGTTTTGGAACATTGTAGAACAATCCTAGAACAATGTAAAACAATCTTCAGAAAATTTTATTTCCAAAAATGGGGGGCTAACTTCGCAATCGTGGAAAAAATGTTTTTCGTTCTCAATTACGTACGTTACGGTTTGCGACATATCTATTTTTGAACAATGTTTAAACAACTAGAACAACCTAGAACAACCGCCATTTTTTTATTTTTCCAAAAGTGGTAAAAATTACATTTTAGAAACTCATCGTTTTGGAACATTGTAGAACAATTCAGAACAATCTTCAAAAAATTGTATTTCCAAAAATGGGGGGGCCGACTTCGCACACTTGTTCTAAAGTTTCCTTTTTTTTTTGTTTTCTCCGTCACTATAATATTATTTTGCTTTTGTCTTTTAATAGTTTATCATTTTTTTTAACATTCAAATTAATTTTCCTTTTTTTTTCTATTTTCTCACTCAAAACAAAGATAAAAATTCTTTGTTTGTACTGATGAAAATTCTATGCACTGTTCAATTCTGTTATTTTGACGATTTTTAAGATGAAAATTCCAAGGATTTCAATTGTAAAATCAAGTATATTAAGGCTTTTCAGAATTCATTGACCATCGAATTTCCCACGATTCACCAGAGTTCTCAATTGTAACAGTTAACCGATTGTACCAAAATTTGTCACAACAGATATACATATGTGTTGATATCTTCTAAATTTTAACAAAATTTGACCATTAATATTAATATTATTATTATCTCCTTGTAAATTATAAACTCACCCAATCAAGTTGAAATATTGAATGAAATAGTACCACGTTTTATTTATATGAAAAAAATTTATGCAAACGAATTCAAACAAATTCAAGTGTAGAATGAAAAACTTTATGAAAATATTAAAATATATTCGACAAATTTTTCTTGCCTACATTTTCTTTTTTAATTACAAAGTGTTTTACAGCTATAGTGGTAGCATTAAAATAACACACTCATAAATTAAAGGATGCTATAACATCGTTTGTTTTTTTTTTTCTTAATAATATAAGCATTGTATATAAAGTTAAATAAGTTGTTATGATATGAAATAAAATAAGTTTTTAAAAAAATTTTTTTGCATTGATTTTGAAAATGAATTTGGTGCGTGAAGTTTTTTTTTTTGTAAAATAACCCAAGATAATGTTTTTCGTTAATAAACCATCATTGCATACCTCGTGGTACTATGCAAAAAATTTTGGTTATGGCCCTAATGTATATATTAGGGTGGCATTGAAAAAAAATTTTTGATTATCGCTTAGCCCTGGGCGGAATATTGTGACACTTGGTCTAAAACTAATATGGTGAAAATTTGAGCTAAATTGGATAACTTAAAGCCTTGCCCCCTAGAGGTCAAAGTTCAGATTTTATGAACTACTGTATTTTTACTGTAATTGTTTGAGGAAATCGTTATTTTTCCCAGGATTCTGGTAAAAATTGGTAAAATTCCTGCAGTGAAAATTTTTAATTATAATCAGAAATATTTTTTGACAAAATTAACTCTTTTGTGTCATGGGGGTCAACATGACCCATTTTTTAGAACACAATTTAAAACCAATATTGTGCAAAATTTTTTGATATACTTATCAAAAAACACGTAAAAAGTAGTTTTGAGTTCAAATTCTAATCCTTTTGCTCTATAAGGTCACAAATTACCCAGCAAAAATTTATATATTTGCATTTTAAAAAATTGTTTTAATAATTAGTTTAAATGAATTATTGATTTTTTTAAATTAAATTTTGTCAAATACATTTAAAAAGAATACATATTAATTTTTAATAATTACTAGTATTATTACATTATTTAATTATAATCATTGCTTAAGTGCCTATAATTTTGTACAACCTGAAAAGTAAAAATAAAACCAAGTTAATAATTTTGCATGAAGTACTGATACAATTTATTCTAACTTTGAATAAGTATTGCCTCTGCTCTTCATCATTTGTAATTTGTTCGTGCTAATCTTGAACTAGTTTAATTCTTCTTTCGGCGCAATCATTAATGGTGTTTAAGTTTCGAATAATTTCCTTTCCTTTTGTGTATTCCTCCAAATTATTCCAAGTACTTGGGTCCCTTTCTAAGAAATCTGTTGAAATCTTAAACCTGTTCAAAAGACTCTTGGTATTTTTGGAGAACAAGTCTTTTAAAATTGATGAATTGTCTCTGTCAATGAATTTTTTGACATTTTCCTGCTTGATAAGTAGCTTTTTCGAAATTTCTTCACCTTCTTCATTAATTTCTTCTTCAACATGACTCAAGCACATCTTTTCAGATAAGTTGGCTTTAGTTTCATCGTCAATTCTATCATCGAATAAAGCGAACCTCACACATTCATCATTTAAATAATAAATGTGATTGATAAATTTAGATATAGCTTTCTCTGCTATTTTTATATTAATAGTTTTGTAGCTTTCTAATTTTCTTATAAATTCTAAATCATTTACAGGAGCCTGTTCTGCTTTGTCTGCATTGAACCAGAAGCTCGAGTAACACTTAATAATGGAGCAAACAATTTCAATTAAAGCATTTGCTTCAGATTCGGTTATTTCAGGGAACTGGTCCCGAAACATTAAAATTTTTAAGGAATAAATGGCTTTCGCCATCCACCTATTAAAGTACATAGCTTCCGGTTTAGAAAATTTCAATCCTCGGGGAGGAATTCCACCCAAGAAAATTATAATTAACTCAAGAAACTCTTCGTAATCATTCCGTGGAAAGTCCTCCTTAATTTTTTGGTTTGCGAAGCTTAAAATCTCATCACTTTCATCAGCTAAAATAGTTTTAAGTCGTGGATATCTTAATCCCGTCAAAAATATATTTTGTTTTATGTTGGGCCAATGCTTTTTAAATTTTTTAAATATAATGATTTCAGGGCCAGTAGAAAATTCCATCTCTTCCGTAAATAAACCTGCTAACACTATTTCCAAAATTTGATGTCTGCAGCCAAGGAATAAAATGTCTCGTCCGATTCTTTTTTCTAAAATATTGCAAGCGCCTCTAAATTTGCCTGTGTTTGAAGCGGTTGTATCAAACACAAAGACCTCTGTAATGTCTAAAATATTGTGTTCCTCAAGAGCATCATAGACTGCAGATGCAATTTCCAAGCCAGATCCCGATGGTCTATCAGGAATACTTAACACTTGTTCTATCTTTGGAGCAGTTGCTATTATTGAGAGACGGTCTTCAGTTTTCCCTGTTACGCTAGACAAAAGTTTTGTATCCCAGTGAATTGTTAATGGTTGAATGTTTTTTAAACGTTAATACAATGTTTGCGCTTTTTGTTTTTCGTAACGCATCCCTTTTCTATGAATTGAATACCGGGTTATAATAAATTCGGATGAGCTTAGCCCAACTGCATCCAGAACAGCTATTAGTATATGAACTGTATCTCTGGAACTTAACTTTAATTTATCCAAAACAGCTGCTAGTCTTGGTGTCAATATTTCCTTGCAAGCTCTTTTTCTTTTCGGGTTTGTGACATTATCCTCTACTTGTGCATTCAAAACAATATCGTCTTCCTCGCTTTGAGTGGATTCTTCGTCGTCTGACTCATCCAAACATAAAAAATCCTAGGTAATAGAATCTGTTAGAATTAGTTTTTATTAGTTTTTGTAAAAAAATTTAAAACACTTTGTTATCTGAAGCTATGGACACATTTTTAAGCAATAACATTTTTTATTAACAGTTTGGTTGAAATGGGTAAAATTTTATGTATAGATTTACCTTTTGAGGTTGATGGAGCTTCCAAAAACTGTTGCGTTCTAATTTCAGCCTCACGTTGACGTTTTTCCCGTTTTTCTTCCCTTGTTTTTAAGTTTACATCAATACCCGCCATGAACCCTTTACGGCCCTTTAATCTCTGTTGTCCTCGATTTTTATAAATTGAAGTGCATCCACATGAGCCATATCAAATAAATCGTCCAGTGAATTTTTCCAAGATTCTCTCCTTTGTTTTAATATATCAGAATCTCTAAATTTACGTTTCGATAACTGCCTCCACTCGTTATACAAGGTCACTAATTTATTTTCTGCGTTTGTGCTTGTCATGACAGGAATGCGGGCCTTTTCCCAAAAAATTGAGCACTCCTTTATAACTAGACGAGCACTTTTTACAACATTTGACTTCGTAGTTCTTAAATTATAAAAAAAAACTCTAAGGCAATCTAATTTTGATGGAAGCTTACTACCTGATAGTTGTTTTTTTTTTTTTGTGACCGATTAAGTATATTTCACTTCTTAGTAGTGGCAAATTTATAGAATTTAAAAAAAAGAATCACTTAAAACATACAATTTATTCGAATGACTTTCAACTGATTTAAAAAAGGAGTTTGACTCGTTCTTTTGTTTGTATTTATTTTTACTACAAACTAATTTTTTTGTAATGATTTTAAACTAAATAGGGGAAAAACCGAAATGTATGTATTAAGCGCTCTAGATCCTGTGTTTCTAATTTCTGGACGTTTTTTTTGTGTTCTTATTTTCACTACAAATTTTGTTTTGCTCACTGAATTAAAAATAAAACGGGGAATCGCCGACTGAAGGTCAAAGTGGTAGTTGCTCATTTTTAAATCCGTTAAATTTAAACTAACAATTGTTAGTTTACACTTATAAGTAGATGGTAACACTATTACTGATTTTGACGATGATAACAAAATCAAAATATGACCCGCACGGGTAATGGTAATTAATTTTATGTATGTCTTTCACACATAAATTTATAGACTCTGAGTGCGTTAAATGAAGTAAATTAGCTCTTTTATGTGATAACTTCGGTAAAATGCGTCCTAAGAACCAATCTTGTAATATAAGATTAAAAAATGGGTTGACCTCCAACACTAAAAGGGTTAATTTTTTCCAAACAAATTTTCAGTTTCTAATTTAAAATAGTTGCTTATTAATCATAATTTGGACGATAATGGTTTTTAATTGTGTCTTTAAAAAATGAGTCATTTTAACTCCCATGAAAAAATATTTCAGATTATAATTTAAAATATTCACTACAATAATTTTACCGATTTTTGCCAGAATCCTGGAAAAGTAACGATTTCTTTAAACAATTACAGTTAAAAATACAGTATACCGTAAAATCTGAACTTTGACCCCTAGGGGGCACGGCTTAGAGTTATCCGAATTAGCTAAAATTTTCACCATATTAGTTTTAGAACAAGTGTCACAATAATCCGTCCAGGGCTAAGCGATAATCCAATGTTCAAATTTCTCCATACAACGTAATGCCACCCTAGTACATATACATATATACATATTTTTTTATACATTGAAATATTCACAAACATGCACTTTTTAAACTTTGTATTTTTAGAAATTTTAATTAATGAAAGTTTTCCTAGAGTTAGCAGATAATTTTTGTTTTATTTTTTTTTTTCAAGTGTTTCAACTTTTTCTCCTACTCTGAGCCAAGCCAGCATCACATGGAGTCAAACCACAAATTCCATATGAAAAAATTACAATTCAGTAGGGTGCGACTGATTTGCAAATATTGTCATTTTGTCATTAGTAAGAGCTTAGTAAAACGTTAAAAATCTAAATAAATATATTCATAAATTTTAAATATTAAGATATTTTTTTTAAAGACCTTATGTTAAATTATATGCTGATCAAATGTAGAAGTATTATTGAATGTTCATAATTGAACATTTCACCTCAAGTAGTTGGCAGTTTCCTTTTTTAGCGCTTGCAAAAATAAGTAATAAACTTTGGCTCTTTGTCTTATTTTCGCTCGTAGTATGTTTTCAAGTATTAAGTACTAGACGACACAAAAGTGTAACAGAAGTAAAAGATGGATGTGGGATCAGGAAAAAAAAATAAAGTAATTTGTAAGAATGTATTTCTTTTTATCTCCATCTACTCTGCTTCTTCTTTAGCACTTGTGACAGTTTACATGCAATTAATGCTGGCTGCCATGTAAATGTTTGCTGTATTAAAACATACGTACTCGTCGGTATATAAACAAACATTTAGCTATCATCTGCTATGCAAACTTTGTAAAACTTATGCAGCTTGTTTCTTTTTGTTGTTGGTGTTATTGCCTTTGTTATAAATATTGTAAAAATATGCTCTATGGTATGTGCAAGAGAATAAATGAAACTGTATTCTGTATACTGTTACTCTTTATTATTCATGAAAGAAATTGAACGATATGCGGAAATGGAATAACTTTAATAAGATGAACTATGCCCAGTATTTTTAAACCATCCGACAGTATATACTATATTGCACATGTTCCTTTTATTAATGGACTTCAATGGACTTTATACTTTAAAGCTTAAATTTATTCTACGATGCACAGAGTGTTGAAATGTACCAAAAGTGAGGATTAGTTCAAAAGATGGGAGCTAATCACTGATATCGAGTAAAATAAATCGAATTTTCATATTTTGGTTTATAATTTATAGCAGACGGACAAACCTCAGACCTCGTATATTTTTTACTTTTAACTAGGGGTCATAATTCGTTAGCTATGACAGAGTAAAATTTCCTAGTATATTATGTTGGATAATAAAGCAATTCTTTCGATTGAAATATTTCGATAACAAATACGATGATTAGACCCCTGAATTCTACATCACTAATTGCAAAATATTAATGTTTTCAGTAAATTACATTATTGGGTGGGAGCAGTCAAAGTTAAATAGTTTTTACAAATTTTACGTGGCGTGGCTAAAAGTGAATATTGAGATTTATCGAGTGGTTTTAATTGTTATTAAGTCCTCTAAAAGTAAAAATATTATGGAACCATCAAGTCTTTGAGTATATAATTACATCATTTTTTTTTAAATAAATGTTTTGCAACATTTTTAATGCTTTTTAAAAGTTGCTCTATATATGGGGTATTTTCGATATATACATTGAATTCCAACAAATTCCAGGTCGAAATCAACAAGCAAATTTTACTAAATGCTGAGATTTCAGCTTATATATGAGTGGTTTTATGTTAAGTGACTCAACTTCTGAAACCGATGTCTTCCGATAGGGATAGTAATTTAGACACAATTTTCAACAAAATCGGCCAAGACCTCTCAGAGTTAGAGGGCGTCAAAACTTGACATTTTGGCCAAGCAGGTGATTTTTCTCATCCATGTAAGTTATTACCTATTGTTCTTAACAAAATTTGTCCCAAATAGTTTAGATAGCTATTTCTTAGGTTAGGTTAGGTTAGGTTGATAAGAGGAGCTATGTAAATACATAGCTCATATCCGTTGTGTCCGGATATACACCTAAGCCAGAAAGTCGGCTTGTTGGGCGCTCTACATCTCTACATTCATCTGGTTATCTACACCTCTACTAACTTAGAAATTTGGTTTCATCAGCAAATTTCCTGAGTGATTTCCAGCTTATCCCCCTAAGACCCGTCAAGCCTGGTAGGATGTTGTTGGATAGATATCTGACCCTTGTTCTTGCAAATGCAGGACAGTAACAGAGGTAGTGTTCTAGGGTTTCGTCATCCTCTCCGCAAGCTCTACAAGTGGCCGATTCCGCCCGTCCTATACGGTATAGGTGAGCCCTCAGCTCAGAGTGTCCAGTGAGGATGCCAATCATCCTACTAAGTTCTCCCCTACTCAGATTAAGGATCTCCCTAGTTCTTGTAGTGTTGGGAGAACCCCATAATATCTTTGTAACCTTACCCACGTCAGTCTCTTCCCAAATTGATACATGTGAAGGTATACACTTCCGCGATTTTATCACAGCTAATATCCACTGTGTTGGTGTCTGATCATGTGGTCGGTGATATATTCCCCTGTTACCCTTAATCGTAACATAGCCAGAGCAGCCTCATATTTAATTCTAATCTCGATTGGGTGTATAGATAGAATATGCTCTAAAGCCCTCGTAGATGTAGGCCTTATTGCACCACTGATCCCTATGCAAGAGAAGCGCTGTATCTTTTGGAATTGTTTAATGTAGCATTTCCTGTTCATTGACGTCCATATGACTATGGATGCGTAGGTTAGAATAGGTCTAACGACGCTTGTCTAAAGCCAATGTGTCATCCTCGGGTTTAAACCCCATTTTGAGCTTAAAGCTCTTCTGCAAATGGCCCATACACAATGAGACTTCGCAACCCTGCTCTCTATATGGTTTTTCCAAGTGAGCTTCTCATCGAGAATCACCCCAAGGTATTTCACCTTTTGTGTGATTCTAATCGTTTTGCCCTGGAAGCGAGGTTCATCAAAGTCGATTTATTTTCGTCTTCCTAGTAAAGAGGCATATTTCAATTTTCTCGTATGCTATTTTGAGCGCATCCGATACCCTCCTACATAAATTTCTAGGATCTTTCCCCCTTAACAGTATCGCGACTTCGTCTGCATAGCAGACAGGTTGAAAACCCTTATTGGCTGAAATCCTTAGCAGACTGTTTATAGTGGTCACCCAGAGAAGGGGGGATAAAATTCCTCCTTGAGGTGTCTCTTATTCTAATACCACCAACCTCGAAACTTATCCATCTATCCCCTAGATCCAGGCTTTGATATGCCGGTCAATGTCGAATCGTTCTAGGGATTGGAGTAGCGTATTGGTTGATACATTGTTAAAAGCTCCTTCTATATCAATGAATATATCCAGAGTGGAGATTTTTAAATCAAAACATCTTTCGATGTGGTGAACTACTTCATGTCGTGCAGTTTCCACTGAGCGTCCTTTTAAATAAACGTGTTGTTTGAACTTCAACAACTCATTTGGGATTTGAGATTTAGCCATGTTATCGACTATTCGCTGCAAGCAGAGAATATGCCAGCCAGACTACTACCAATTAAGTCCCCGCTTTTTTGTAATAGAGCAGGAAATATTTCATCTGGGCCTGCTGCCTTAAAGGGGGCAAAACTTTGTATTGCCTTAATTACCATATTTTCGGTTATTCTATCATTTCTTTCCTCTCGATATTGTTCTTCATTAGGCCCTTCATATTGTTCCCCATCGGCTCCTGTCTGCTGTTCCAAGTTGGTTCCAGTTGGTCGGGACATAGTGGTACCAGTTTCTGGGTTCCTATTCGGCCCATTTTCTTCGTTGAAAAAGTGTATTTTCATCATTATTCTTAAGGACTGTTCCATTGATTCCGCCCGAATCCCGTCCTTATCGACTAGAGTTTTTGGCTGTGAATGGGTTTTCGATAAGAATTTCTTAATTTTCGAGACGTAATTAACGCTATCAACCTGTTCACAGAAAAGTTTCCAGAAGTTGCGTTTGGCTACTCGAACCTTTTTGTTGTAGTCCCTGAGTTTGTCATGGTAGTCATCCCAGTATACTACATGTTTTTACGACGAGACCTATTAAATAATCTTACCAAGATTTTGTAACTCAAGACAACGGTTTTTCAATTTTTAGCATATGCACTATTTTGAATTTTTTCCTCTTTGTGTGTCAGTGTTTCTAAAACCTAACTTAAATTTAATACCTTCTATACTGTACTACCCGCAATATGCTAACCTCGGTTTACCAGATCAGAAGTAAGAGTATTAAATTCAGCTTTGCCGTATCTTTATTACTCTCCACTCGTGCTCTAAACACATTACTATAACCAACATTGTTTTTAATTGAAAGAAATTACTAACTGCAATCAGCATAAATGTAGACACATACAATTACTTTCTTGTTTATTTAAAGAGAGCAAGAGCATAACCATGCTCTTACTCTCATCGATAAACCATTCGTTAACATGTGTTAAACAAACAATTGATATATATTTAAACCATATTTATATAATGTTCTTGGGTTGACTATAATTTTATTAGATATGGAAATAGTGGAAAGATTAATAAGCAGGTTAGCAGAAAAATTAAATTATATGAAGGATGAGATCGAGTCTGCACTGCAATGAAATTTGCTATTTTAAAAATACCTATTTTAACAGTAATATTAAAGAATCGGACAAAAATATTATCAAACAGTATTTAGTTGTGTTCACAAAATTTATTATTTATGTGATAAAAGCTAAATTATTATCTAATTTTCAAGTATTAAAAAAAAAAAACGTTCCATTGCTCATTATTTAAAAAAAAAATTCTGAAAATAAAATTTATAAAAGAGTACGAAAGTATTTGTAACAATTGAAAACTAATTTATTTTAGATATTAATAGGCCAGGCGATTTCTTGTGACGATATTTTGTTCTACCGTTTTATCCTGATTTTGACCAAACTTATTTTATTTGAGAGGTATTTCTTTTTAGCGGTTTGGCAGATTTACAGATTTTTGTTGAAAAATAAACCTGCCTAGAAATTGCACTCGAATTTCGAGCGCTGGAATCTGCTAGTTTTGGATTAAAGTACATAACTCAGATTCGTTAGACAATGAAAATAAACAGTTTAGTTTTAGATATTCTGTTATTTCTATACTCAAACGCTGCAGACCAAATAATGTTTAGTGCAATGAAATTTTAATTTTAATACATATTACCATTAATTCCTTAAAACATTTAATATGGACTCAAAAATGTGAAATGTATATTGTGCTAATTATGAAATTTCATAAAATGTTTATAATAAAATTTTATATAAAAACAATATTATGGCCTCGATATGAGGAAGGAAATTATACGTTTTTAAAAAAAGAGTTGTATTAAAAATTTTACACGTATTTCATATTTTTTTATACACACTAACGAGCGCTTTCTAGAGCTTTTCGTTTTATTTTAATTTAGCGCCTTCCAGCGCTTTTTGAAGTACTGTTTTGCACTCTTGCTTCAAAAAAGCTGGCCCCGCTGTACCGAACGTCTTCTGCAACATCCTTAACGTTTCTGTAGCATAATTTTCCTCCACAAACAAAATTTAATTGACTTTCTTTGTTTAAAGCAGATATTGCTAAAATCGCCAATGAAGATATTCACAGATGTCAAAAACAATACCAACGTAATAAAAAAGTGTTTGCCCAAGTCGATAAACCCGTGAAGTTTAATTGAATAGTATAACACTATATCGTAGTGGTTATGTATTTTCTCAGAGAACACGAACAGTACTCCACCGCAACACAATATACTTACGGTAGTTTAGTGTACTTTTGTATGCAAACAACAGTTTTTCTTTTGGTATGTATGCAATTTTATATAAACCTAACATGCACCAAAAACTACACTGAACAGACCAGTATTCTTAAATTATTTTTCATAATTCACTTGTAAAAATACAAATTAAAAAAAAAAAATGATTTTGTTTAAGCGCCCTATTATACTCGCCTAAGATGTATCAAACAATTTGACTTAGACTGTTCACTTACAATAACGTGGTATTTGTAGAGATTTATAAAAACTCTTTTAATGTTCATTACGTCATGTCGAAAATATGAATCTAAAGGTAAGTAGCCAAGAGCCATATATTACCTGCAACTTTTAAAAGCAGACACCTTATGGTGAGTTAGAGTGGTGACATATTGCTAAAAAAAAGTATAAGGAAATAAATGACATCTTAATAATGAAACAAACCCTTTCAGGAAACAGCAGGAAAAATCTTTGTCAATATATTTCATGATTTCTTTGTACAGTGAAGACATAAAGTATTCGTCGATTTATATTTGTCTTAAAAATCGTTCATAATAAAAACAAGTAAGAGTGTTAAATTCGGCTGTGCCGAATCTTTGATACCCTCCACCTCGGTTTGAGTCTTGATAATAAATGTAAATGAAAAAGTAAACAATTTGTTAAACTTAATACCAAATTATTTCAGCAAATTCTTTGGGTTGGTTTTCGTCTTTTCTATTATTTCGGATTTATTTCGGTGTTTGCTTTTTGGTCATCGTGGTTGCTGATCGGCATGCAATTAGGTTATATAATGCATGAGTTTCCGGTTATATGACATAACTTCTCGTTTAATTAAGTTTTTGCTAATTAAATAGCTCGCCCTAACCTCCATTGCAAAGGTAATGGTTGTGTAGAGTTGCTATATGCATTAAATCGTGCTAATTGGAGATGGCTGTATAGTTTCTTTTAACTGGCCAAATATTTCTTCATTGCGGCCATATAGGTCGGATGGAGTAACAAAATAATAACCAAAAAAAAAAAAACTTTCTCAATTTTTTTATTAAAATATTGCCATATTTGGAAAACATAGAGAATAAATTTATAATAATAAATATTCAAATTTGGGATGCCAAACGCAAAAAAACCAAATGTCCCAAACATTTTAAATAAAATAATTTGTTCTCTTTATTTTCTGATAAACTTCAAATTTTCATAAAAAAAAAATTGTAAAAATTTATATATAAAAAATAACATTTTCATAAAATTGCGTTTATTTATGTAACAATTTTTATGTTCGCAATTCTTAAGTATCATTTGACGTTTTCTAAAATTCATTGAATTTAAATTAATGTTTTCTGTAGTGTGATTCTGTAAATTTCAACGATCCGACAATCGCAAAATATATCGACAGCTATTGTTGTTTGCACTAAGGATTAAGTGATTCACTAAGTACATACATCTTAACGACAGTCGACAAATCTTTTTTCTATTTATTTAAATTGTAAACGAGTGGCATCTCTGTCAAAATAAGCGAAAAACACAAAGAATAGAAAAAAAACAAATTACTTCGTGTTTGACAGGATGATTTTATGTTTATGTTTAATATCTTTATTTTGTTTACTAATATTTATGTTTATTTATTTGGAAATGAAATAATGAATTTAATATACAATTTAATTTTTTTATTTATATAAAAAAGTTTTTTTATAAAGCAAAATATTTTCACTATTTTATGATTTTTATTTATGTATGACGACATTTCAACCTAAAAATTTAAGTTTTTATCGATTGAATAAACAACACAAAAACGGTTGTCGTTTAGATAACAACAACAGCTGACTTTAACAATAGCGAATATCGTTTAAAAATTTTACTGATAATTTTGCAATTTTCTTTTTTTAACGATTCGACTATCGTTAAAAGAAGTTACTGAATCGTGGTACTGAAAAGCTATTAATTTCTCCTGAATGTCAAGATTTTTTTTAAATGTAAAAATTTTTTTAATGTAAACACAGGTATTTGGTGTTTTTTTTTTGGAATTTCAATTTGTGTTTAACGAATAAAATTTATATATTAAAGATGCAATTGATGTCTTCTAAATTTAAAATTATAATTTCCGACGTTTTGATATGATTTTCTGAAATTCAATTAATTGTAATTTGTAATTGGAAATTTTTAATTCCAGTTTTTAGAATTGATATTTTCTTAAATTTGAATGGAAAATTAAAAAAAATGCAATTTTGTATTTATGTGAATAATAATGGTTTAGTAATTATAAACAATTTTTAAAAATTAGATGTAATCGCAATCAGATATTTTGTAGGTAAAGCAGAATAATAATTCTATATAACTATGTAGAACTGTTTTGAAAGCAAAAAACTCATTGATGAACTCGGTAACTCTATTTTGTAAAGACAACAAAAAGTTAATATGCCAAACTTATGTTCATATTTGTAAAATAATAATGAAAAAACGTATGAAATAAAAGACCAGCCGTGTATACTCTTAACATTGTTCTGTATGATATCCAGTTGAAAATATTAACATTCATGTTGAAAAAGAAATAAATATTGCAAAGCTAATTAGAACAAACAAAATTTGTGGCGCCATCTACTGTGGCATAGTCACGCTGAGCAAAATGAAGTGACACTCTGTTAATGCAAAATAAATGTATTTTCCCCACAACACAATATTGCAGAATTTTATGTAAATAAAATAATATACCGACTTATTTCTAACATGCAGTTAGTTGTTATGGATTAAATATATATTATATATGTATATTATTTGCTTTATGCATTCTTGGCCTTACAAACATCATGCTGTCCTTTCTTTCTTCCCAAACCAGGTTGCCTGTCAACGCTCATATTCTTCTAATACTTTCGAATAATATTGGAAACAGTTTCACGGCAGACCTTTGATTCTTTTGCCAACTTTTCGTAGGACCAGATGGGATTTTGTTGAAATTATTTTATAAATTTAGCACGCACTTCTATTGCATCATTCTTTTTAATAAAACTAGCAACAAATGACCAGGCTGATCATTAAACATAATAAGTGATATATTTTCCAATGATAACTTGATCACAAAAAAAAAAAAGAATTTAAATATTTGCGAAAACAGTTAAGGGGGCGTGTATAAAAATGTTTTCGATCTCATTTCTTGTATATGATAATGTGGTTCTTACTACAACTTAAGTCGCTCTGATAATAATATTAACTAGCAGATTCGAGCCCTCGAAATTCGAGCGCAAATTCTAGGAAATTTTATTTTTTCATTAAATAAAGACCCTAAAAGTATGCTTATCAATTATAGCAATTCACAAATCAACACAAAAAAACAAATTAATTTTTATTACAATCACATTAACAAATTTAATAAACACACACATAGCATTGTACAATTTTATGGTTGTGTTAGTAGCAATTTTAAATGCAATTTATTCAAAATAAGGGAAAAAATTTAAAAATCTGTAAATCTGGTGAACAGCTAAAAAGAAATACCTTTCAAATAATATACATTTGGTCAAAATCTGGATAAAACGGTAGAACAAAACATCAGTCACAAGAAATCGCCTAGCCTATTAATATTACAGATAATATTTGCGAAAAAAGTTAAGGGAAAAAGCGTGTATAAAAATGTTTTCGATCTCATTTCATATTGTATTGATAATGTGGTTCTTACGACAACTTAAGTCGGTCTGATGTGGACTATTTATATCACCAATTTCAGTTGCGTTCATCTTATGGTCGATAAATACTTATATACTGAATTTCATCAAAACATTTGCGGCCTGTAGACTGACTAAAAGGTTTACATGGACACACCGACAGACGGACAGACAGACAGACAGACAGACAGACAGACAGACAGACAGACAGACGGACGGAATGATGACTAGGTTTACATGGACACACATACAGTCGAATGGACACACAGACAGATGGACGGACAGACGGACGGATTGATTACAAGGTTTACATGGACACACAGACAGATGGACGGACAGATAGTCAGACGGACAGACGGACGGACGGGTGAAAATCGCTAAGGCAATTCAGAAACTGATTCTGAGTCGATCAGTATAATAAAGGATGGGTCTAGGTCAAATATCACATCAGCACAAAGTCATTATACCCTCACCATATAGTGGTCTAGGGTATAAAAAGTATTCGTAGCGTAAGTATTTGTATTTCTTGTAATTTTTTGTTTTGTGTAAAAAACGCTAGAAAATTAGACAACTTAAATGATGGGACGTAAAAGGAAACTACCAGAGATATTTGGTTAAGAAAGGATATTCCTATAAATTGCCGAACAAGTTCAGAGACCTCGTAATACAGTCATTACTTCAAATTTGGTAAAATGATTGCCTAGACTATTGAGGGAAGTTATAGCTAGTAAGAGTGATCCAACCAAATATTAATAATGCGCTGAAATATTTTATTCTTTTTTCTATCTTTTACCCATTATAAATACGAATATGATTATTTTTGAAGTTTTATGTTAAATAGACTTAAGAAATATAATATTGAATTAAAAAAAATCTGTTTAGTGCTAGTTTATTGTTACTACAGTGCACACTCGGTATTCGCGACTACCCATTATCGTGATGGCCCAGTTCCAGCAAAACTATAAAATGGCGACAGTTGAAAAATGTTCTATATTAGTGACTTTTATTTTTTTTTCTTCAAATTGTAAAAATAATATCTACTACCCTGGTTTGACTGCAGTGCTTCGCCACATGCTTTGTCTTAACGTAAGCAGTAATAAGGGACATCCCCTAATTTTTTCGTACATGAGCCTCTTTGCATAATTTTGGTGTTTCATTTTATCAGTTAATTTTTGTCTTTTGTGGTGTTTGCAGTGCCCACGATTACCCAAAAATTTTAGATTAAAAAAAAAATCCAAAGTGGAGATTCCATAACATCAATTTGCGAAACTTACAAGTTGCATAATTCTTCGGTTTACCGAATTAAAAAACAAGAAACAGCAGTCAAAAATTTCGTATGATCAATTAAAAGTGGCCCTGGCAAACGTTGCACTTTAAAGAAAGCAGATTATCAGAGCCATTCAATAGCATTCTAAAATTTAGCAAAACAATTTAAGTTTCAATACTACAGATGGATTGTTTAAGAAGTTTGAAAGTCGACATGGAATTGGATTTTTAAAAATAACTGGTGAAAATTTGTCTTCGGCAACTTATCCTCTTGATCCATTTGTGCAGGTGTTTGAAGATTAAGTTGATAAGCATGGGTTACCCCTTGCTCAAATCTACAACGCCAACGAATCCGTTTTATATTATTGAAGGCTTCCAAATCACACTCCTGTCACATGTAGTGAGACAACGCACAGTGGCGCCATTTGAGTTTTTTCGTTGCAAAAATCATATCTTTTGAACCGAATAACATAACTGAACAGGGTGCTACACTTTGTAGGGGCCTACTTATGGGTTATCAAAGTTAAAATTTGTAGAAAAATCAATTTTATGGTAACTAAAAAAAATTATTTTTACATTTTTAGATTGTTTTTATTTTTTTTTTCTTTAGGGTTTTATGTTTTAAATTATTACCCAACAAATTAAAAAAAAAAAACTACTTCTTTTTTAAATCTATTTTTTCAATTTTCTGTAAAATATTCATCACAATTCGTAAGAGAAGGTATATCTAAAAGACTAACCATTTCTAAACTAGATGCTGCCAACATGTTGAAGAGGTCCTCATTTTGCCTTACCCTTGATGCTTTGAATGTGTTCTGCAATCTATATTTTTTATAAAATTTGTTAAGAGACTCCAAGATCGTTCCCAGTCTTTTCACGATTTGATTGTCAATTCCAGTGATTCTAGTTACTGCCTCATCATTTTCAAAAAATCTCCTAGAAGTGTTTCCATCGTTTGAGTTACCGTATCGTGCTTGGGACAGTCTACTTTTAGTCCAACTTGTTTAAAAAAAGCATCCTGTATTTGCTTCTTTCTGATCTTTTCCATATCCTTTATTGATGTATTTTCATCGAAGTTTTCCTCCTCTTGTGGCCAGTATACATTCCATATTCGTAATTCTCCTCGTTTGTAGAATCGTTTAAATTACCAAAGTTCTTCTGACTCTTTTTGCAAATCGGGCACGACAATGTTGAGGTTGTTCCTGTCAGTTCGTTTACGACTTTTCCGTCAACCATGGTCAGGTGGAACTCGTAATTGCATTCAATATATTTTCCTTCTCCAATTTGCAGCTTTGTAGGCTTAATCTTGCTTATTTGTTCTTCAATGTCCTTAACCGTGGTCCGTATGAGTTCTGCCGATTCCCTTGCAAACTGAAACATTATTGGTCGGCAATAATGTACTGATGACGGACGTGGATTTTTCCAGTGTAGGGAAACATCAGATTTTAGCCGCAAAGGAACAACAGATGCCATAAACATATTTCCGTCCGATATTGTAGCGTCATCGGAAGATATCCTTTGCTTATAAACGCTTTGTCCGGATGATCCATCGCAGCCCCATTTGCTGATCAATATCAGTTTCTCAGGAAGAATTGTCACCTCATTTTCAGGAAGACTCTCCAACAACCGTTTTGCTGTATGGCCCATGAGATCCTGCAGATTGGCTTTCACAGAGACTTCCGTAAACTCCGTATGCAGTGGTCGTGAATTTATTTTGGCTTGCGTAATATGCTTGTATCCTGGTAAAACGTCAGCCCCGTGTCGCATCAAGGATGCTCGTAGTATCTCATATTTTTCTTTGGAAAGTTGCAAGTCCATAAACAAGGCCAAGGCTTCTTCGGAACCATACTTTTTAATGTGTGCGTTTGTGGGCGTGGGAATGCCTTCCTTAATCCTTTTTAGTCGCAGTGGGCTTGCATCAGCAACAGATTTTGTAATCTGCGACCTAACTCTTTCACTATCCTTTGTATATTTAATAGACAGCGCGTCCGATAAATGCTTCGTGGTCAAGTCATTGGTGGCATCGGCAAGTTTCCTCTTTCTTGTGAAAATTGAACACTCCTCAATACTTCTTTGTGGCCTTCATTTTGCTCCTCTGGTTGATGTGGTGGGTTTATCTACTACCAGTATATCCAGGATGGGTTCTTTATTAAGCCAGTCCTCGTATTTGGAGTTGAAGTTCTGAATGGTTCGATTAAATTTCACCCATTTTGCCTTAATATTTGCATATATCAGTTAAAATTAATTTTTATAATTTCGCTTCTCTCAATATTTCCGTATAAGCTACCAAGTTCTTCTAAAGCAGCTTCCGTGAAAAACTTTGGTGTGGTTGACCTTCTAAACAGTTCAAATAATTTTAAATTGTTCAACGCCATGTTTTCAGTACTTAAATTGTTTAACGCCATGGTTTCAGTACTTGTTGCGCCAACTTTCAGTCGTAGACTAATCCAGGCATTATGCTTATTTTGCAATATATAGGCTTATGCTACCACGCCTAAAAATTTACCTGTTCCCTGCATACATATGGATTTAGGCTGAATTATGCAATTTTGATATTATGCTCGTGTCTACATAAGATTTATGCCTACCTGGAGGGACCATAAGTCAATATTGTTCTTGACCATTTGTACTCCAAAGTAATTTTTAAGTGAGGTGCGTACCTGCGAATTTCAATGAGTAATTTTTTGTGCATCCTGTGTCTGTAACAGAATATTGGGAGTAGACTTTGGCAGAGGCTCACAGGTAGACAACCGACTTAAAATGCAATATTCAAACTATTAGATCAAACTACTGTCAGTCAAAACATGTAAGGGATGCACGCCATACAATTTCTGCAACCATGTCTTTTTAACCTTTTTTACCTCTAGAAGACAAACGGGCACGTACGGGCAGATAAAACCTTTTGAATTATGTAAAGAAATAATCAAAGAACATGTTTTGCAAATATGGCAAATATAGAAAAATATACATTTTTTTATTTTCCGACAAAGTTGAAAAATAGTGAAAAAACGAATAGTTTTTAAATAGTGATTTACCAGGAGAAACACAAAGCAAATAGTTAATTTTTTTTTATCATTATACATTTAATAAATACATCAATCAATACAAACAAAAAATAAGGCGATTCGTTACCTATTTTTCGTGATATTACACCTGAAATCGCAAAGAATTGACTAAAAATTGTGTGTTTTTTTGAAAACCGAAAGTCGGTCAACTTTGAACCGTTATATCTTCTAAACTAAAAAAGTGATATTATTAAGAGTAGCATATTTGAAATCGTTGAAAAGTTTCCTATAACATGGGTTTATTCAAAACTTCGTCGGCGCACATGAAAATTTTGATTTTTGCAACCTCGTTTGCTCTACGGGCGCCACTGTACAACGGCACCCAGAAGGTAAGTTTGTAAAGAGGGAATAACTTTCTTGTTCTGTTACAGTGTGAATGGTACAGACAAACTGAAATTGATGGTGGTTGGAAAATCGATATATCCATGCACTGTTGAAGGTTTTTTTTTTATTTCAAAAATCCAGTAATAAACAAATCCAGTGGATGACATCATACATTTTCAAGGACTGACTTCAATGCAAATTTATTATTCATGTAAACTTTTTTTTTGGTCAGAGTATTTTTCCGGCAACAAACAGTTTTGCTTTTGTCGCCAATTATCCAATTATCGCAAAAAAGCGATGACGGTTTAATTGTAGCAATGTATTGCACTGCGCTTATTCAGCTTATTCAGCAAAACCTTATCAACTGTAACAAATTACACTACAAAAAAAAAATGCTTTGCCCATATTTGGACTTTAAACTAAATAATTTCAATTTAAAAAATGTTATTCAGATTCTAGCTACATCCTGGATAAAATATCCTCGTCAAACATTAAAATATCTTGAAATGCATTGATGAAATTTAATAGCGAATGGATCGAAGAAGACAACAGCCACTAAATATTTTACAAACTAAAATTCGTGTGAAAAAACGCAAAGATTTCAACCATAGCTGCGCATTTAAAGTTGAGATTAGTCCGGAACATAATGGTTGACATAAACAACTGATTTCAAGAGACTTTTCCCACAGAAAGTAATGAGGAGCAAATAGAATTATCCTTAAAATGGCTTTGGAAAATGACAAGCCGGCGACATCACCTTATGAACTAAATATGTGATTCAGCCATTGTTTTAAAAAAATTGTTAGCCAAAAGGGCAACTTAAAATCTCCGAAATTATTAAAAATATTTCAAATATAAATATTTCACAAATATATGAATAAAAAAGTTTTTGTTTGTAATAATTACAAACTATTTTTTTCAATGAATTTTTAAGTTCGGTTATCGCGAAAAATGAGCATCCGCAACAGCACTGATTTTTAATTAGTCGCGAATACTGAGTATGCACTGTATTTACATGTTAAATGAAAAATAATAGAATCGTGGAATACTTTATCTCTTCACTGTATAATTCAACGAAAATGAAAAAAGAATTAAATGAAATATTTTCAGACCACTTTTTTTTGTATCTGAGTTTAACAATTTTTAATGAGCTCAAAAAAAATTTTTTTTTAAGAATCTACCATACAGCCAACCAACCGAACAAAAAAAAAAAAAAAAAAAACAAACACTTAAATAATATGCGTAATATTCCTTGTACGAGTATTTATGCATTTTTTTCTTTTTAAGAATCTTTAGAAGGTTTTTATCAAACACATGGGGAGATGAGAGATGGCTTGATAAGGAGTGCGTTAGATGGTGTTTGACAAGTTGTTGAAAGTCTCTTATTTATAAAAATATTTTCCAATTGAAGTTCTTGAAAGCTGTGTGTGTGTTTTTTTGCTTTCTGTTCAAGTTTCAAACTTATCGTTATTCATTATAAAACTGTATCTTTATATTTTTTTTTTTCAAATTCTACTTATTTTACTTCGTTTTTAATGACAGCTTTTAAGTTGTACTAGTTCCTTGTTTCTTGATTGTTGATGTGTCTCTGCTCTCCAGCAGTATCAGTAGTAGCAGTAAATAGTTATAGTTTTCATTCTTCTAAATACTGTATAGAATGACATGGTAGTAATTGACAACAAGTAGAAATTATTTCTATTTGTCTTAAGTTTCACTCTGATATTTGCAAAACTTCCTTCTGAAATTTAATTCATGTTTCTTTCATATAAGAAAATTGTTCTTTCTTTAATTAATTTTAAAGTTGTCTTTATATAAAGAATATTAAATTTCATTTTGTATGTTGTATATACTAGTAAACTACATATATAACGGGTGATTTTTTTGAGGTTAGGATTTTCATGCATTAGTATTTGACAGATCACGTGGGATTTCAGACATGGTGTCAAAGAGAAAGATGCTCAGTATGCTTTGACATTTCATCATGAAATCCGAACGATCTGCCACAACGTCTAATTTTCAGTGAATGGGCCCTAGAAAAGTTGGCAGAAAATCCGCTTTTTTATCGACAAATTTTGTTCAGCGATGAGGCTCATTTCTGGTTGAATGGCTTCGTAAATAAGCAAAATTGCCGTATTTGGAGTGAAGAGCAACCAGAAGCCGTTCAAGAACTGCCCATGCATCCCGAAAAATGCACTGTTTGGTGTGGTTTGTACGCTGGTGGAATCATTGGACCGTATTTTTTCAAAGATGCTGTTGGACGCAACGTTACGGTGAATGGCGATCGCTATCGTTCGATGCTAACAAACTTTTTGTTGCCAAAAATGGAAGAACTGAACTTGGTTGACATGTGGTTTCAACAAGATGGCGCTACATGCCACACAGCTCGCGATTCTATGGCCATTTTGAGGAAAAACTTCGGAGAACAATTCATCTCAAGAAATGGACCGGTAAGTTGGCCACCAAGATCATGCGATTTGACGCCTTTAGACTATTTTTTGTGGGGCTACGTCAAGTCTAAAGTCTACAGAAATAAGCCAGCAACTATTCCAGCTTTGGAAGACAACATTTCCGAAGAAATTCGGGCTATTCCGGCCGAAATGCTCGAAAAAGTTGCCCAAAATTGGACTTTCCGAATGGACCACCTAAGACGCAGCCGCGGTCAACATTTAAATGAAATTATCTTCAAAAAGTAAATGTCATGGACCAATCTAACGTTTCAAATAAAGAACCGATGAGATTTTGCAAATTTTATGCGTTTTTTTTTAAAAAAAAGTTATCAAGCTCTTAAAAAATCACCCGGTATAATACAGTGGATGTTCTATACAACAGAGATTTAAAATTAAAAGAAGAGTACAAGATTTTCCTCATTGAAAAAAACCAAACTACCCCGTCAAGATTTTGAGCTATTTCAACGTAAAAATTTAATAGCGGCCGTTTTCCGGCATTTCCAGATAATATTATAAATCATTAAATATTTCTCATATGTCCGTAATATATATTGTGTATCACCTTTCACTCATACGATATGAATAATAATATAGTACAATAGCCATACTGAGGGAGTGAGATGTTCCAAAGTGGGGTGGAAGTACTAGACCAGTATAGTAAAACATCCAAAGGGTTTGGCGTTCTCAGGGCAAACCACATATATTTTCCATACCTTGATATTTGTTTGCTTAGTTTTTCATCTGTACCTCAAGAACAATTGATGATTTCTCATTTCATTCTTGAGCAAATCAAGTTGGACTACTTTTAGCGAATGAAGTCTTAAAAAAAAAAATATTGTCCCCTTTTTTTAAAACCAATTTTTGATTAATATAACATGTTCAGGGCGTATGATTAATATTTATTAGTAGAGTAGAAGAGATGTGTCAGTCAATTAAGTTTGTAATGCAAGTGAGTAACTTATCCTTATAACATCAAAAAATATATATTCACTGTACAACGATGAAAGAAAATCTAATTTTTTAAAAGAAAATATTGGAAATTTTATTTCGAAACAAAAAAAAAAAAACAAAGAGAAACTTAACGTCTTCAAATAACAACAACTTAAGCGAAAATATCCTCAAAAATATGTCAAAAAAGTATGTATGCAAATCAAAGTCAATAAAAGGTAATTAATTTGTTCATAGGTTAAACAGTTAAATATCCAATGTTCAATGCTTAGTTGGAAAGCCTGTGACGAGTAAATGTCACGCCGTTCGTTTTTACATACACAATTGAATACCCATTATTTTATTTATTAAAGCTGAATTATATTTTTGTTATAATTAAAAGTCTAGTTTTTTGTTGTGGGACACCTCAAGGGGGGATTTTATCCCCCCTTCTCTGGGTGACCACTATAAACAGTCTGCTACGGATTCTAGCCAATAAGGGTTTCCAACCTATCTGCTACGCAGACGACGTAGCGATACTGTTAAGGGGGAAAGATCCTAGAGATTTATGTAGGAGGGCATCGAATGCACTCGAAATAGCATATGACTGGGCACAACCGAGGGGTTTGAATGTGAACCCAAAGAAAACTGAAATATGCCTCTTTACAAGGAAGACGAAAATAATCGACTTTAATGAACCTCGCTTCCAGGGCAAAACGATTAGAATCACACAGACGGTGAAATACCTTGGGGTGATTCTCGATAAAAAACTTACTTGGAAAAACCACATCGAGAGCAGGGTTGCGAGGGTCATCGTGTATGGGCAATTTGCAGAAGGGCTATAGGCTCAAAATGGGGTTTAAACCCGAGGATGACATATTGGCTGTACACAAGCGTCGTTAGACCTATTCTAACCTATGCATCCATAGTCATATGGACATCAATGAACAGGAAATGTTACATTAAACCACTCCAAAAGATACAGCGCCTCTGTTGCATAGGAATCAGTGGAGCAATAAGGACTACATCTACGAGGGCTTTAGAGAATATTCTATCTATACACCCAATCGAGATTAGAATTAAATATGAGGCAGCTCTGGCCATGTTACGACTAAGGGTAACAGGGGAATATATCACCGACCACATGACCAGACACCAGACTATTTTAGACCAAATTCCGGGACTCAACACAGTGAATATAAGCTGTGATAGAATCGCGGAAGTGTTAACAGATATACCCTGCAGTATACGGATACTAGACAGGGAAAGTTGGATGAACGGGAATATTCTACAAAACCTTCCAGGATCACATTACTATACGGACGCCTCTAGTCTGCATGGTAAGACTGGGATAGGTTTCTACGATGAAGACCGTTCCACAGGGAAATACCTCCGTCTTCCGGACCACAACACTCTCTTTCAGGCTGAATTGGTGGCGATAAAGAAATGTATTAGGTCTATTAACGCACGGGATCCCCCAAGTCCCGGAGACGTGAAAATATTTACGGACAGTCTAGCGGCTATCAGAGCGATATCCGCGGACAAAACTAGATCAAGGACTATCCTCGAGTGTAAGGAGGAGATTTAAAACTTCTCCAGAAGAGGCAGACTTGAAATCGTTTGGATCCCAGGACACAGTGGTATAATGGGAAACGAGATTGCTGACGAACTGGCCAGGAAGGGCTCTTTCCTGGAAAGAGTTAATTTGGAAAACCCAAAACCTTTCAAGTCTCTCAAATTGGAACTGGCAGACTGGGCGACCAGTTCGCATGTATCAATTTGGGAAGAGACTGACGTGGGTAAGGTTACAAAGATATTATGGGGTTCTCCCAACATTACAAGAACTAGGGAGATCCTGAATCTGAGCAGGGTAGAACTTAGTAGGGTAATTGGCATCCTCACTGGACACTCTGAGCTGAGGGCTCATCTATACCGTATAGGACGGGCGGAATCAGCCATTTGTAGAGCTTGCGGAGAGAATGACGAAACCCTAGAACACTACCTCTGCTATTGTCCTGCATTTGCGAGAACAAGGGTCAGACATCTATCCAACGACATCTTACCAGGCCTGACGGGTCTTAGGGGGATAAGCTGGAAAATACTCAAGAAATTTGCTGATGAAACCGAATTTCTAAGTTAACAGAGGGGTAGATAACCAGATGAACGTAGAGATGTAGAGCGCACAACAAGCCGACCTACTGTCTTAGGTGTATATCCGGACACAACGGATATGAGCTATGTATATACATAGCTCCTCTTATCAACCTAACCTAACCTAACCTAACATCTATTTACAATATTAGTTAACCCTTCTGCATCCCTTGGATATTTGCCCTTCCTATGATCCGTTGGGTCAATATGACCCAACATTAAAATGTAAACAAAATTTCATATATAATACAGGAAATTTATTTGTTTTGTTGTTTTTTTATTTAGTATAATAAAAAATAATGAAAACTAAAATAAATAAGCCCTTCCTGAGCAATTATTAAAAATATATGTACATATAAAAAATAAAATTAAATTTGAAATTCAGCCTTTTTTTTTTTTTTTTTTTGAAAAATAATAAAATTTTAATTATATTTTTAATACTAATGTTTAAAAATTTAAGAATTTGTGTGACAATTTATACAGAATGTGACCCCTTGCAAATAAATTTTTTACAAGAATCACATTTAGTGGAATACTTATTTGAATTCCTTCCATGTTGACAAAACAAACACCCCTGTCGTTTATTTGGTAAATTACTGGACAATGGTTTATTTGTACTATTTTGTTTAGAACATTGCGAGACACCTGTGAGATAATTTTATTCTTGAATGTTTTTAAAAAATTTCTTGTTGATGGTCCATGTGGCAAAACCTTTCTTCGCAAAATATGATCATATATTAGCTGATCTGCAAGTTCTGCCAGATAAATTGTGCAACTGAAGTTTTTATTGAAATTCCAGAGAGGATTCATATTAGTTCATATGATATTAGTCCAATAGGCCATCGCCTAGTCATGCGATTACATGTGTAATTAGCAACTAGTTAATCAAGCGCATCAACTCTAGCTTTCGTTTGGTTGCAATGATGTGTTATTTCATCTCTTACATTGGCTGAATGATGAAGAGAACTTAAGAGGAGATCGTATTTATTTATTTTTTTTTTTGGAACATAGGATTCTATAGTTATATCATTTGAAAACAAAAAAATCAGAGTGCAATATGGGCTTTTCAGAATTTTTGATGGAAAAAAAGTTTTATTTTTACGGACAGTACCAACTAATGCAATACTCTCACAAAGTAGTTGAATGGCAAGATTATGTGTAGTAAAAAAATTATCACATGTAATTGTACATCCCTTTGGGAGAGGGTCTGATAATGTTAGCACCACTCCTCACCTAAATTAAAAATATGGAAATATAACAAGTGTTATACGAAGTACAAAAGTCTCACATTGACTTTTTTCTGGCTATGTATTTCTTGCTTTGCCTGTGTACACTTTCATATTCCAGGCATATTTAGTAGTGGAATCGGAAAGTGCCCAAATTTGTATGCCATATCTGGCGGGCTTTGATGGAATATATTGCATAAAACTGCACCAACCTCGAAATGGAACCAACTGTTCATCCACAGTAACATTTTCATGTGGATTGTAAAAAACTTTGAGCTGTTTACTGCACTTATCCCAAACGTATCTCATCGGTGCTAGTTTGTCACGAAGCTTCTTTCTTCTCTATTTCCAGAGCTGTCAAACCGTAGGCACTTTAATATGCTCGCAAATCGCTTGAGACTCATTGTTGTTTTCTCCATGAGATTTATATTTTACTGCATTATTTGTAATCTAAGATATGCATCAAGCGCTATCATGTCAAAGTTTTGCCACATATTTCCATATAATTCTACACCTTTTTGATTTGTTATTTAAATCATAATATTTTTTATATTCGGTGATATAAACAAATCGAACGAAGACTTTATATCTGAAACCATAGATGTTGCTCTTTTGGTAGGTCCAGGCTTATTCAATAAAATTTAATTTTTTGGCTGTTCGAGTGGTGGCTGTTCTTTCCAAACTATACTTTTGTCCTTAGATAATAAGTAACTGAAGTGATCTATTTTTACTGCATCTTCCACCTCCACGCTTTCAACGCTATTATTTGATGATGATGTCGGGTGAAAAAATTTCCTCTTCATCACTATCATCCAAAATGTCATCATCTTCGTCATTCATTATTTGTTGCAACTGAAGGTCACTAAGAATGTGAAGCAATTTCAGTATGGAACGCTTGTTCTATATATTTCAAATTTTGTTTTACAATTCTTACTTTTCTTCTTTGTGCCATTATGTAAAAATACTCAACTATGATGAATTACAAAAAAAAAAAAAAAAAAAAAAAAATATGTGTACACGCTGATCACCAAAAATTAAACTGATCGCATTGAAAGAAAATATTGTAATGAGACAAAAGATGTAGCATCATCATAGCGAAATATTTTTTTTATATACGAAACGTGGAATCACCGATTGCAATTTGAATGAACTCTTTTGTGTACAAAGTTCAAGTATCAATGCGTTACCATATCATCATACAACAAATTTCAAGAGATACCTTTGCGGGATTCACCAAATCCTACCACAAATTTTAAATGAAAAAATATTCAATGAACGCGCTTTGATTGATTTCACTGAAAAAGTGATTTATCGATGATTCTGATTGAAGATGAACTCAATTCTTTTATATAATATAGGAAAAAAAATGGTAAAGTGGAATTAAACTTGCAATATCGCTTGTTGGGTCATATTGACCCAAAGGATGTTAAATGTGTGTAAATCGTGTTTTGAAATGTGGAGGGGGGAGAAAAAACTTAAACTTTATTATTTTCTTTTAAAAGTAAAATTTTCATCCCTATAATGGATAAATCAAAGTTTCACGTTCATATCTTATAATTAAAGGGAAAAATTTTGCGTTTGAAAACCAAAATTGGGTCAAATTGACCCAAGGAGTGCAGAGGGGTTAAGATTTAATGCTACTATGTCTGCTATGTATTAAAACCATTTATTTCATAATGTTAAATACCAATGGTAAAGCTCAATCACTGTTAACAACATACCATACAGTTGTTGTGGTGAAAAATTATTTAAATCACCACCACTGTATTGAGCTTTACCATAGTTATACACAGCTTACATGGACAAGCGACAGTATAAAAGACAGCGCACTAACGAAGACAAGTGAGTTCGCCAGTGGACAGCCACACGGTAAGATCATATTAAACTGAAAGGTTGGGTCTCCGCTATCAGTTTAATATAACTTATTAGTTGCCACGGTATAATCACCCACGATTGAAAGTTTTTTATACAGCATCAATCCAGTGAATTATACCCAGAGCAATTTACTTGGACAACTAGTGACTCAACAACATAGTCCGGATCAATTGAAAGGTACGGGTCTCCACCATTGATTGAACCAGACTTGTTGTTTCGTAACCGGGACCATCACTGTCGGGTGGGGAGTTCCTACGTCCTCAACCAGGTGATCATTACCTTTTTGCGAGAATCTGACTACACGAACCATCCCCAAAATTGAAAGAGTGTTCTACGCCATCAATTAGACGGGACCGGTCAGTGGCTCTACGCAACCCAGTACTGTCAACGAGACTACCCTTGACAACCACTGGTAAACACCCATAGTGTAATTTGTGCGTGAATAAAATTTATAACGTTTTACAAAAAGCGGTGCGTGATTTATTTTTTCCGTCGGTAAAAACAAATAAAATTTGTAACGAACCCTGGGCACGCTGAGGTTGCCCCAGCTAAAGCGAAAACGCGTCGTTACAAGCCTTTATTTGTTATGACTGCTTTTAGACGGTTTTGCATCGTGGTAACGCTTGGTGGTATTTTCTCCCACTCTTCTAAAATGGCCTTTTTCAAGTCTACTTTGCCTCTAATGTCGTGTTTTCTGATTTGGCGCTCCACTTGCACCAACAAATGCTCCATAGGATTAATATCGGGCGACTGGGGTGGGGTTTTAAGTTGTTTTTTACTTTATAGAGGAAACACTCTTTCACAATAAGCGTGGTGTGCTTGGATCGTTGTCTTGCTGGATAACAAGTGACTCGGCAATCCCAAGTTTAGCACCACTTATATGCAAGTTATTTTTTAAAATATTTAAATAGATAAACCGATCCATTATACCATCCATAAAAAGAAGTTTACCCACTTCAGAGGCAGCCTTACACCCCCCAAACGATTACTGATCCACCACCGTGTTTGACTGTGCCCATCAAGTTATGTGGCAAAAGTTGAGAATTGGGTATTCGCCATTCCTTGGCTCGTCCATCTGATCCGAATTTACTTTCGTCCGAAAAAATAATGGTGTTCCAAAAGCTTTGGGCGGCTGTATCATATTGTTTTGTGAATAAGAGTTCCTTTTTTCGGTTTATTTAGCTTACAAACGGCTTTTTGCAAATTTGACGGTTAAGGTTTCCAGCCGAATGGAATACTTTCCGAATTGTTGCTGTAATACAAACTTTTTCCACCTCATTTTCATTTTCCATCTGTAATTTTGGTGCAGAAATTATCAGATTTTTTTGCATATTGCGCACGATAATTTGTTTCTCACTGGGTGTGAATGTGGTTGGCCGAACAGATCTTGGCTTGTTATTATTATTTCCTTGCCTTCTGTACCTTTCTCTTGCTTTGTGGGTGGTTGCATGACTTTTTTCAACCAATTCGGCTATTGGTCTTTGAGTTTTGTACTCCAGGTAGTTTTATTATCACTTCTCTGAGATCCGAAGACAATTCTTTGCACGGTGGTGCCATTGGTGCTATTTGATGTATGTTTTTAATGTATTTTTTCCAAATATACAACCAAAACTTTTCAAAAAACTTTTAAATCCTAATCAAAATATAAAATAATTGTTCTGAAATTCACTTTATCACCTTACACGCAAAGACCGGAATTAACTGTGCGTTTTGCATACAAACTTTATTGACTATATTTTTACATCAATCAGAAAAACAATTGATGGCAAATCTAACGGTGCTTTAAAAACTAAACATTCTAACTAGATGCTGGAAGCTAACATAATATACAATAAAACAGAAAAATAAAGACGGCAAGGTACAGGGTGTGCGAAAAATTTTAAATTGAATTTTGATTTACAGTTTGCATACAAACTTTATTGACTGACTGTGTACGTATGAGTAATAATTTTCATATTAAGTCAAGCTTGCTTAAGTTTTTATACCCTATACCACTATGTGGTCAATATATAATGGGTTCCTGTTGATGTTTGTAACTACCAAAAATATTTGACTTAGACCCATCTTTTATTAAACCGATCCACTCAGAATCACTTTCTGCGTCGATTTAGCGATTACCTTCCATTCGGCCATCTGTCCGTCCGTTCGTGTGTCCATGTAAAGTTTGTACTCTAACTACAGGTCGTAAATATTAATATATTTTGATGAAATATATCGGTCATATTGGGTTTGTGTGTGCTTATTACATCCATTAATCAGTAGTCCAAAAATAAACCTTCACGATCTTCACTTAAACCTAATAACAAAAATATTCCACAGATTTTTTTTCAAATTTGGTTTGTATATGTTTTTGTAAAAAAAAAATTAGTGACCTTACCAATTATGATCAGGATCAGTCCGATAAAAAACTTTTTTTTAATCTGCAGGCAAAAAAATTAATAAAAATTCCACTCAGACTTGGTCAGAGTTCAGAAAAAAACACACACTGAATAAAAAACTCGTACATATATGTAAACAAACATAACTTAGACCAACACACACATATTTTTATTTTCATATCAATTATGTTTGTTTTTAAATTTTCTTCGGTGCCAAACACAATCATGACTTGTGTTCGTTTTAATATTTCGTTATTTACACGAACATTTTGCTATCACGTACTTTTTGTTTCGATCACACATAAACCCCACAGATTCGAGTGTTGCTTTATTTGAAGTTCGTGTTCTGGTACGTGTACTGAAAAAAAAAAACAGAACATGTACAAAACAGGTTCGAGTTCAGTTATATTTTAAGTCGTGTTCTGGCTCGTGTACTAAGAAAAAACAGAACATGTACAATAAACATGTTCGAGTTCAGTTATATTTTAAGTCGTGTTTTGGCTCGTGTACTAAGAAAAAACAGAACATGTACAATAAACAGGTTCGAGTTCAGTTATATTTTAAGTCGCGTTCTGGCTCGTGTACTAAGAAAAAACAGAACATGTACAATAAACAGGTTCGAGTTTAGTTATATTTTAAATTCGTGTTCTGGCTCGTGTACTGCGAAAAATTAAAACATCAATTCGCGATCTGATACACCCCGATAAAAACGACGACAATTGTTTCAACCAAATTTATTAAAATTTTATTGACCCTTTTTTATGACTTACGTTGCAAATTGTTTACAATTGTCAAATATTTTAAAATTTTATTGGCCATTTTTTCGTGATTTACGTTGAAATTATTTACAATTGTTTTTATTGACTGGTTTTGTTTTTATTGACTGGTTTTTATTTTAATAAAATATGGTAATAAAATACTTAAGACACAAAAACTATTGAGCATCATAAAAGTTACACTTGTTGGTTGTTATGGTTTTTTGCATTACCCACCCCTATTTTCGCAACCAATTAGTGTCATAGGCGAAAAACCCAATTTTGCGGCATAAAAGACACACTTGTTGGTTATTAGGATCTTTTGCATTTTTTTTTTTTGGTACCAAATAACTTTGGACACAAACCAATTTTGCATCATAAAAAACACAATCACCCACCCTTAATTTGCGAACCAATTAGTGTCAATGCACAATCCTTTCCCAATGATTTTTTGGGATTTTTTGCGTAAAAACACAATGAGTGTCAATAAAAAAAAACACAAAAAAATATTTTCATATTTTATTGTCCCTTTTTTTATGACTTACGTTACAATTGCTTGCAAGTGCTACAATATCACGCAATTGATTTTGCAATAAATAGCGAGTGCGTGCGTCATTTATTCATTAAAAGTGGTTCAGTTTTCATTAGATCGTGATCTATAAGTGTACTGTGTTATTGTGTAAATTGCAAATATTTAGTGAAAATTAAAAAAATTGGAAAGCAATAACACAAATAAGTTTTGCTATAAAAAATACGCAACTTTTAATAGCGAAACGAAAAAATTTACATGTCTGATTGAAACCTGCAAGAAAGATTTAAGTGCAGTGTGCAGTTTTTGTGTCGTAAGTATTTTATTACTATCTTTTATTAAAGTTAAAACCAGTTAATAAAAACAATTGTAAATAAATTCAACGTAAATCACAAAAAAATGGCCAATAAAATTTTAAAATATTTGACAATTGTAAACAATTTGCAACGTAAGTCATAAAAAAGGGTCAATAAAATTTTAATAAATTTGGTTGAAAGAATTGTCGTCGTTTTTATCGGGGTGTATCAGATCGCGAATTAATGTTTCATTTTTTCGCAGTACACGAGCCAGAACACGAATTTAAAATATAACTGAACTCGAACCTGTTTATTGTACATGTTCTATTTTTTCTTAGTACCCAAGCCAGAACAAGACTTAAAATATAACTGAACTCGAACCTGTTTATTGTACATGTTCTGTTTTTTCTTAGTACACGAGCCAGAACACGACTTAAAATATAACTGAACTCGAACCTGTTTATTGTACATGTTCTGTTTTTTTTTTTTTCAGTACACGTACCAGAACATGAACTTCAAATAAAGCAACACTCGAATCTGTGTGGTTTATGTGTGATCTAAACAAAAAGTACGTGATAGAAAAATGTTCGTGTAGATAACGAAATATTAAAACGAACACAGTCATGATGGTGTTGGGCACCGTAGAAAATTTAGAAACGCACATAATTGATATGAAAATAAAGATATGTGTTGGCTGCTTTTGAACAGAACATTGTGTGTTTCATGTGTGTATTTGCTGAACCTTGGATTTGGTATAAGCTTAATTTCTATACCCAATTAATTGAACCTAAAACCAATACTCTAAACGCATGTTATAGAGTATCGCATAGTCGTTCTCGACCACATATAATTCGCTTACTTATTTTTATTCTATTTTTTACAAGGCTATATTAACAAAAATTATTTATTTAAGAAAAATGAGAAATCGTCAATAGTTCTTGAGTTGTTTGACGTTAAGTATTAAGGTCAGAAGTCGTAAACTGTAGTTTTTTGTAATGTTAAATTGAAAGTTATTAAATTTCCTGTAAATCTCGATGATATGTGTTAAAAAGAAATGATGGGAAACAAGTACGGAAATGATGACCTATAGTAATATTAAAAGAGTTTTTCAAATTAATAAGTATGTACCGTTTTTTAGATGACGTAAGTCCTTGGGATCCTCAAATTTTGTATAATTTGTAAAATTTTTGTTTTTTTTTTTTAAAAACACTTTTATTTAGTTTAAAAGAAAAGAATTGACAGGTTATACAGCTGTTTCGGGAAGAGTAACCAACCCTCATCGGTAAGCAAAAGCAAAGTTTTTCCATATTTTAGTTTGTTATATTGGAAGAGGCTTAAATAGTATAACTTTTGCTTGAATTCTCATTTGGTTGTTTTCAGCAAATATATATGAATTTAGCTTTTTATCAAACAAACTATCTACTGTTTTTGGTTACTGATGAGGGTTGGTGACTCTTCCCGAAACAGCTGTATAACTTGTGATGCAGAATATATATCAATTTTTTGAAACAAATGTGCCAATGTTTTTTGCTTTATTTGAAGTAACAAACATTTGATCTTAAGCCTGAATAATTTCAAACTCAATCATTAAAATGTTAAAGATCGAAAATAAGATTTTTCATTTTTATAAAAAATAATGAAGTTAATAAAAAAATAAAATAAAAATTTTATTTGACTCTTCTTTCTTTTTTTCATCCACCAAATCTGGATCATCATTAACATCGGAGTTGGAAGTTGGTAAATTTTTAAGAGTTGTGGAAAACAGGTGGTATCAAGCTTAAAAGAGAGCACAAATCCTTTTTTTTTCTCTTCAGATATCGGCACCAAAATTTGATATTTAGTTTGAAGTGGATAATCTTTTAGATATTTATTTTTCCTCTCTTACGGAAGCTTAAAGTCTTGAATTCTTGAAGGGCTTAAACTATTTTTGTAACTCAGTAAGCCCTTTTGCTTGTATTGGAGCCAATGTGCACTATACCAAGAGAACTGTTCATTTAAAGTATTTTTTTTTCTGCTCATAAAAACTGTCTTCAACAAAGCTGCAAAATCTAAAAATTCTTCTTACTGCACTTCGTGTACCTAAAACTTCTTTTTAAGGCCTGTTGTTCTAACCAACTGGTATCAACCATGGGGTAAACAGGTGTTTTTGTTTCCTTTTTTTGTTTTTTAATCATGGAATGATCCACGTCGCATTCCATATGCATATGTCCCGGTACAAGAAACTTGTGGTTTATGGTTAAATTGGGGAACTTTACTTGAGCCATTAAAAACATTACCGCCACATGACTGTTTTTGTTTTGGCCAACACATTTGTCTGAGTAAAACGTCACCTCAGAAACGCAACCATGTAGCTTCTTCAAATGAGCATATAAGCAGGAAACTATTTCGTTTCCGCATTTAGCAGCTAAAGTTTCAGGCCACCTATAGTGTGTTGACTCTCCTGCAGCATTATCCTGAACAGTTAAGTTATATGTCCATAATTGTTGGCAAATATTGCTGTAGATCAAGAGCGGATTATTTCTTTTGAACGTTATCTTGTGCCGCAAGCTTATCTGTTTTTTTTTGGCATCATACGCTGCAAAAAAAGATCGTAAAACTATGCCCGATTTTTTTCTTTTTTGGTCGCCATTTTGAAAACAAATTATCTCTTACAGATCAACTGCTTTTTTTTTTTTTAAATTAATATCTGGACTTCGTGCAATATTTATAACAAATGTAAACAAATTATTTTTAAAAGTAAACAATTTTATTAACTCCTTAGAACAAGCTCACTGCATTTACAGAATTATTTTTAGAGGTGTTTCCATAGTTGAGGCACAACTATCCCCGATATACGCCATTTTATATACTAACCTGATCAAAATAATTACAAACAATATTATCGCGATTTTTATCAATTGAGTTCTTTCAGTAAATTGTGAACAAAATCAAAAGTTGTGCACTGATTTCAATGAAATATAGCTCATTTCATTCGAAATATGTTTAACTAAATACTTTTAGACCAAACCTGTGATCCATGTCGCATTTTTATTATTTATGAATTTTAAAGAACAAAAAGTTTTTTTTTTTTTTGAAAATTGTTCTTGTTTTTCAAAACTTCCACGATATCTCTGAAACTAGTAGCCAAATTTAAAACCAATGTAAGCACGGCTTAAAGATAATATTGTTGACGAGTTTTGAATTTTTTAAACTGAATATAACGAATGAAGATAGTCCATCTAACAATCCAATCATTCCAAAATTTAGCTTTCAATGTGTAACACTAATAGGGGTAGTTGAAAGTTTCAATGCTATTAAATCGAATGCAGTGGGCCTTTATAATATACAGCCCAGATTTATAAGAATGATTTTACCATGGATTGTGCGATTTATAATGTACATGTTTAACTCCATAATCACTACTAGAATCTTTGCTATGGAGTGGAAACATGCCAAGATTATACCAGTACCATAAACGGTTAACGAATACCGCCCGATAGCAATTCTTCCATATCTCTCAAAAGTTTTGGAGGACCTTTTAGACAGACAGATCTCTAGGTATCTAAACGACAACAATCAGGTTTCAGAACCCAACATAGCTGTATAACAGCTTTAACTGATGTAGTTGAGGAGATAAGAAGCAACATGGATGATAGTAAAATATCTTTTTAGGTTTTATTGGACCACTCAAAGGCATTTGACACGGTGCACCACTCAAGTTTATGCCTCAAATTACCATTTAGACTCATGTCGTCATATCTCATAAACAGATCACAATCTGTTGCTAATGGTAGCTCCATCTCAAACTCACTGGAAGTTATGAGAGAGGAACCACAGGGCTCGATTCTTGGACCACTACTTTATTCGATATATGCCAATGATCTTTCAAAACAAATTAAATTCTCTAAGATTCAGATGTACGCTGATGACATTCAGCTATATTTAAGTAGTACCAAAGATTCAATTATTTCCAAAATTCAAGAACTAAATTATGATTTCAAACGAATTCTAAATTTGGCAACGGCAAATGGCCTACGACTTAATCCAAATAAATCTAAATGTATTATAATAAAGAAGAAAGTGAATGAGATAAATATCTTCCTTGGGGGCTCTAAAATTGACATCGTGGACTCTGTAAAAAATCTCGGTGTTGTGTTTAATGGAACTCTGACTTGGTCAGATCATATTAATCAATCCTGTGGCAGAATTTGTAGTATGTTAAGAAGCTTATGGTTAACACAACACTTGACTCCACCGAAAATAAGATTGCTACTTGCTAAAACATATCTTTTACCAACATTACTATATGCATCTGAGGTTTTTACAGGTTGCAACTCTAGGGATAACAGGAAACTAACTGTAACTTTCAATAACATTATTCGCTATATTTTTGGATTAAGAAAATTTGATCATGTATCCCAACACTCGTTTCATGTCTTATCATGTCTTTTGAAAACATCTTTTTGAACGATTAAGGTTCGCAAGATCTTCCAGGGGAAATCGAATAATTAAATTTAAATACCGGTACAATGCCTCCGACTGTCAATTTTTTATTCTAACTATTCGTCTCTGGAACCAACTTCCTAATGTTATGCAAAATACATGCAACGCAATACAGTTTAAAAAATTACTATACCAATACTTTAATTGATTTTATTTGATTTTTTAATGTTTTTCAACTGTAATTTATAATATTTTAAATTTAGATTAAGAGCTACTGATGTTAAATATAATGAATAACTTATCTGATTCCATTACTGTAATTTATAAGATACTGTGTCTTGTTTAATGGAAAATCAAATTTAATAAATAAATACAAATACAAATATGATTACCGTTTTCAAGTTATTCCAATATATGTAGTGAAAGTGCCTTAATTTTGGACATAATGGTATATCGCGAAAAGTCGACTGATAGAAAAAAAACCAAGTGCAGATTTGGATTCAGCGTCCCAAATAACCTTGAAAACAACATTCAGTTCTTAATCACCAAAAACCTTGTTCCCTTGCGTTATCATTTAACTTTGACACTTCTCGAAGTGTATCGTTATAAGCACTATTTGATTTAATCCATTTAGACAACGGAAAGTCGTCTTCACTAACGACTTCATCTGAATCCCAATTTCTTTTATCTTATTCAACGCTTTTATAAAAACAGCTTGCGGCAATTCCTCCCATAATAATTTAAGATGCAAAATGGCAACAGATCAAGATATTCCGGTTTATATCTTCACTAGGGTGGCCCTTCGTTATATGGACGGGAAAAAAAGTGTTCAAACTGTCGGTCTCACCCCCTAGAAATATGCGAATAGCAAAAAAACTGAGAAATACAAAGTGTTGGCCCAATCAAAAAACGTTTAGTCGTGGCGCAAAGCGATTGAAAATTTCAAGTGTGTTTATATGGGGAAAATATGATTTTTTTTTTGCAGATTTTACGAAAATTTCGTTCTATAGTTTAACTTTTCCGACAAGCTGTTATATAATTCAGGATCAGTATTAAATTATCCCTTCAAAAGGCTATAAAACTTCAAAATCGAATAAAACCTCGCCAAGAAATAGCAAATGCCCCAGACCACTTTTGTGCCAAAAAAAAACTAGGTCATGAAATTTGATGGCATTTTTTTCAACTTTGAGAAATTGATTAAAGCCATAATTTTTTTTTTTGGTCTCTATACTTATAAGTACTCAGATATGAAGTATTGTTTTATTACCACGTTGTTAACCTGTTGCCCATTAAGACCGAAAATTGGAAATTTTTTTGATAAAATTTTTAAAATTCCTTTTTCAAGTTTGAAAAAATTTTCTTTAACAAAATTTAAAAAACTGAATCTATCACTTTAAGGTTTTATTAAATACATGTTGCAGATTAACTGTGTGAATTTTTAAGTAAATCCCTCTGCCACAATTTTTTTTGACAAGGATTTTATTTTTGCGGATTTCGAGAAAAATTGGATTTTTGTGAAATATTCTGTAAATGTACTCTTTCTATAGAGACCAAAAAAGAATGATGGCTTTAATCAATTTCTCAAAGTGGAAAAAAATGCCATCAAATTTCATGACCAGTTTTTTTTTGCACAAAAGTGGTCTGGGGCATTTGCTACTTGGCGAGGTTTTATTCGATTTTGAAGTTTTATAGCCTTTTGAAGGGACAATTTAATACTGATCCTGAATTGTATAACAGCTTGTCGGAAAAATTAAACTATAGAACGAACTTTTCGTAAAATCTGAAAAAAAAGTCATATTTTCCCCATATAAACACACTTGAAATTTTCAATCGTTTTGCGCCACGACTAAACGTTTTTTGATTGGCCCAAAACTTTGTATTTCTCAATTTTTTTGCTATTCGCATATTGCTAGGGGGTGAGACCGACAGTTTGAACACTTTTTTTTTTTATTAAGGGCCACGATAATCTTCACACAGGTTGTCAGGTAGTGCTATATGTTTATATACCTATACCCAATACCACTATGTGGTTTGGGTATAATAACTTTGTGCTGCTGTTTGTAACTACCAAAAATATTTGACCTAGACCCATCTTCTATTATACCAATCGACTCAGAATCACTTGCTGAGTCGATTTGGCGATGTCCGTCCGTCCGTCCGTCCGTCTGTGTGTCCATGTAAACTTTGTAATCAAACTACAGGTCGCAAATATGAATATATTTTGATGAAATTTGGTATATAAGCTTTTATCGGCCATATGATGAACGCTATTGAAATTGGTGAAATTCGATGTTCATGTTCAGACATAGTCACCATACAAGTGTACCCTATGAAATCGACATAAATTGCCTAAAGATCCAAATTGTCATATAGATCTCAGTCTAATTGGGTTTGTATGTGTTTATTATATCCATTAATTAGTAGTCCAAAAATAATCCCCATAGGACAATACTTAGTAATAGGCACCATATAGAGCTGCTTCCCGATTTTCACTTAAATCTATCAAAAAACAAAAATATTGCACAGATTTGGTTTGTGTATATTTTTTCAAAATATAAATGCCTTTACCAAATACGGTCAGGATCGGTCCATTTTTTGACCTAGGCCCCATATAAATATACCACCCGATATGAACTTTTTCACACCTGCAGCCAAAAAAATTAATAATAATGACTCTCAAATTTGGTTTATGCTTATTTTCTATATCCAATTAGTTTGACAATGGTATAGTATCGTATAGTCGGTCTAGACCGACTATAATTGTCTTGCTTGATTTTCATTGTCTTCGCCACAGCCTCCAAAATTCCAGTACCTTTTTTTCTTTATATTAGAGATGGATACATTAGATACACTATAATCCAATGCCGATCGTTTTCCACGATCTTGATAAATTTACTTTTAAATCACCACTGTTTGCTGAAAATCTGATCTAATTTGCAATGATTTGATCGGCTTTGTTGACATTTTTTTAATAAACAATACACAACTCACAAACTCAAACGGTCGAAACAGAAAAGACATTCGAGGTATACCAATAAACAAACTTAGAGATCAGTGTTGCCACTGAGAATTTTTAAATAGTGGCCAAAACGTGCTATTTTAGTGACCGAACTACAGCGCTGTTAGAGCTCGCACTTATTTGTGTGGTTTGAAAAATGCATACATACATTCTGAAAAGCTAACTTAAATGCAAACTTTTTGGGAACGGTACGTGGACGCTGATATTCGGTTAACTTAAGTGAGCGATTAACTTTTGCGCGCATTAATTTCATTTTTAGGCAACTAAAAGTGTGAATCCTTATTTGAACTATTTCACTCCAAATCGGGTAATCTAAAATACACTCTTCTGTTTTGAGTGAAATTGTAAGACTTCTAAGTATATTTCAAAATCTGCATTTAATTTAATTTAATGCCTTTAATTTGATCTACACACACAAAACAAATTTGGAAACTAATTGTCCTAAAGTTTACCAAATGTATTTTCGATTGTGATTTCATAGCAGCTAACCTGTTTCTATTATAATCGTAATCAACTCGAAATGCGGTTAATTACTTCATCGACATTAGATTGGCATTAAATTAGGTAGCCACAACGAATCTGTGCTCTGTGTATATGTAGCATCACGAAATAACTTTGGCTTGTTCTATAATATTTTTATAAATGACACAGACCTCATTGGAATATAACTTCTTAGCTCTAAAAGACGCCAAAAAAAATTATATCTTCACACAGGAGCAGCGGTGCGAGCTAGTCATTTTTGTGAATTAAAGTACGAAAATTTGTTACGAAAATTCTATCCTTTTCAGGAGTCAAATTTAGCTGTGCCTTTTAGAATTTAGGTTTTAGATTTTTGTTAAAGATAATTCGAATTAAAATAGGAAGAAGACAACTACACCTACATATTTGTATTAAAAACTATAGTCGGTTTAGACCGACCATCGATCCCCTACAATATGCGTTTAGAGACCCTATCTCATATGTTCAACTAATTACAATAGAAAATAAGCATAAACCAAACTTGAGTGGTATTGTTATTAATTTTTTTTGGTTTCGGATGCTAGGTCGAAAAATGGACCGATCCTGATCATATTTGGTAAGGTCACTTATTTTTTGCAAAAACACATACAAACCAAATTTGAGAAAAATCTGTGCAATATTTTTGTTTTTTGATAGATTTAAGTGAAGATCGGGAATTAGCTTCATATGGGAGCTATGACTAAGAATTGTCCTATAGGGTTTATATTTGGATTGATAAATTGATGTAATAACCACCATTCCAATTTGACCGAGATCTATATGATAGTTTGGATATTATGTTAATTTAAGTCAATCTCATAGGGGTGATATGTTTCGAGACTAGGTCTGAACATGAACCGACTTTCACTAATTTCAATAGCGTTTTTCACTAATTTCAGTAAATTTCGTCAATATATAATCATATTTGCGACTTGCAATTTGATATCAAGGTTTACATGGACACACAGACTGACGGACGAATGGACAGACGGTCGGGAGGACATCACTAAATTTGTGCTTTTCAAGAAAAGTAACTTTTGTTAAAAGAAGACACTTTTTTTAAGAAATAGTGTTTTTAGAAAAAGTTGTTAAAGAATAAACTTTTTTAGGAAGATGTATTTTTTTAAGAACAGGTACTTTTTTTTAACAGAACGTAGTTTAAAAAGAAAAGGAAAGGTACTTTTTTAGCACAAGGTATAAATTTTTTGAAAGGTACTTGTTTAAGAAAATACACGTTTTTAAAGAAATGACATTTGTTTAACAAAAGGTAATTTTTAGGAATATATACTTTTATAATAAAAGGTACTTTTTACGATAATGTACTTTTTAAAGCAAAGTTAATTTTATAAGCAAAGGTGCTTTTTTAAGTAAAGTTGTCTTTTTAAGCAAATGTACTTTTTTAAGCCAAGGAACTTTTCTTAAGAAATTGTACTTTTTAACAAAAGGTACTTTTTTAGGAAAAGTTAATTTTGTTGAGAGAAGTTACTGTTTTTAAAGAAAATGTGTTGTTTAGGAAAAGGTTTTTTTTTTTTTAAAGAAAAATAAATTTTTTAACAAAAACTAATTTTTTAAGAAAGGTATTTATTAAAGAAAATGTATTTTTTTTTTCGAAACTTCACTCTTTTAAGGAAGTGTCCTTTTTTAGCAAAGGTACTTTTCTTAATATAATGGACTTTGGAACAAAAAGTACTTTTTTAGAAAATTTGTTTTTTAGAAAAAGGTAAATTTTTTTAAGAAAAAGTACTACTTTAAAACAAGGTACTTTTTATAAGAAAAAATACTTTTTTAAGACAAGGTGCTTTTTTAAGAAAAAGTACTTTTTTAGCAAAAGGTAATTTTTAGGAAAATTTACTTTTTTAAGAAAAGGTACTTTTTAAAAAAATTTACTTTTTTAAGAAAATATGATTTTTTCAGCAAAGGTGCTTTTTTAAATATATGTACTTTTTAAAGCAAAGGTACTTTTCTTAAGAAATTGTACTTTTTAACAAAATGTATTTTTTTAGGAAAAGTTAATTTTGTTAAGAGAAAATGTGTTTTTTTTAAGAAAATTAAATTTTTTAACAAAAACGACTGTTTTAAGAGCAGGTATTTTTTTTCGAAACCTCACTCTTTTAAGAAAGTGTCCTTTTTTTTAGCTAAGGTACTCCTCTTAAGATAATGTACTTTGAAACAAAAAGTACTTTTTTAGAAAATTAGTTTTTTTTTAATAAAAGGTACCTTTTTGAAGAAAAAGCACTATTTTAAGACAAGGTACTTTTGTTTTTCAGAAAAAGTAGTTTTTTAAGACAAAGTGCTTTTTTAAGAAGAAGTAATTTTTTAACAAAAGGTAATTTTTAGAAAAATTTACTTTTTTAAGAAAAGGTACTTTTAAAAAAAAAAGTACTTTTAAGAGAGATGATTTTTTAAGCATAAGTGCTTTTTTAAGCTAATGTACTTTTTTAAGAAAAGGTACTTTTAAAGAAAATTTACTTTTTTAAGAAAAGTTGATTTTTTCAGCAAAGGTGCTTTTTTAAGCATATGTACTTTTTAAAGCAAAGGTACTTTTCTTAAGAAATTGTACTTTTTAACATATGGTATTTTTTTAGGAAAAGTTAATTTTGTTAAGAGAAAATGTGTTTTTTTTAAGAAAATTAAATTTTTTAACAAAAACGACTGTTTTAAGAGCAGGTATTTTTTTTCGAAACCTCACTCTTTTAAGAAAGTGTCCTTTTTTTTAGCTAAGGTACTCCTCTTAAGATAATGTACTTTGAAACAAAAAGTAATTTTTTAGAAAATTTGTTTTTTTTTTAAGAAAAGGTACCTTTTTGAAGAAAAAGTACTATTTTAAGACAAGGTACTTTTATTTAAATAAAAAGTACTTTTTTTAAGACAAGGTGCTTTTTTAAGAAAAAGTACTTTTTAACAAAAGGTAATTTTTAGGAAAATTTACTTTCTTAAGAAAAGGTACTTTTAAAAAAAGTACTTTTTTAAGAAAAGATGATTTTTTAAGCATAAGTGCATTTTAAGCTAATGTACTTTTTTAAGAAAAGGTACTTTTTAAAAAAATTTACTTTTTTAAGAAAAGTTGATTTTTTCAGCAAAGGTGCTTTTTTAAATATATGTACTTTTTAAAGCAAAGGTACTTTTCTTAAGAAATTGTACTTTTTTACAAAATGTATTTTTTTAGGAAAAGTTAATTTTGTTAAGAGAAAATGTGTTTTTTTTTAAGAAAATTAAATTTTTTAGCAAAAGCGACTATTTTAAGAGAAGGTATTTTTTTTCGAAACTTCACTCTTTTAAGAAAGTGTCCTTTTTTTAGCTAAGGTACTCCTCTTAAGGTTATGTACTTTGAAACAAAAAGTACTTTTTTAGAAAATTTGTTTTTTTTTAAAGAAAAGGTACCTTTTTGAAGAAAAAGTACTATTTTAAGACAAGGCAATTTTTTTTTGAAGAAAAAGTAATTTTTTAAGACAAGGTGCTTTTTTAAGAAAAAGTACTTTTTTAACAAAAGGTAATTTTTAGGAAAATGTAATTTTTTAAGAAGAGGTGCTTTTTAAGAAAATGTATTTTTTAAGAGTTGATTTTTTAAGCAAAAGTGCTTTTTTAAGCTAACGTATTTTTTTAAGCAAGGTACTTTTCTTAAGAAATTGTAGTTTTTAACAAAAGGTACTTCAGTTTATATACCAAACTATTCGACATGCCGTTTTATCTTAATTTTATTTCAGTAAATGGTTTTATTTGGAAATGAGCATGATTTCAAGAAACAGAGAGGCGGTTAACACTATATCGACTTGAGTTGTTCTAAGCAGTAAGCATGAATTTACTGAATGGGGTCGCAAATCCATTCTTCGTTGCATTACAAAGTGAATGATGGTTCTAATAAATACCTTTTCAGAGGAAGTTATTTATCAAGACAACCTAGTTAAAATAAAATTCACAAAATCCATACAACAAAACTTCTATCCAATTAACAAAAAAAATATCACCGAAAGTCGAGTATTGATTTTTAGATAAATTTCACATTTTCTTTTTTAAATAAATAAATTAAAACGTACAATTGGAATTACAAATGAGTAAAAGTCGTACCATATTTAAATTTACTAAATTTTTACTTAAAGAATATGTACTCCAGAACCACACACATAAACAATTTAGCAAAAGTACAATCATAGTTTGAATACCTTGACTTAAATGTTGATGTAAAAAAAATTGTACAATGTTCTACACACCACAAGAGACTGAAAAGAACAAAACCTATAAAATATGTACCTACCTATAATGTTTAAACACACATACATACATACGAGTATAACTAATATACGTACCAATATATTTTTTTAATAGTTCTTGTTTTATTTACAAGTATGCCAAGCAACACATAAGCTCAGGTAGTATACTTTGTTTTTATACTCGTACATATGCCAGTCATAACTATATATTAAATAGTCTAGTTGCGTATGTACGAGTATATTTGAGAATGCATATGATTTTATGAATATTTAATGTTTTTATTTCTGGATGTTATTGTACATTTAGGTAATATATTAGTAAGTTTTTTGCTTCATATGCTTCGTTTATGTAAAGGATCATAAAGTAAATGTGTTGGTTAATAACAAAAATAAGTAATAATAATAATATAAAAAAACGAAAGAGCAATTCAAATTTTTTGGGTATTATTGGGGTATTTTGTATTTTATTTCTAGAATACCGTTTTTTTTTTTTATTCTAAAACATATTAGATTTTTTTAGTGAAACTGACAGATTTATATATAATGGTTTTTACGAGTACAAACAAATTAAAAAAAAAATTAAAAATACCAAGTTTTCCACTCTGGAATAGAGTATTAGTGATATTTGCAAAATATATAATTATTACTTATACGTATGAATCATTAATACCTGTATGGCGCATTCAAAAAAAAAATATTTAGGGGTTATGGTACGATTTTCAATTGTTGCAATCTACTTTTTTTTCAAAAACAGAGTATTTAGTGACCAACACTTCTCCGTTAAATCTGTCATCTATGACATTAATGTCGAAGTGAAAAATTATGCTAGATCTAATTTTTCTGATTATTTCATAGTATTGTTTCTTTCTCAGATTTAAATTTATATATATTTTTTTGGTTCGGGGTTTATAATAATTTATTATAAATTATATGATGCTTGAAAGGTATTGCAATTATGTAAGTCTGTGCTTTTTTTTTTTAATTGAAGAAATAATACATCTTAAAAACTACAATACAAAAAATAAATATATTTTTTGAAAATCGTTAGTATTATTAAAATATATATGGGGGGTTTCATGTCAAGTGCACCAACTTTTTAAACCGATGTCTTCCGATGAAATTTGCACCAAGGTTAGTTAGTCCAATTGGATAGTAGTTTAGACACAATTTTTCAACAAGATCGGTCCAGATCTCTCTGAGTTAGAGGGGATCAAAATTTGACATTTTGGCCAAACAGGTGTTTTTTCTCATCCATGTAACTTATTACCTATTGTTCTTAGAAAATTTTCTCCCAAAGAGTTTGGATAGCTATTTCTTCATTATTTCGGAAAAAAATACTTTAAAAAAAAAAAAATTTGTAGACTTTTTTTTTGCTAAATTAAAGCATTTTTGCCTTTTTTCAAAAAGGGCTTTTTTTTTTCATAAGAAAGCTTAGGATTTTTCCTTTAAGAGCTTTTTGGTTGCTTAGTGGGATGGGAGTGGGATATCTATCAAAATAAATGTTTTGTAATTCAAGACAACGGTTTTTCAATTTTTCACAAATGCACTATTTTGAATTTTTTCCTATTTGTGTGTAAAACCTTACAAATAAAACTTATACTCAGAAACTGGACAATTTAACCTTTCCGAAGGAATGTAACATACCTTCATAAAATAACAGAAGAGAATGGTTATCTGTAACCTGAAAGAGTTATTTGCAACATTTCAATCTGAACACGAGGATGATAGAATTGGCTTCACGAAATTAACCCAAATGAGTCCAAAACATTGCGTTTTGGCAGAAAGCAGCGGAACTCACACAGTATGCGTTTGCATTTACCATGAAAATGTTAAACTGATGTTGAAGGAAATCAACTTAAAGTATTTAACAGATGATTCGGCAGAGAATTTACACGATTACCGCGATTGCCTTAAATTGACTATGTGTCCTAATGCAACAACTTCTTGCCACTTAGGTGAATGTACTAATTGCCTGAAAACCACATTCATCAAAGAAAACTTAATCAACTCTCTAGATCGAGCATATATAAAGGAGGTCAAATTTGATTCTTGGATTCAGACTGACAGATGCACATTGAAAACAATCATTTTAAATGTGGATGATTTTGTGGAAGAAAGGTGTACAGGATTGCTAAACTTGAGAAAACATGACTTTTTAGTCAAAGAGCAATGGTCATTCTTCAAGGATTTGAAGATACATTTGAAGTCTGGTGAATTCGTTATTTCATATGATTACGCAGAAAACTATAAATATGTTCTTCAGGATGCCATACAAGCATTCCACTTCAATAACGACCAAGCAACTATATTCACAGTAGTTATTTACTACATGAAAGATGAAAAACTGGAACACAAAAGTATGGCAATCATATCCGATGATTTAAAACATGATACCGTTGCAGTTTATGAGTACCAGAAGATAATACTACTACGTTTCGGACGGAGCTCGTCAACATTTTAAAAACAAAAGTAACAAAAGTAACAAATCTTATGGCCCATGAAAAAGATTTTGGAATGCCAGCTGAGTGGCATTTTCATCCTACTGCTCATGGTAAAGGAGCATGTGATGGTACTGGAGCAAATCTTAAAAGAAATGCAGCGAAGTAAAGCCTCCAGTGCTCTCATCAAGATCGCATCTTAGATGCGACTGCTTTATTCCATTGGGCAAAGAATTATTGTAAAGAAACTAAAATAGTTTTTAGTAGCAAAGAGGATCATCAGGAAACATTGAAAACACTGAAGAGCAGATTCGATGCTGCGGTAACAATCGATGGCACCGCTCAATACCATGCTTTTATACCGCTTGTCGATGGAAGACTCAAGTTGAAAAAGTTTCCTGCCTCTATTCAATGCGATTTCTTTCCAAAGCCAACAAATAAACCAGCAGCAAAATCAACAGCTGAACCTAGTAACGCCAAGAAAGGATTGACAAAAAAACGTAGTAAATAAAGGCGACAAAAAAGCTGGATGAAAGACTGGGTATTTAAAAATTTACAAGACTTAAATACTTCATCAGCTACAATAAATTAAGTATAAAAATAGTTATGATATAAATGGATCTAATGCAATTAAGATTAAATTTTAATAAATTATTTATCTTTTTATTTTTAATATTATTATTATTATACATTAATTTAATTATTATTAAAAATAAATAAAAAAAAATAATAATTTTTCAACATTTCTATAGAAGAAAAGCTTTTTTTCCTGAGGTTAACATATTCTGGGTATTACAGTATCGAGGGTATAAAATTTTAGCTAAGTATGTTATATACCTTCGGAAAGTTTAGTTTGTCTAGTTTCTCAGTATAAGTTTTATTTGTAAGGTTTTAGACACAAATAGGAAAAAATTCAAAATAGTGCATTTGTGAAAAATTGAAAAACCGTTGTCTTGAGTTATAAAACATATATTTTGATAGATATCCCACTCCCATCCCACAAAGCGATCAAAAAGCTCTTAAAGGAAAAATCCTAAGCTTTCTTATGAAAAAAAAAAAATGCCCTTTTTGAAAAAAAGGCAAAAAATGCTTTAATTTAGCAGAAAAAAAAGTCTACAAATTTTTTTTTTCTAAAGTATTTTTTTCCGAAATATTAAAGAAATAGCTATCTAAACTCTTCGGGAGAAAATTTTGTAAGAACAATAGGAAATAAGTTACATTGATGAGAAAAAACACCTGTTTGGCCAAAATGTCAAATTTTGATCACCTCTAACTCAGAGAGATCTGGACCGATCTTGTTGAAAAATTGTGTCTAAACTTCTATCCAATAGGACTAACCTTGGTGCAAATTTCATCCCGATCGGAAGATACGGTTTCAAAAGTTGGTGCACTTGACATGAAATCCCCCATATAAATTTTGTAAATATTAATTGTGATATTTAAAATTAGATATATACTATACTGACTGGGCCAGTCTAGAAATATTTTGTTACAAGTTTGAAATGGTTCAAAATGTATTACTTTTTGTTTAGACTCTTAAAGAAAATATACAACAAAGAAACAAAATCACCAAACAAATTGCTCAAAAGATTTACAATGGTATCAACAAAATTCTGGTTGTAATTAAAAATGTTCTATACTTAATTTTAAGACAACAGCATTGTTATTGCAATGAACCCGAAATTCATTTATTAACTTCATCGCCATTCGATTGGCAATACATTCGATAGCCACAATGAATGTGTTTTCTGTCTTTTGTATGAATTACGTGTTTCCGGTGGATGGTTTCAATCTTGCTTTACATACCGTTGAATTGAGCTTTAAAATTTCTATACGTGGCGTATGAATATACAGTGGGAGACAATACATTGAAAACTACTAATGAATTCTAAATTCATCAATTTTGTTTTTTTTAGCAATTTCCTTAAAAATTGATAAACGAAAAAAAGTTTCTTTTTTATGATGGAAAATGTATAAAATCTTAACTATTTTTTAAATACTAGCAGATTCCAGCCCTCGAAATTCGGGCGCAAATTCTAGGAAATTTTATTTTTTCATTAAATAAAGACCCTAAAATTATGCTAATCAAATATAACCAATTCACAAATCAACACAAAAAACTCATTTTTATTACAAACACAAGAACACATTTAATAAACACACACATAGCATTGTATAATTTTATCTATGTGTTAGTAGCAACTTTAAATGCAATTTATCAAAATAAAAGAAAAAATTTAAAAATCTGGAAATCTGTAAAACGGCTAAAAAGAAATACCTTTCAAATAATATACGTTTGGTCAAAATCGGGATAAAACGGGAGAACAAAACATCAGTTACAAGAAATCGCCTAGCCTATTAATATTATAGATTTATAGTTTCTGACCTTTTCTTTCAACTGTATTTTAAATACAATTGTATTTTTCAATATTTTAATCTTGTTAATTACACTGTTCAACAGCATTTTTAGAACAATTCTAAAGGCATATTCTAAAAGGGCATATTGAGATCATTTTTGTATAGTAAGCTTATAGTCCAGCTGGTATGAGTTTTTTTACAGTGGGTCAAAGTTTTCATTTTTTTGGTCGAAGGGAGCATTATAATAAATGAAAACAAGTAAGAAATTTATAGTCGGTCTAGCCCGACTCTACGATACCCTATACCATGCTTTAGAGACCCCATCTCTGCGGTCCAACTATTTGAATATAGCAAATAAGCATAAACCAAATTTGAGTGGCATTTTTATTAATTTTTTTGGCTGCAGATATGAAAAAGTTCATATCGGATGCTATGTCTATATGGGGACTAGGTGCAAAAATGGATCGATCCTGACCATATTTGGTAAAGTCACTTATACTTTGAAAAAATATATACAAACCAAATTTGAGAAAAATCTGTGCATATTTTTGTTTTTTGATAGATTTATGTGAAGATCGGGAAGCAGCTTTATATGGAGCCTATGACTAAGAATTTTCCTATACGCATAATTTTTGGACTACTCATTAATGGATGTAATAAAACACATCACAAATTTCATCAAAATATTTGCGACCTGTAGTTTGATTACAAGGTTTACATGGACACACAGACGGACGGACATTGCTATTTCGACTCAAAAAGTGATTCTGAGCCGATCGGTATAATTAAAGATGGGTCTAGGACGAATATTTTTGGTTGTTACAAACAGCAGCACAAGTGGTATAGGGTATAATTATAGTCGGTCTAGACCGACTATACGATACCCTATACCATGCGTTTAGAGACCTTATGTCTCAGGCCCAACTAACTGGATATAGAAAATAAGCATAAACCAAATTTGAGATAGATTTTAGTGAAGATCGGGAAGCAGCTCTATATGGGGCCTATGACTAAGACTTGTCCAATAGGGATCATTTTTCAACTACTGATTAATGGATGTAATATATACATATAAACCCAATTTGACTACGATTTGTATGATAATTTGGATCTTATGGCAATATATTTTGATTTCATAGGGGTCATTTGTATGGGGGCTAGGTCTGAACATGGACTGATTCTCACCAATTTCAATAGCGTTCATCCCATGGCCGATAAAAGATTAAATACCAAATTTCATCAAAATATATTCATATTTGCGACCTGCAGTTTGATTACAAGCTTTACATGGACACACAGACGGACGGACGGACATCGTTAAATCGAATCAGATAGTGATTCTGATTCGATCGGTATAATTAAAGATGGGTGTAGGTCAAATATTTTTGGTTGTTACAAACAGCAGCACAAAGTCATTATACCCAAACCACATAGTGGTATAGGGTATAAAAATGTTGTCTGAGAGAATTCTTATTGTCAGAGTTATATTATCGAATTTTATGTAGATTATTTTTGTAGAAGATCTTAACCTTCTAGCTCCTCCCTTTAAGGGTCAATTTGACCCTTTTTTTTGAGAATGTCGTTTCAAAAAGGACATTTAAGGACTAAGATATTTTTAGAAAACTTTTGCCGGAAAATTTCAGTGGGGTCACCAAAACCAACAAAATTACACGCCAGCTTATACAAAAAATTACTATAGTGAATATATAATTTGTTTTTTTTTTTCGAAATAATCAATAAATATGGCGGTTAAATGTAAACGAGGCATTGTGAAAAGCGGCTTGGAGTAATGGATAACTGTAAAATAGTTGGAATTTAATTAAGCTCAACTAAAATAACTGTAGCTTGCACACTGAATTTCCGCGTTTTATTTTATATTCATTTTAGTAAAAACCACACGCGATATGTACGTCAGAGTTGACTAGACGCGAGAAGCTACAGTTATTTTAGTTGAGTATAATTAATTCCAAATATTTTGCAGTAGTTTAGCTAATTAAGCGTAGAGCTTTATTTACAACTTTAGTGTCTTTGGTGACATCCACTGAAATTTTCCGGCAAAAATTAGAATATTTTAGTCCTTAAATGTCCTTTTTGAAAGGACCATTTTGATTTTCCCAAAAAAAAGAGTCAAATAGACCCTTAAAGAGAGGGGCTAGAGGGTTAAGATCTTCCACAAAAATGATCTTCATAAATATATTCGACAATATAACTCTGACAGTAAGAATTCCCTCAGACAATATTTTGTTTATTTAGTATAATGCTCCTTTCGACCAAAAAATGTAAATGTTGACCCACTGTAAAAAAAAAATCAGACCAGTAGGACTGTAACTTTATTCTAAAAATATTATCTACTCAACATGCCCTTTCAGAATTATATGGTCCCTATTCTGTTCCAATCAAAAAGTTTTAATATGTTGGACAGTGTTATTATAAAATAATACCATGAATAAAGTATTCTTTTTTCGTTAAAAAATAGAATAATAGATAATTTAACTGCTAGTCTTAGGCAAAAGAAAATTTGTGTGAAATATTCTATGAATAAATCCCTAATTCGAAATTATCAAGAAATATCGTGAAAAAGGTACGACTCAACATTTAAGCGGCTGTCCTCGTAACATGAGTAAAAGACAGGAAAATTTAATAGGAAGAGAGTATAAAAACAGTCCAAAAATGCTACCTAAAGAGGTCATTAAAATCTAAAAATATGTGCTCGAACTGTTTCCCGCTGTTATCGTCCGGTGCAGAATCCACTGATATCAGAGAATAATTTTGACTCGTCGTTAAATAAAACAGTTTTCTATTCTTCAGGCTTCCAGTTTTGATATTTTTGTGCAAAATAAAGCCAACAAATATTGATATGCTACGCATTTTAGCGACATAGAATTGAATTGAATTTTCACCTTTTTGCCAAATATTTCTTAGTGAGAAGTAGTTTTTTGCTGGCCTGAAGCTTCGGAAACCTGCGTCCCATGTTCGGCGACAAACAGTCCTTGAATCTATATTTAAATCTAACTCATTTAAAATAGTTTTTGATTATCTAAATTGATATTTTTGCACAATTTGTACAGTGTGACGATCCATTGTGCTCCTTTCAAACGCAATTTTTCTATAGATTTTGTTGTTTTATAAGCCGAGATGTTATGGATTTATTATTATTTTGCATTTTAGCGTTCATTTTGACTCTTTCCATTTAAAAAAGCCTTAATTATTTTATTTTTTAAGTTTTCGGAGTATTTATCACGAGCCATGTCGATTTGATTTAAATATGATAAATTTCACAACGCCTGTCAGTCAACTATAATTAACTTGAAAGTAGAGACAATACAATTTATTCTTGCTTAAAGTTGCTCTTGTTTTTTTTTTTTTTGCATAAAAAAATGTAACGGGTATTATAGTTTACAATTTTAGTTTTGTCCTTTTATTTATAACGTTATAAAGAGTAAGAAATGATAAAGAAGATTTTGGAAAAACAACAGCAACATGCCTAAAAATACAATAAATGTCAATAGTGATTTTGGTTGCTTTTGTTCTGACCAACACTGCATATACCACCAACGAAAACCTCCTAAAATAACACGAGCATTTAAGCTGAATCGTGCATGCCCTCCCTCCCTCCCTCCCACCAGTGTGCAGAGGGTATATGGATCAGTTTGTCATACCATTTGTAACGCATCGAAAAATTACTTTGCGACCCCATAAAATAAATATATTCATGATCTTATAACAACTTGAGTCGATATAACGATGTCGGTCTGTTCGTCCGTCCATATGTCATTCACAAAAGAAACCATTTACCTGGGTAAACTTAGGATAATATTGTTTGCCCTTATTTCGAGCAGGTTGGCGTGAATCGGGTGTCATTGCGCCAAAACATATCCTAAAATATAAAATAGGGGTACTGCTCTAAAAAATTTTAAAATTTTATTTAGGTTTAACAATTTTTACCCTTTTTAAAATATTGTGTTTATATTAGCTATAAATAATGCCATAAATCCTGATATTAATGTAAACGTCAAACCTAAGTGCACACAGAAAAAAAATTTACCAATCGAATTGTTCTAAAGTTTAACAACTGCGTTTTCGATTGTATTACTAGAAATTTTGAAGCAACATTTCATTTTCTATTGTGATAAAATATTTACTGTTAAGACCATAGAATTATAATTTTCATAAACTCAAAATTCGGTTATTTGCTTCATCGCAATTCGGTTGACAATAAATTTGGTAGCCACAACGAATCTGTTTTCTGTGTGTGGAAGGTATCAAAAATTCGGCATAGCCGAATGTAACACTCTTATTATTATTTTTTTATTTTTTTTTTTTTTTTGTACAAACTGCATAGTAATTTATTATAAACTATATGAAGCTAACATCTCTGTATGTCTCCATGATAGTTTCAAATCTCGAACAAGATCATGGAAATCTTCATTTATCACTAAATGTGGTTCAACCGATTGCGTAACAAATGTCTGGTCACATTCCATGTCTTCAGAATTTTCTTCAACGGATTCATGTTCTTCTTCAGTTATACTTGCATTATGTTCGATTATTTCAAAATTAAAACAAAAACATAAAGAACATTGCAACTTACCTAAAGTATTAAATTTATCTCTTTTGTTAACTCAGTATAAAAAAAAATGTATTCTCACTTATTTTTTTTCCGCTTGGGAGTAGCAAATGCTATTTGAAGTAAAGTTTAATAACTTTCACAAATATATATATATAATATATATAATAATATAATATATATAATATAATATAATATATATATATATATATATAATATAATATATATTATCCGATTTAAAAAAAAACTAAAGTTAATTTTGTTAGATTTGAAGTCACTTTTCAGACATATTTTAATTAACTAGCAGATTCCAGGACTCGAAATTCGAGCGCAATTTCTAGAAATTTTATTTTTTCATTAAATAAAAACCCTAAAAGTATGCTAATCAATTATAGCCAATTCACAAATCAACGCAAAAACCAAACTCATTTTTATTACAAACACATTAACAAATTTAATAAACACACACATAGCTTTGTATAATGTTATGTATGTGTTAGTGGAAACTTTAAATGCAATTTACTCAAAATAAAGGAAAAATTTAAAAATCTCTAAATCTGCAAATCGGTTAAAAAGGAATACCTTTCAAGTAATACACTTTTGGTCAAAATCGGGATAAAACGGTGGAACAAAACATCAGTCACAAGAAATCGCCTAGCCTATTAATATTATAGATACTGTGATTAATATGCAAATTTTAATTTTTCAATGGCGCGTGGTAGAGAAGAAGAAAGCATACATTTCAAAAATTCATAATTACACTGTATTCTTAATCGGACCGGTTTCTGGCATTTCAGACTTCATCAGCGATTTATTGAACATTGTGATAATTGTTATGTTATAGTTGAGTAAATTGTTTCTATATGAAATTTTTCTACTTAGGACGGCCGTGAGAATTGAACTTGAACCTTAATATACACTCGTACTTGTACTTTTGGTCAGCGCTTTAACACACTCACCTTAAGTCAGGCCTACGAGCAGTGTGGTTTGTAATATTATTTATAATAAAATTCTGTTTCAAAATTTTTATCCAAATATATATGCTTTTGTAGAAAAAAATTGTAAAAAAAAGAACTCAAAGTTAAAAAACATAAAAAAATAAAAAAATTTCAGATGTTATTACAAAAATTAATACCAATATTTAATTAATATAGCATAAAATGTATACGGTTGGAAAGATCTTTTCCTTTTTTTTGTCTTTCATAAAGCGTTTAAAAATTAAAAATCGGATGAAAATCAAGAGATTACGTGATCGAACGTAAGCGAAAATGGTTTCTTCGGCATAACTCTGAAATTGGAGGGTGTTTCCGAACATTTTAAAACTGATTTCAGATCTACTCAATAAGACATAAAACCTACACTAGGTCACTTTCCAAGTACATTTTCACTGTAGCACCGTGTTATTAATGAAGCTTTGAAATAAAATATATAACAAGTATATATGTAAATTAGGGTGGCCCTTAATAAAAAAAAGTGTTTAAACTGTCGGTCTCACCCCCTAGAAATATGCGAATAGCAAAAAAACTGAGAAATACAAAGTTTTGGGCCAATCAGAAAACGTTTAATTTTTCCGACAGGCTGTTATATAATTCAGGATCAGTATTAATTTGTCCCTTCAAAATCAAATAAAACCTCGCCAAGAAATAGCAAATGCCCCAGACCACTTTTGTGCCAAAAAAAACTAGGTCATGAAATTTGATGGCATTTTTTTCAACTTTGAGAAATTGATTAAAGCCATCAGTCTTTTTTGGTCTCTATACTTATAAGTATTCAGAAATGAAGTATTGTTTTATTACCACGTTGTTGACCTATTGCGCATTGAGGCCGAAAATTGGAAATTTTTTAATAAAATTTTTAAAACTCCTTTTTCAAGTTTGAAAAAATTTTCTTAAACAAAATTTAAAAAAATGTATCTATCCCTTTAAGATTTTATGAAATACATGTTGCAGATTAACTGTGTGAATTTTTAAGTAAATCCCTCTGCCAGAATTTTTTTGACAAGGATTTTATTTTTGCGGATTTTGAGAAAAATTGGATTTTTGTGAAATATTCTGTAAATGTACTCTTTCTAAATACTTTGTATCAAAAATTCATCATTTGTCTACTTTTAAATTTTATATTTTATCTTAATAGCCTAGGGTTTCGAAAAAAAATAATATGACTCCATTAACCCTTTTGGAATTGGGGTCACATATGACCCCAAACTAATAAAAGACAATTTATGCAAAAAATTCAAAGATTTTGTAAGTGCTGTCCAATTTTTAGCTGCGAAGCTTAAAATAAAATAACCAAATGTGTAGAAGTTTCGTTCCAAAAATTTGGGATAAATCTGAGAACATTAACCCATTATTTGCCAAGGCCAGCTTTGGATTTTAAGATATTTTAAAATAAAAAATGACCTAAAACGAGTTTTTCTATTAAACTCGTTGATCCACTATTTGGAATTTAAGAAAAATAATTCGGCTATTTTTTCTTTATTTAACCCTTCAGTGCTCCTGAGATCAAAATTATCCATTGTGATATATCTCTGGTGCAATTATCTGCTTATTGCTCGCGAATATAAATTAAAACAACTTAAGTCATATGTCTAAAAAATAGGACGTTTTTTGAAATTCACTTTGATTCAATTTTGTAATTTATTCCATTAAGAGTAGTATTAATTTAATATTACCTTTTATATATATTATTATATTTGAAATTTACTTTTATTTAATAAACTATTTAAAACTGGGAAATAAAATGTTAGAAGTTTGAAAAGATGTAGGTGACATTGAAGATAATATAAAGCGACCGATTATAAAAAATCGAAAAATGTCAACCATTATAAGTAATGACATCTTCACCGATTGACCTGTAATTTTTTTATTTTGGCGTTTTTTATCAATATCCACCAAATTGGTGGGTGAGACAGCAAGAAATCCAACTATTACTTTATTACATAAAGTAATTTTAGAATAAAATTGGTTAAAAGTTGTTTTAATTTATATTCGCGAGCAATAAGCAGATAATTGCACCAAAGATATATCACAATGGATTATTTTGATCCCAGGAGCACTGAATGGTTAAATAAATAAAAATTAAGCGATTTATTTTTTTTAAATTCTAAATAGTGGTATCAACGAGTTTAATAGAAAAACTCGTTTTAGGTCAAATATCTTAAAATCCAAAGCTGGCCTTGGCAAATAATGGGTTAACGTTCTCGGATTTATCCCAAATTTTTGGGACGAAACTTATACATATTTGGTTATTATATTTTAAGTATCGCATCTAAAAATTGGACAGCACTTACAAAATATTTGCATTTTTTGAATAAATTGTCTTTTATTAGTTTGGGGTCATATGTGACCCCAATTCCAAAAGGGTTAATGGAGTCATATTATTATTTCCGAAACCCTAGGCTATTATGATAAAATATAACATTTAAAAGTAGAAAAATGATGAATTTCTGATACAAAGTATTTAGAAAGAGTACATTTACAGAATATTTCACAAAAATACAATTTTTCTCTGCGAAAATAAAATCCTTGTCAAAAAAGTTCTGGCAAAGGGATTTACTTAAAAAATCACACAGTTAATCTGCAATATGTATTTAATAAAATCTTAAAGTGATAGATTCATTTTTTTAAATTTTGTTTAAGAAGATTTTTTTCAAAATTTTGAAAAAGGAGTTTTAAAAATTTTATCAAAAAAATTTCCAATTTTCGGTCTCAATGCGCAATAGGTTAACAACGTGGTAATAAAACAACACTTCATATCTGAGTACCTCTAAAAAAATGCCATCAAATTTCATGTTCAGTTTTTTTTTTTGGCACAGAAGTGGTCTGGGGCATTTGCTATTTCTTGGCGATGTTTTATACGATTTTGAAGTTTTATAGCTTTTTGAAGGGGCACGTTAATGCTGATCCTGAATTATATAACAGCTTGTCGGAAAAATTAAACTATAGAATGAAATTTTTGTAAAATCTGAAAAAAAGTCATATTTTCCCCATATAAACACACTTGAAATTTTCAATCGCTTTGCGCCACGACTAAACGTTTTCTGATTGGCCAAAAACTTTGTATTTCTCAGTTTTTTTGCTATTCGCATATTTCTAGGGGGTGAGACCGACAGTTTGAACACTTTTTTTCCCTCCATATAACGAAGGGCCACCCTAATGTAAGTACTGGTTTATTATACAGTCTGTACATAAGGCCATAAATGCTAGTACTCTATATCTTTTTATTATAAAGCGGGCACGGAGAAGTAAGAAAATTGGCATAGTTATGGTTCATATGGAGGAGAAGCTGAGAATGATAAAATTTATGTTTAATCTGTCTGTAAAAATATATTAAATAAAATAAAATATTTCTAATAATTCGTTACACCCTGTTAATGAGAATGATTTAAATTGTATATGAGACGGCCCGTGTTGAATTGTGAATTGCTTAAATTGATTAACATACCTTTAGGCTCATTTAAATATTCATAAATTTTTAAATAGAATGAAAAACTAATATCTTCTAGAATTTTCACTCAAATTTCGAGCGCTGGGCTATACTAGTTATAATAAATAAATAAATAAAATAAACGAATTCCAGCACAACAACAAAGTTTTACCAACTTTTTAGTAATCACCCACTAAATCTAGATTTCTAGCAATTAAATTTATAATATAATATTATTGCACGCTAAATATGAATTAAGTATAGAGGAAAAAAGAAACCGTGTTAATAATAATTGGTTACAATATAAAACGTATTGCATTCATTTTAAGTATTTGCTGTTGTTTTTTTTTTTTTGGTTGTTTGTGTGTCAAAAAGAAAATACAATTAGGTGACATGCCACAACACCTTGTGGGCAACCAAACAAAAACGAAACTAAGCCAAACAACAACGAAAAAAAAAAACACATCATAATGAAAACATAATGAAAACATAATAACAAAAACATAAAAACCATTATAAACATAAAAAACAAATGACAAACGATGACTGCAGTGCAGCAAATCTTCTTTTAAGTGAAAAAAAAAACTAGCAAAACCTACAATAATAACAAAACACAGGAGTAGTGGCTAAAGTCATTCTCATCAACATCGTCATCTTCGACAGCTGTTTCGAACAACAACACAAAATAACTTGGCATCATCATCATTATTTGTGTTAACAACACGGTTTATTCTTCTTTGTTTTAAAACATACTTTTTCGTATGAAAATTTCTTATAGAAAATTTGTAACAAATCCTTTTTAGAAAGAAGTATCCCCCATAAAATTGAAAACTTACAAAATATAAATTAATCTTTACGTATAGTTTTAATTTAAACAATTTCTTTTAAATGTACGAAAATTCGATTGTTTATAATTTAAGAAAACTAGCAAAACAGAAAAATCGCAAAAACGAAATAGCTCGAGATAGCTAAAATGTAAAAAACGCAAGACGTAAAAGCAAGATTGCAGAAACGAAAATTATAAATTCACAAAATCGAAAAAAAAAAAATAATAAAAAAACGGGAAATCGGAAAAACAATAAATCCTAAAAAAGCAAAAAACGCAAAAACTCAAATATCAAAACAGCAGAAACGTAAAATCGGAAAATTATGAAACGCAAAAAAGTAAAATCTCGAAAAGAAAAAAACGCAAAATCTTAAAAAGATTTTTAAAGATATATTAAATTAATTAAATTTTGATAAATATTTCGTGTATATTAAATTAAGGTGTTTCATATTTTAGAACGGGTATCTTAGTCGCGCTACAACTACATAGTTTATCTATAAAGCATATATGGGGGATTTCATGTCAAGTGCACCAACTTTTGAAACCGATGTCTTCCGATCGGGATGAAATTTGCACCAAGGTTAGTTAGTCCTATTGGATAGTAGTTTAGACACAATTTTTCAACAAGATCGGTCCAGATCTCTCTGAGTTAGAGGGGATCAAAATTTGACATTTTGGCCAAACAGGTGTTTTTCTCATCCATGTAACTTATTACCTATTGTTCTTAGAAAATTTTCTCCCAAAGAGTTTGGATAGCTATTTCTTCATTATTTCGGAAAAAAATACTTAAAAAAAAAAAAAAATTTGTAGACTTTTTTTTTTTTGCTAAATTAAAGCATTTTTGCCTTTTTTTTTCAAAAAGGGCTTTTTTTTTATAAGAAAGCTTAGGATTTTTCCTTTAAGAGCTTTTTGGTCGCTTAGTGGGATGGGAGTGGGATATCTATCAAAATAAATATTTTGTAACTCAAGACAACGGTTTTTCAATTTTTCACAAATGCACTATTTTGAATTTTTTCCTATTTGTGTCTAAAACCTTACAAATAAAACTTATACTGAGAAACTGGACAAATTAACCTTTCCGAAGGTATGTAACATACCTTCATAAAATAACAGAAGAGAATGGTTATCTGTAACCTGAAAGAGTTATTTGCAACATTTCAATCTGAACACGAGGATGTTAGAATTGGCTTTACGAAATTAACCCAAATGAGGCCAAAACATTGCGTTTTGGCAGAAAGCAGCGGAACTCGCACAGTATGCGTTTGCATTTACCATGAAAATGTTAAACTGATGTTGAAGGAAATCAACTTAAAGTATTTAACAGATGATTCGGCAGAAGATTTACACGATTACCGCGATTGCCTTAAATTGACTATGTGTCCTAATGCAACAACTTCTTGCCACTTAGGTGAATGTACCAATTGCCCGAAAACCACATTCATCAAAGAAAATTTAATCAACTCTTTAGATCGAGAATATATAGAGGAGGTCAAATTTGATTCTTGGATTCAGACTGACAGATGCACATTGAAAACAATCACTTTAAATGTGGATGATTTTGTGGAAGAAAGGTGTACAGGATTGCTAAACTTGAGAAAACATGACTTTTTAGTCAAAGAGCAATGGTCATTCTTCAAGGATTTGAAGATACATTTGAAGTCTGGTGAATTCGTTATTTCATATGATTTCGCAGAAAACTATAAATATGTTCTTCAGGATGCCACAGTATATTCACAGTAGTTATTTACTACATGAAATATGAAAAACTGGAACACAAAAGTATGGCAATCATATCCGATGATTTAAAACATGATACCGTTGCAGTTTATGAGTACCAGAAGAGAATACTAAAATTTTTTGGCAAATCTTATGGCCCATGAAAAAGATTTTGGAATGCCACCTGAGTGGAATTTTCATCCTACTGCTCATGGTAAAGGAGCATGTGATGGTATTGGAGCAAACCTTAAAATAAATGCAGCGAAGTAAAGCCTCCAGTGCTCTCATCAAGATCGCATCTTAGATGCGACTGCTTTATTCCATTGGGCAAAGAACTATTGTAAAGAAACTAAAATAGTTTTTAGTAGCAAAGAGGATCATCAGGAAACATTGAAAACACTGAAGAGCAGATTCGATGCTGCGGTAACAATCGATGGCACCGCTCAATATCATGCTTTTATACCGCTTGTCGATGGAAGACTCAAGTTGAAAAAGTTTCCTGCCTCTATTCAATGCGATTTCTTTCCAAAGACAACAAATAAACCAGCAGCGAAATCAACAGCTGAACCTAATAACGCCAAGAAAGGATTGACAAAAAAACGCAGTAAATAAAGGCGGCAAAAAAAGCTGGATGAAAGACTGGGTATTTAAAAATTTACAAGACTTAAGTACGTCATCAGCTACAATAAATTAAGTATAAAAATAGTTATGATATAAATGGATCTAATGCAATTAAGATTAAATTTTAATAAATTATTTATCTTTTTATTTTTAATATTATTATTATTATACATTAATATAATTATTATTAAAAATAAATAAAAAATAATAATTTTTCAACATTTCTATAGAAAAAAAGCGATTTTTTTCCTGAGGTTAACATATTCTGGGTATTACAGTATCGAGGGTATTAAATTTTAGTTAGGTATGTTATATACCTTCGGAAAGTTTAGTTTGTCTAGTTTCTCAGTATAAGTTTTATTTGTAAGGTTTTACACACAATTAGAAAAAAATTCAAAATAGTGCATTTGTGAAAAATTGAAAAACCGTTGTCTTGAGTTACAAAACATTTATTTTGATAGATATCCCACTCCCATCCCACTAAGCGACCAAAAAGCTCTTAAAGGAAAAATCCTAAGCTTTCTTGTGAAAAAAAATGCCCTTTTTGAAAAAAAAGGCAAAAAATGCTTTAATTTAGCAAAAAAAAAAAAAGTCTACAAATTTTTGTTTTTTAAGTATTTTTTTCCGAAATATTGAAGAAATAGCTATCTAAACTATTTGGGAGAAAATTTTCTAAGAACAATAGGTAATAAGTTACATGGATGAGACAAAAACACCTGTTTGGCCAAAATGTCAAATTTTGACCCCTCTAACTCAGAGAGATCTGCACCGATCTTGTTGAAAAATTGTATCTAAACTACTATCCAATAGGACTAACCTTGGTGCAAATTTCATCCCGATCGGAAGACATCGGTTTCAAAAGTTGGTGCACTTGACATGAAATCCCCCATATATTTCTAGTCAAACTTCATTTGAATCTTCTTATCTTATATATTAAAAAAAATTATGAAAACTAAAGTCAGTCCGTCTGGCCCTTCATCCAGCCGATTTCCTTTATGTTTTTTTTTTTAATTAAAGGTATTTAGACACAGATATGTCATCAATCATTGAAATTTACTCAACTCACACCTTACTCGAGTTATACTCAAACGCGATTCTTCCCTGTACATTTCATATGGGACACATTCAGTCAAGCAAGTCGAATTCTCATAGCTCCCCTTCTAATGAATGTATCTTGTTTGTTTCACTCTCAGAACACTCAGTGAATCAAGCTCTTTCTTTTGCTTAAATTCGTTGCGTTTGAGTAAAGTTATGCGTGCACAATCAACTTTAATTTAAATTTTTTCAAGATTTTTTCAATATTTTCCTTCACTCAAACCTCTATAACAGAGTTCTGATTAACGTTGGCTGTTGACACAAGTCTAGGAACACTCAGTGGATCAAGCTCTTTCTTTTGAGCTATTAACTATTTAAATTCGTTGAGTTTGAGGAAGGTTATGCGTGCACAATCAACTTTACATTATGCAACACGCAAGTTAACGTACAGATTTCATTACAATAATTACATAACACATACCCTGTGTTGAATTGTGAATTGCCAAAAATTTTAATACCTTTAGGTGGCATACAAGGTGGCATTTATTATTGTGTGTTCAACAAATATTTATAATGAAATAAACTTAATGAATTAAATAGATTAAAAAACATTGAAAGAAATAAATTGAATGATAAAATAAAATTTTCTATAATTGGCACTCGAATTTCAAGAGCTAGGCTCTGCTAAGTACAAAGTAAAAATATTATATTTTCTTAAAGTTAAATCTTACCGAAATTTGTTTACTTCAATATAATATCAATCATATAGACAAATTAACTCACCTATAAAGAAAATAATGAAAGAAAAAATAAATTACTAACATGCTGATAGATATAAAACAAGTCCAATCACATTGTTTTGAACACAAAACATAATGATGAAGTAAAATAGATGTTATTCTTAAGTTCCGGATATAGTGAAAATTTAGATCATCAGGAATAAATTTAATATGGGCTTGTCATAGAATGAAAAATGTCTTTAATGGATCTTGTAAAGTATAAAATAATTTTATATTTAAATCGAAAAAATCCCATTTACTTTACAAAATTAAAAAATTATAAATCATTTTCAAAAATATTACAATCTTGTAATAAAATCTATTTTCTAAATTTATTTATTAAAATAAAAATATCTTTTATATATTAAGAATAAAAAGTTTACGAAAGATGCCGTTAGTAGAATTTAAAATTTATTCTACGAACGAATTCACTACGATTTTTTTTCTCGTAAAATAACGTGAAATTCTTTTTAATGTGGGATGTACTGATAAATCACTTCATATGTTACGTTTATCATTGTAAAATTTTAAGTTTTAATAATTACTAGCAAATTCCAGCACTCGAAATTCGAGTGCAAATTCTAGGAAATTTTAGTTTTTCATTTAATAAAGACCCTAAAGGTATACTTCACAATTCAGCTCATTTTAAATGAAGAAAACGAACTCACACATTAAAAAATTTAATAAACACACACATAGCATTGTATAATTTTATGGATGTGTTAGTAGCAACTTTAAACGATTATAACTCGAAAAAAATATTCCAGACGATGAAAATCTGTAAATCTGGGTAACAGCTAAAGAGAAATACCCTTCAAATGATAAATTTTTTGCAAAATCGGGTAAAACTGTGAAACTTACATCGGTCACAAGAAATTGCCTTGCCTATTAATATTATAGATTTATTTATTTTTATGTTTTCGAGCAAAAACAAAAACTAACCGCTACCACAAAAATGTGATAATAAATCATTTGAAATACTTTATAAAAAAGTCATAAAAACAACAAACTAAAGTAGTGATTCAGAAAGTTATATAAAGCCATAAAAAATCGGTAATTGTAACTCCACAACACAATAAAAACTTTTTGCAATCACTACGAAATTTTTTTTTAAATATTGTCTCCAAACACAGATTTGGATTCTTTCAAATATTGGATTCATAAGAGTATTAATCTATCTTGTCCTTTTCAAGATAGCTTGGAACTTGATGATGATGTTGAAAGTTTTAAGAACATAATCCATGAAGCAGCACCTAAAAATCGAAGTTAAAAATCGTATTAAAGCATTTAAGAACGAAGAAACTATTCAATTTCTCATAAGGTTTAAAAAAGCTTCAAATTAGAACAAGATCTTCAACATCTTTCTTTAGTACATGCTTTTTCAATCACTAATAATCAGTAATAATAGCTGATACAACAACTGCTTATTCTTTTTTTTTTTATAAAAACAGTGGATGTATCTAGTGGAAATAGTGTAGATAATGTGGCAGCTGACCTGCGGCGCAGAGGGACCATTTCATGAGAGGACGGTCAAAAATCCATAACTTTTGATTGGATTGGAATTTTGATATGCGTTTTTTTTTTTTGTTTGGTAGGTGGGACCTTAGCCTTTAATTTTGCCTATAATCACAAAGTTATGGAGGGTTTAAAATATATTTTCATTTTTAGTTGAATTTTATTACAAAAGTGAAGTGTTAAAAGTTTAAAAAGGGTTTTATTTTTTCAGTTAATTTTACAACTAATACTTTTTATTTTGTCGGAAAATGCCAAGCTTTGGCCCCCGTAAACCTTTTAGTCCTAATGTTCAAAAGGGCCAAAGGTTGGGTTTTTTTTTTTTTTTTTTTGAAAGAGGAGCTAACGTAAAAGTTACCTGATACTGGATCAAGATACAGAAGTTTCAAAGAAAAAGTTGTATGTTTTTACTTTTGTTAAAAATTTTTTTATTGTCTTTTTAACTATTTCTATATCAATTTTTATTGTAAATTTATAAAATACATAAATTTTTAAATCAAGAAAAATTGTTAACTATATAAGAAAGAGTATAATTTATTGTTAGTGTACTGAAAAACTACTTTAAATCAAACAATTTTAGTAACTATTTCTTCTAAATAGCCTTGATTTTCATCTTCTAGAAGTTGTTTAGCTTCTTCGCCTACTTCAAAAGAGGTGGTTTCCCATTTTTGCCGAATGTTGGACATACATGGATCTGAAGTGCATAACAAAATAGTGATAAGGTCTCCATTAGCGCAACATCTGGACATTTTTCTTGTGTTGTACTCGGGAAAGAATCTGTAATCTTTGTTCATTTCTTCATGCGCTTCTTCAGATAGATCTACTATTGGTAGCATATTGCTTTGAATTATTTGTTCCCCATGATACAAAATTTTATGAACTGTGGATGACATATATATCCAAGAGTATTTTTCGTTGTAAAGTATAGCTGTTTTATTGGCATTCTCTCCAAATTTTTTTGCATTTACCTTTCTGCTGCATGCTAGAACTTGTAATACGATTTTGAATCGTCTTATTAATTCATGATCTACACCTGTGATAGATGCTGCAGTTTCTGGATCGGAAAAAAATCTTCTTGTAGTATTTCCATCATTTGAGTTTCTTTAGCCTTGTTTTGGTTGGTCTATTATGAGGCCTAGCTGTAGATATTTTTCTTGAATTAGTTTTTTTTGCTTTCTTTTTCTTCATTTTCTTTGTTTTTCTCATTGTTTCGCATAACGAACCAAATTCCAAATCTTAACCCAATTTAGAATATGCACCAACCTGGGGAAGTGGTAATGTTAACAAACGTGGTGAGTCTCTTCTTGAATTTATTTGTAAATATAATTTAAGTATTGCAATCAGGGGTGACGAACCGACATTTAGGAACTCAATCAGAACAGAGGTTTTAGATCTTACTTTGACTAGTTCTAATCTATCTTTCGCCATCTCAAACTGGCATGTTTCTGGTGAACTCTCTATGTCAGATCATCAACATATAGTTTTTGACATAGTTAGTTCTATGAACACTGATCAACACAATCGAATGCTAATTATTCGGAAGGGCTAATAGAAAGCACTAGGGTAATTGATTATGAAGCATCTGAATTACAATCAAACATATCATCAGCTTACACAGAGAGCTGTCCATTAAAGACTAGGAAGACTAGAAGAGATGTTCCATGGTGGAATGATGGACTAGAAGGGCTCAAACGCAACGCTCGAAGATTATTCAACAAGGCTAAAATTAATGGTGACTGGAATGCCTATAAAATAGCCCTCACTGAATACAACAAGACACTACGCAAATCCAAAAGGACCACGTGGCAGAGCTATTGTCAGAAGATCAATGACCTTCCGGAAGCTGTGCGACTTCAAAAGCCCTCTCTCAGGATCACACAAATGGTCTATGTACCTTAAAGAGACCAAATGGTTATACACTGAATCTCCGGAAGAAACCTGTGAACTTCTATTGGAAACACACTTTCCAGGATGTGTCCCCATTAACAGGTCCCCACCAGTCATCGGGATACCCTCCCTGACTAAAGGGAACATACGTTTGGCGGACAACATTTTTCAGAAGAACCGGGTTAGATGGGCGATAAATGGTTTCTCTCCACTAAAATCGCCTGGGCCGGACGGTATTTATCCATGTCTACTACAGTAAGGGATGGATATCATCATCCCATAACTGACTAGACTTTTTAAATCTTGTCTTCTACATGGCTTTGTGCCATCGACATGGAGAGAAGTAAAGGTAGTATTTATACCCAAGGTAGGCAGAAAATCTGAACAGTTACCTAAATCGTATAGACCGATTAGTCTAAGCTCTTTTTTCCTAAAAACAATGGAAAAAGTTCTGGACCATCATATCAGGGACACTTACCTGGCACGCAAACCTATTCACGAACTACAGTTTGCGTACCAACAAGGTAAATCTACGGCATCAGCTGTCCATAATGTTGTCACAATGATAGAAAAGGCATTTGATGCCAAACAAATATCTCTCTGTGCCTTCATTGATATACAAGGCGCCTTCGATAATACGTCATATAGGGTAATTGAAGAGGCCATGTTGAGAAAGGATATTTCTCCAATCATAATTAACTGGACGCTAGAGATGCTCAACTCTAGGGTCATCACACTGAATATAGGCAGTACATTTAGGACCATAAGTGCCACTAGGGGTTGTCCTCAGGGAGGCGTTCTTTCCACTGCGATCTTGTTATCTCTGTCTCCGGATTTGACGAGAGCACAATATCGGAGCGTATGCAACAGGCTCTGAATTATACCCTCAATTGGTGTCAGAGAAAGGGGCTATCTATGAACCCATCAAAAACCATACTGATACCCTTCACTAAACGAAGGAGATGCAACCTTATGGAACCAAGTCTGAACGGCTTGACAATAGGGTTCTCGGACGAGGTCAAATATCTTGGGGTCACCCTGGATAAATCCCTCACATGGAACAGCCACTTAGATCAAATTACCAAAAAGGCCACCAGGGCTTTATACGCCTGTCAAAGACTATTTGGTAGAACATGGGGCTTAAGGCCCCACATGATCTACTGGTCGTTTGAAACTATTGTGAAACCAATGATTACCTACTCGTCCCTTGCATGGTGGCCGAAGGTTGAGCAAACCAAAGCAAAAGCAATCCTGAACAAGGTGTACCGCATTGCCTGTATTGGTATCACGGGGGCGAACAGAACGTGCCCAACCGATGCTATCGGCATCATGCTTAACATTACACCACTGCATATTTCGATCATTGAAGATGCGTGCATGAGTGTCGTACGACTTCAGGATTTTGGTAGCATGAAGGACGGTGACCTAAAGGGTCACATGGGAGTCGCGAGGCTCTTTATCCACGACTTGGTGGCGAGAGTCACGGACAGAATGTTACCAAAAAATATATTCAACAGGGAATTTGAAACCATGATATTGGAGCGGAGCACATGGACCAGTGGGACCTGGGAACCAGAGCAAAGTTCTCATGTGTGGTTTACAGATGGCTCAAAACAAACAAATGGGGACACGGGCGCGGGCATATTTGGTCCCAACTTTCAACGTGCCTTACCCATGGGTAAATACCCATCCATTTTCCAAGCGAAGGTCTTCGCTATTTTTACATGCGTGACTGAATGTCTCAGAAGAAGGACAAAAAGGGCACTCATTTATATACTATCCGACAGTCAGGCTGCACTTAAGGCAATAATGGCCTACAAAGTGACGTCCAAACAGGTGTGGGAATGCATCGAAGGGCTAAACGAATTAGGTAGATGCAACAAATTAACTCTATGCTGGATTCCGGGACATGAAGGACATGTAGGGAACGAAAGGGCCGATTGCCTAGCCAATCGAGGGGCCCGTCGTCCCTTCATCGGTCCAGGTCAACGGCAGGCCAAGAGATTCATAACTCCATCCAGTGTTCTATCGGAAGGACTACTTACCCTTGAAGAAAAGGACTTAAGGACCTTAACGGGATTCTTTACAGGACACTGCAATCTTAGATATCATCTACGAATGAAAGGACAATCTGCTATAGACACATGTAGGTTCTGCGAGCAGGAGGTGGAAACAACAGAACATATTCTCTGTGAATGTCCAAGACTAAGTGGTAAGAGAATTCTTGCACTTGGAGGATACATTGTATCCCCCCGGGACATATGGAAACTAATGCCAAATACGGTAATTGGCTCCATAAGAAGCCTTAATCTTTAGGACAACCATGGGCTGCACAAAAGATCAAATTGGTCGCAGTGCGTTTAGCCTTCCTTATCTTATTCCAAATTCGTAGGCTTCCTTAAAACAATCGTCTTGTGATGGGGGTTGGCTTAATTGACTTGATGTCTTTTGGCATATAGTGCAGACTGACGGTGACTTTGTTTCGGTTAAAGATTGTGCAACTTTTCCACCCAATCATTGTGAGACACATTTTAAAATTTACTTCAATGTCTTGGTCATCAAATTTAAATATTACTGGTTGGAGTTTTTTAATTTGATCTTTTATTTTTTGAACTTCTTCAGTTAAGACATCTTTGGTATCCTTTTTGAATGCAAATTTTATTTCTCTGCAATACTTTGTTGAAGAAGGAATTTCGTTTTTCCATACATCAATTTCTGTTGTTGTACTAGTTGATGGCTCTAAGCCGCTTTAAATTTTTGTTAAGCGCAATGGAACGAAAGATACCATAAATAAATTAGCATCTGATGAATTTTCGCCATTAAATTGCTTGTATTGTTTCTGGGCACAGGATCCATCACATCCCCATTTAGAAATTAAAGTAATGCTGCCATTTCCAATGTTTTTTCAATGATCTTGCAATTTTATTTCTGCTGATGTTGAAGTGATACTAATAGTAGATTGTGAAGGTAAGCATTCTTTTTTGGCAGAAACAAAATCTTGATACTCTGGAAAAATCCCGCAATACTTTTCAATAGTTCGCTTCTGCACTTCCTTATATCGATTTGTGGCCAACTTCAAATCCAAAAATATGGCGGACGCTTCATCTTGAGAAAATGTCTTAACTTCAATTGCTGTAGGAATGCTTTTAAAAATCCTCTTTTTGGGCGCATTGGGCTCGCTTCTACTATTTTTTTCAATTATTTCAGTTTTATTTCTCTTATTTTGTGTTGGTTGAATTTGGTGTAAAAATGAATCCTTAATTCTTTGAAAAATTTCTTCATTGATATTCTCCAGCTTGCGCCTTCGACCCTTTTTTCCACTTTCGTTTGCGGTTGTAGAGGAACTCTCAAAAATAAGTTCCTTTAATAATCAGTCTTGGTGACGTTTGTACATCGTTGCCTTGCGATGAGAGCATTCAATATAAAGTTTTTTCAAATTTGATGCAAACTTTGTAATTTTTTCTTTGTGTATTTCAATTTCTTGCAGGTTACAATTCTTAAAGAAATAGTTGCTCAATATATGCAAAACTATATCGTCTACATCTGTTTGTTGAACAGTCAAGTCGAATGGCTTTGCGGGATTAGAATCAAAATTCTGTAAAAAAATACTTATTTCTGTAAAAAAATAAATACTAATTTTAATCATTACAATTTTTTAAATAAATAAAAAAAAAAAAAAAAAAAAAAATATCAGCGAGATCTCTATAACAGTACTTAGCCATTATTCGAATTGTAATGAATAATAATTGTGGAAACATCTATAATATTAATGGACTAGTTGATTTCTTGTTACCGATGTTGTGTTCTACCGTTTTATACCGATTTTGACCAAACGTATATTATTTGAAAGGTATTGCTTTTTAGCTGTTCACCAGCTATACAGATTTTTAAATTTTTTCCTTTATTTTGAGTACATTTTTAGTAAATACATGTGCTATGTGTATGTTTATTAAATTTATTAATGTGTCTGTTAATGAGTTTGTTTCTTCATTCACAATAAGAATAAACCAAAAAAATGTTGGTTTGCGAATTGGCTAAGTTAATAATAAAGTTGCCTAGAAATTTCACTCGAATTTCGAGCTCTGGAATCTGCTAGTTATTATTAATACAATCTCTTGCAATTATGTAAAATGCAATTTTTTATCTTTTATTACCCCCTTTTTGAAGCTTAAAAAACCCAGACCCCAACCCCTTTTAAAAGGTGAAGCATACCTGCTCATATTTAAAAAGGGTGTGTCGCAATAGTTTTTTTTACCATTTAACTGTTGTTTAAATTTTCTTCCCATTTTGTCAAGTATTTAAACTATATAACTCAAGTTCCGACTATTAATGTTTTTGAAAAATACCTATGTAAATGTACCTGTCAAAAGAAAAAAGATTTTACCCATTAATATAATTTAACGATTTAGCGCATTATGTCCCAGCCTTTTTTATAAGTATATAACAACTCGTGTCAACTCTACCGTTTCTTCTTTCTGTCAGTATAAAAACAAATAAACTCACGAAAAAAATTATCCGGTAAGATTTGAATTCATAACACACAGACCGACGGACGGACATCGTTAAATCGACTCAGAAAGTGATTTGGGCCGATCCGTATAATCAAAGATGGGTTTAGATCCAATATTTTTTGTAGTTACAAACATCTGGGCAAACTCATTATAACCTAACCAGATAATGGAAAACTTTTGTATTCATGAATTTTGCACAAAATATCTGACCTTAGGTCAGAAAAATTGTTCTGGTGCACACGGGCGGAAACCGGCGGGTGTACAATGGGATATAGGAGTGTAGCGGAGGGTTGGCACTACAGAAGACTGCAAACTTTTTTTGATGGCTTTTGATGGGCAGTAGTTATGCTCTTTTAAGTAGGAGATTTTCAGGAAATTTGGACCTTTCTTAATTTTTTTTTTAATTCTAAACGACTCAGTCAGTGATTTTATATTTTTATCATTAATAACTTAGAGGTTATAAAATTATACAAAATTTATTTTACTTTAAAATCTTTTAAAACAAAAAAGTTCCAGTCATTTAAAAATTTAAATTTACAAGAAATTTTTAATTTTAGCAAAATACTGAGAAAGTTCATTTTCGTAGGCCTTTTTTGCTGTGGTATAGTTGAAATAGAGTCACAATTTTTTAGCTCCCGAGGTTCACCGGTATTTATGTTCAAATGCATAACATAACTTTAAAATCGGTAGCCACAAAAAAATGATTTTTGGCCGCCTTCTCAAAATATGGTCCACAGTGCAGCGTGTATTTTATAGCGCGATCACAGGACATATTTTCAAATCCTGCAATCAAAAACTCTATTTAAATTTTAAAATATTTTAGTTTTTCAAGTCTGCTATTGGTAGGTCCCTCCCTACTTTTTGATATCCAATAAAATTTAAGTCAAAAGGTTAACATTTGTTTTGCTTTCGTGAAAAATGCATTAAACTCATGCTTATATTTTATATTGTTTTTGTGTTACTTATTCCTACTGTAAGCTGGGTATACTTCCTTACATCCACTATATTTCTACCTTTTTTATATCAAACACTAACAAGGAAAAAGAAAATAATAGAGAAAGAGTGAGAAAAAGCGATGAACAACAAACCAACTAAATTGGGTCAACCAATTCTTATGGCATTTCAAATATTTTAGCCATCTTATCACAACAGACAAAATGTAATAACAAACAAGCTGAAGATGAAAAATTACAGGCAATCTTGCCGTTAGCGATTTTTCAACGACTACATCTTATTCTTTTTGGCCACATTTATTATAGAGTTTTTATAACCAAATTCTGAACCACATTTCTGTTTCACTCAGTTTCTGGCTAAAGTTGATGATGTTTTTTTTTCGTCTAACCATGGTTTGTAATTGCCATTATATATACTTTATTGAGTTTTTTTTTATTTAACCATCAAAGACTAAACGGAGGGAAAATTTAGTTTATTGCTTCTTACATAAATATTAAACAGGGTTGTTTAGTTCAACTATTACTAAATATAAATTTATCTTTATTTTTGTTAAAAATATTTATATAGAATTGTTAAGATTAAATATGGCTGATTATAAATTATTCTGTTACATTATAGGGTTAAAAGAAACAATCACTTTAGAAGGAGTGTTATAATAGGACATATTTAAGTGGTTTTTCTCTTTTACGTAGCAAATGGTACGCATCATTTTTTTCAAATTAAGTTTGCTTGCTTTTCCTTTTTCTGCCATTTTCTATAAAGCTCGTTTTTATTTAAAAGAAAGTCATTCATGCTGAAGATATCATGACAAGTATTAACTTAACCTGTTTCTTTCTGTTTCTTGGTTTCATTTTCATTTAACCATTCACTATTCGTTATAATCTACTACCATGACTTGTATGAATGTTGTTTTGTCGAGTCACGATTAAGTTGTGGTACGTAGATACATGAGAAAGCCTCGAATTGTGTGCACTACAAATTGTGCTATTAGCAATCTCTAAATAATAAATCTTGACATTTTTTATGACAATTGCCAAAAAGTCGAAGTTCGCTTAATTCGAATAAAGGTTAAAATATGTAAATTTTATCCAAAAAAAAAAAAAACCCCGAACGGCCTCCTACAAAAACCCGTTATAATTACAACGATTTATTGCACGTGGGCGGTCCCAGAATAACCTGACTTGACAAAGAGAACGTACAAAATTTTGGAAAATTTTTCATTATTTCGCAACACGATCTCCTTTTAGCTCGATTTACTTTTAATGAAGCCAAAGGAAAATACTAAACAACGCACTGTGGGATTTTGCTGGGAAAAACTTTTTTTTTCGAGTGTAAAATGTCAAAAATGTAATGATGGAGTTTTGTGGGGAATTGGAATTGTACTTGTAATTTTTTTTCTAGAAATTTTTTTTTGTTCAATTTAACGCGGCAAAGTCACTTAAACGAAACTCTGCAGTATCTGCCTCGCATTTTCATGCATTCCAAGGGCCCGGGTAGAATATTTCTTTTTGCCATATATATTTGATGTAAATATATTTGACAAATATAGTATTTCAATATTCATTCTGAAAAAAAAAAAAATAATTGGATAACAATACTAGTTTAAAAAATATTCAGGTGCCACTCAAAAATTCAGTGTTTTTAGTTTTCTTTGGCAAAAAAAGCTGAGCTTTATTCTGGTTGCAAAAAAATTAAAGGTGGGAGTGTATTCCTTTGATTTAATATATCAAATTCGGATAATAGTGTATACTGTTGAACAAAGTTATATATTTTATAAAAAAAGTCATACGAAATTTCATTTCAGTAATTCAAAGAAACATGATAAAAAATGGTAAATACTTGTACGCCCATGTGTTTTAAGAAGCTGAAGAAGCTCGAAATAAGCACTATAGAAGGTATAGACTAATGTTCTCCATAAAGTGCAACAGAGTCGCAACAAATACTGACGTTTTCCACCGCCTTCGTATATCGTCAGATCCTTACATCACTACCATAAGACGTCAACCTCACAAACATGTTTTGGAACTAGATGATGTCTTTAAAGAAATGACAGAAATTGAATAAAAGCCTATATTTGCATTCACATAAAAATATTTATCATTCATTATATCGTTTATCTTGTTTCAGCATGTTTTGAAAAAAAAAACTTTTTTAATAATAAACTTTTTTTGGTTATATGGGCGGTGGGTGTGACATATTTCTGTAAAACTTTGCAAACATCATATTACTGATAACTTGAGCCAAGTTACAAGACTGTTAATGAAGAAACAAAAACTCGGGTCCAAAAAATCATATTCAGGTATGTGGGCGATGGGCGTGGCCGATTTCCATGAAACTCCAGATATCTAAACTTCATAACACTGATGACTTGAATTTTGGTAAGGATATAAAAATTTGAGGCGAAAAAATCTTTTCGGGCTATATGGGCGTGGTAAATTTTGAAGAAACTTTAAATTTTTCTTAGTTGAGCTGATAGAAGGCTCTGGGCCAAATTTCAATATTCCACGAGCTCTCCTTATACTTTTCGCAACTGTGCAACGAGGCGCCTTAAAATTTCAAACATGTATTTTATAAGGTTGCCACAGTTCACTTGTTCTGGGACCACCCACGTATGTCATCAGTGTGAGAACTTGGCTGGACACCAAAGTTTTTAAACTCTTTCTTTTAACTCATACGCTCTGTCTGTCTGTCTGTCTGCCATGGGTGGACCCCATTCCCCTTATCCAATTGATCTGAAACTTGGCCCATAGTCTTATCGTTACTAAAGATTAATTTTGGGGAAGTCACGCATAGTCACGCGTGGTCACGCACAGTCTCGGAGTAATCTAAATGTCATTTCCCCTCATCCGATCGATCTCAAACTTGGTCCATACACTTGCTGTGAAAAAAAGATTAACTATGACTTAGTCGCGCACAGTCACGCGTGGTCACGCACAGTCACGGAGTGATCTAAATGTCATTTCCCTTCATTCGATCGATCACAAACTTGGTCCATACACTTGCTGTGAAAAAAAGATTAACTATGACTTAGTCACACACAGTCATGCACAGTCACGGAGTGATCTAAATGTCATTTCCCCTCATTCGATCGATCTCAAACTTGGTCCATAGACTTGCTGTGAAAAAAATATTAACTATGACTTAGTCACACACAGTCACGCGTGGTCACGCATAGTCACGGAGTGATCTAAATGTCATTTCCCCTCATTCGATCGATCACAAACTTGGTCCATACACGTGCTGTGAAAAAAAGATTAACTATGACTTAGTCACGCACAGTCACGCGTGGTCACGCACAGTCACAGAGTGATCTAAATGTCATTTCCCTTCATTCGATCGATCACAAACTTGGTCCATACACTTGCTGCGAAAAAAAGATTAACTTTGACTTAGTCACGCACAGTCACGCGTGGTCGCGCACAGTCACGGAGTGATCTAAATTTCATTTAGCATCATCCGACCGATCTGGAACTTGGTCGATATACTTGCTGTTAAGAAAGATCAACTTCGACATAGTCACGCGTAGTCACGCATAGTCACGCACAGTCACGCAGTGATTTAAACCCCATTTTCCCTTATCCGGTCGATAGACTTGCTGTGAAAAAAGATTAACTCTGACATAGTCACGCACAGTCACGGAGAGATTAAAACCCCATTTTCCCTCAACCGATGGATCTGAAACTTTGTTCATAGACTTGTTGTGGCCAAAGATTAATTTTAAGATAGTCACACACAGTCACGCACAGTTACGCAGATATTCAAAACTCATATGCATAAGGAAAGAAAGAGTTTTAATGAAAACTTTGTTTTTATGGGTTAGATTATTTTCTATATCATACCGTATAGTTAAATAAAATTCTGTCAGTTAGCGTTGGGCCGGTATGTATTTATGAGGTATGTATTTAACAGTAATTTTAACAAAAACTTTAAAACTCTCAGGTGAAAAACATACATTTTGCAGATATACCAGTTTTAACTATTTCTAGTTTTTTTATATGGAATTTTATTGGAGTATCTTTATATTTCCGTATGTAATTCCTGGGTTGTTGGGCCTAGAGGTTCCAAACTCAATACCAACTAGCTCGAAGTAATAACTAACAACACTGTTTTAATTTTAACTAGGTATATGGTTTATATTGAGAATGAGCGTGATTTCAACATACAGGCAGACAGACGGACATCGCTATATCGAATCGAGTTGCTACAAGGATCAAATAATTCTGGGGTCGCAAATAACTGTTTTCGATGCGTTAAAAACGGAATGAAAAACAGATATATATCCTCTGCCTATTGAAGAAATTCTCAAAATAATTTTTTAGGTTCTAAGAATTCATATTCCCTTTAAGAGTTGCAAAAATAGAAGAAGAAAAAAGAACTAACTACTGAATATGTTGAACAGAATAATAATAGAACAGAAATGTGAAAACATGCGAAAATAATTCCAGTTCCTAAACAAGATAAGAGCTATAGGCTTATAGCAATATTGCCATTCTTATCGAAGGTCTTCGAACGCTTAATTCATGTACAGATAAGCCAACATCTTTATGAAAACAAACTTCTAGCTGTATCTCTGCTCTTGTTGATGTCTTAGAGGAGATAACAACTAAATTAGATAACAAGATGATGCCATTTTTGGTTCTTCTGGACCATTCTAAAGCTTTCGACACAGTGGAGCATTCAACACTTTGCTTTAAGCTTAAAAATATGTGCAATTTTTCACCTACTGCTACAAAGCTTATTGGTACAAGTCAATCTGTTTACAATGGCATTGAGATATCAGGCACTTTACTAATTAAGCGTTGTGTACCTCAAGGTTCAATACTTGGTCCACTTTTTTATTCCACATACTCCAATGACTTACCTTCACAACTAGACAATTGTGAAATGCAAATGTAGTATGCAGATGATATGCAGCTTTACATCAGTTGTAGACAGTCGGATGCCATAAATTGCATACGAAAAATTAATGAAGACCTTAAAAAAAATGGGCTTTGTTTAAACGCGAAAAAGTCAAAAGCAATGATTATTTTAAACTCTAACATTCTACCTAACACTCTGCCACCATTACTTTTAGATAACTCAACTATTGAGGTTACTGAAACTGCCAAGAACCTCGGGATAATTTTTAACAAAAAACATAACTGGTCTGATCATGTAAATGATGCCTGCGATAGAACACATGGTATGCTGAGAACTCTGTGGATGACTCAATATTTTACACCATTAAATATTCGCATGCTCCTTGCCAAAACCTATCTACTGCCAACACTTTTATATGGATGCAAGCTATTTGCCAGTTGTGATTCAATAAGCAAACAAAAGCTAAAATTAACTTATAACAATGTTGCCAGGTGCATATTTGGACGTATGTAGAAGATTTGACGAAATCTCGCAGTTTTCAAAGCGTATAAACAATGTTTCATTTGAAAATCTGCTAAAATGCCGAACGCTAATTTAAGTTTCTGTATTTTAGAATTCTCTAATTAGGCTTTTAAGGTCATCTACTTTTTCAATTTTAAATAAAAACATTTATTTAATTTTCATCATCCAACGTTTCGATGGTATTTTTCCAGCCTCTTCAGAGACTACATTTTATTAAATCTGGCAACCATACATAGAAACAAAATGAAAATAACATAAGAGAAAACTTATATTTAAAAGAACAACAAAAATAAAATACACAGCGTTATAAAATTCTTAACTTACAAATAATTTTTCGTCAAATTTTGCTGTTAATTTTCAGAAATAATAATTGTTTTACACAGTACATATAACACGACATAAAACACATATTTATTTTAAAAAACAATTACAAATAAAAATATTTCTGAGCAAAATAGTTAACACAAAGCAACCAGATTATCTTCACAAAAGGCTACAATTTTCCCGATCTAATACAGGGAATACAATAGACTCAACTCGGTATCAAAATCAAATATCTGAAAGACACTTTTTTTGTGGAAACTATAAAACTTTGGAACCAAGTACCTCATAATATAAAGGGTCCGCCCAATAATTTTTTTTTTTTAAATGCTATAAAAAAAAAGTACTGAATATTATCTCAAATTTCTTTTTTTATTTGAAAGTACAATCCTTCCGGTTAATAATGGAAAATAATTTCATTCAAATGGCTGCCTCGGCTGGCTATGCAGTAGCCTACATGATCGGTCCAATTTTTAAGCACATTATCGATTGTGTGCAGCTGTATTTCACCAATGGCTTCACGAATATTGTCCTTTAAAGCGTTAATTGTCTGTGGCTTGTTGGCGTAACACTTATCTTTGAAGGCACCCCACAAATAATAGTCCAACGGTGTCAAATTGCAGCTCCGAGGTGGCCAAACGACATCAGCTCTGCGGCTGATAATGCGATCTTCAAAAACAGGGCGCAAAACATCGAGTGTAACTTCGGCTGTGTGGCACGTAGCGCCCTCTTGTTGAAACCAAATGTTGCCAATATCCTCCTCTTCAATTTTTGTGAACAAAAATTCGTTCAACATGGCCCGATAACGATCGCCATTGACTGTAACGGCCACTCCTTGCTCATTTTTGAAGAAAAATGGCCCAATTACGCCTCTGGACCAAAATCCGCACCAAACAGTGACTCGTTTTGGGTGTATCGGCTTTTCAATGTATGCGTGCGGGTTTTCTGTGCCCCAAATGCGACAATTTTGCTTGTTTACATACCCGCCAAGATCAAAATGAGCTTCATCTGAAAAGTTGATTTTTTTTGGCAAAATTTGCATCTTCTGTAAGTCGAGCACAGGCCCACTCAGGCATTGGATGGTGAGTTGGCTTCAATTCCTGAACCAATTGGACTTTGTATGGCGTCATACCAAGGTCTTATGCAAAATTCGTCTCAATGATGCCTCCGAAATGTTCAATTCTTGAGAACGACGGTGAATTGATGTTGATGGCGCTTCACGCACACTTTCTGCCACAGCAGCAATATTCTCGGGTGTACGCACTGTTTTTGGCTTTCCACGCTTTGGTTTATCGATGAAGATGCCAGTTTCTTTCACTTTTTTTCACAAGATAACGAACATACGGAGCTGACGGTGCTTCTCTTCCTTCAAAATCCGTACGCAATTTTAGCACACATTCTGCAACATTACCATGATTTTCAAAGTAATGTCGCAATATTTCCCGGCGTTGTTCAAGCGTATACACAACCATATTCGTTCAGCGGAAGGATAAAACTAATTATCTGTCGAATCAGATATGAGCTAAGTGTTACCATTCACGAAATAAGCACTAGTTGAAAAAAAAAACGTTAGATGGCGGACCCTTTACAAACCATTAGCAATGCAAAGCTCTTCAAAACAGCAATATTTCGCCACTTTGATTAAGTTAATTTTTTATTACACTTAAATTTTTTTCTTTCTCTTTCTAAATTTTTTTTTTTTTTTTTTTTGATTTATTTAAAATAAATATTTATGTGTAACTATACACAGAAAAAAAAATTCGCCAACCGAATTGTTCTAACGATTAATGACTGCATTTTCAATTGTATCAGCAGAAATTTTATAATAACAAACCATTTTTTATGTTGATACAATTTTTACTGTCAAGACAATAGAATTGTAATTCCAATCAACTCAAAATTCGATTATTAACTTCACCGAATTTCGGTTGGCAATAAATTTGGTAGCCACAACGAATCTGTTTTCTGTGTATACATATTAATTTTTAACAAAATTATTTTTCTTTTAAACTTAAATTATTAAATGTATTCTTTAATTGTGCCATATAATATCATGCTTTTTTATTTCATGTTAAATTTACTAACACCTTCTGTCTTAACTTTATCTCCCCAGTACTGTAATATTAATAAGATATATTTCTTATTGTACTGCATTCTTCAAATAAATAATTAATTAAATTAAACTTTCATGTGATAAACATTTGTATATGGTTTCCTTAGAAAATATAAGAAAAAATTTTAACAACAAAGAAGGGGTTTTAATGTCTCATACATATCGAGGCACTCTAATATACATATCTGTCTCCTTATATTTTTTACCATATGTTATGTATGTCCTTTCTTGCGTTATTGCCATTTTTTAATCTTATTCATATTTATTAACGAACGCTTGAACAGATGGATAACTGAATGACTGAATACCAAACTGTTGGAAAAGTGTGCTGTTGATGGTTGTATCATAAATAATTTAAGATTTGTAAATAAATAAGCTTGATTGGCTGGATATGAATTTATTATTAAATATATAAGTATATACACTACCGTCCAAAAGTATTTGCCATCCCTAAAATACGTGGTTTTTTACTTATAGTTTCCGTTTAAAAGTAATAAAATTATTGCAGATGGAATTTTTCATTCATTACAATACGCATTTTTACTCATTACGACAAAAATTGAAGCGGTCGGCCCAGAGTAATAACAGAGCATGATGATCATGTTATATTAACGAAAAGTAAACGAAATCGGCGAATAAATGCTGTGACTACAGTCAAATGAAACCTTATAGCGGCTGGCTTAAACGGCAGAATCGCCATGAAAAACCTCATCTTTGTCAACAAAATAAAAGAAAACTAGTAAGAAAATTAAAGTCGGTCTAGACCGACTATACGATAAACTATATCATGGTTTAGAGACCCTTTCTCTTCGGTCCAACTAAGTGGATATAGAAAATAAGCATAAACAGAATTTGAATGGCATTGTTATTAATTTTTTTGGCTGCAGATATGAAAAAAGTCATATCGGGTGCTATATTTATATGGGGACTAGGTCGAAAAATGCATCGACCCCGACCATATTTCGTAAAGTCACTTATATTTTGAAAAAATGTATACAAACCAAATTTGAGAAAAATCTGTGCCATATTTTGTTTTTTTTTTTTTTTTTTTTGATAGATCTAAGTGAAGATCGGGAAGCAGCTCTATATGGGGCCTATTACTAAGAATAGTCCTATAGAGATTATTTTTGGACTACTGATTAATGGATATAATAAACACATACAAACCCAATTTGACTGAGATCTGTATTATAGTTTAGATCTTGTGGCAATTTATATCAATTTCATAGGGGTCATTTGTATGGGGACTAGGTCTGAACATGGACCGAGTTTCACCAATTTCAATAGCGATGAAAGCTTATATATACCAAATTTCATCAAAATATATTCATATTTGCGACATGTAGTTTGATTACAAGGTTTACATGGACACACAGACGGACGGACGGACGGACAGACGGACTCAGAAAGTGATTCTGAGTCGATCGGTATAATAAAAGATGGGTCTAGGTCAAATTTTTGATAGATACAATCAGCAGCACAAAGTCATTATGCCCAACATATAGGGTAAAAAGATTAGATTGGGAAAAAAGCTTAAAACTGGGCTTTCAATAATTAAATCGAAGTTTGAAGTGTTCGGCTTCCAGCCGCGAGTTGTCATGAGCCGTTCAGCTGGCGAACGTGCGTCGGATGCATGCCTAATGCAAACAGTCAAACACAGGAGAAGTTCCGTAACGGCTTGGGATTGCTTTGCTAGCAAAAATGTTGGCTAGTTGTGCAGAATCAAAATAATGACTCAAAATATATAGCAAAAATTTGTAAGCAGTATTTCGAGACCCAGGAAACTGCTGGAACCTGTAGTTATGGAATGACCTCCGGTTGGTCAGGGTTTGAAACTGGGATAGAGTCAGCTGTACCAGAGTTCCATCATTAAATTTATATTATTTTTATGAACAACTCACTTCATTTTTAACAATGCAATTCTATTGTTATACCCTCCACCCCAGTGTGCAGATGGTATATATAAGTTTGTCATTCCGTTTGTATTAATTAGAAAAAAAATGTTGGACCCCATAATATATATCTACTTGTGATCTTTATAACAAGCGGAGTTGATATAGCAATGTCCGTCTGTCCGTCTGTGGAAATGACGATGACGGCTTCAATCGGGCAGCTAGGGTGCTCGTTGGCATAAGAACTGATTCATTAACATCCTGATAATATTGCTATTTAAAATCGTCCACATCGGTTAAACATGTCCCGAGAATTGAATGAAGAAGTAAAAAAAGTCTTGAAAAAATATGATTTGTCTATCTTGACACGATCACGCTGTCCATAGGAAAACTGGGGCGCTCGTTTTTAGTGAGAATGATTGACCAACATCATGAGAAGGTTTCTGTTTCAAAAATCATGAAAATCGGTTTAATAGGTGCCGAGAAATCACTGAAGAAGTAAAAAAATTTAAATATATGTTTCTGCTTTGTTCTTGTTGTTATTCTAAGGGCCATTATTACAACTTGCCAATAGCTAAAGTTAGGATGTTATCGGGCAGATTATTAGTTTTTCTTTATTACAACTATACTTCAAGCTAAAAGTGACCGATAAGCTAAAGGGAAGATATTGTTGCCTTTAACTTTATGTATTTATTTATTTAATATTGCCAAATTTTCTGACCTATGAAGAAGAAATTCACATCAATTTAGTTTTGGAAATATATTTATTTATATATACTTAAATATATTCTTATATATTTTTAAAAAGTTTTATTACACATTTACACCAATTATGCAACTTATCATAAAGGTTTTTGGTTTTTATTCTATTGTTTTTATTGTTTATTTTGATTAATCAATTCATTTGGTCAAAAGTAATCGGTGTTTCGTTTGGTGCTGCCACAATATCAAAAATATTAATTTTATTTTAATGGGAAGTTGTAATAACGAAAAGAGTTAAAGGTAACTTTATTGCTCACTTTAGCTAAAGTTACCTTTTACTTTAAACGCAAGTTGTAATAATGGCCCTAAATGTTGTATTGTTGCCATTGCTGGACTTGTTGTTTTTGTGATCGTTGTGGTAATAATATAGTAAACACTAACCATTTGTACATTTTTTTATGAAATCTGGTAGAAAATTTTAAAAGTTTCCATTGTTTTGGCATCACAAAAAAATTTGTTAGATCTTTTTTGTCATCGCTACGAGCCCGCCTGCAAAGTTTCAGATCGATTGGGTCACGGTAAAGGGGTTAAAAATCGATCCAAAATTTTGACTACAAGCAGACAAGCAGACACTACGAGTTAATATAAAAGGAGTAAAAATTCACCAACATCCAAAGCAAATAATGCTAAACTACCTGTTGTTAATAAAAAAAACAATGTAAATTTACCGAAAAAAAATTTATGTATAAATTTATTTAAAGAACACACAACAATAACTTTTGATGTTGTATTTTTTGTGTGTAATATGGGGGATTTCATGTCAACTTTTGAAACCGATGTCTTCCGATCGGGATGAAATTTACACCAAGGTAAGTCCTATTGGATAGTAGTTTAGCCACAATTTTTCAACAATATCGGTCCGGATCTCTCTGAGTTAGAGGGGATCAAAATTTGACATTTTGGCCAAACAGGTGTTTTTGTCTCATCCATGTAACTTATTACCTATTGTTCTTAGAAAATTTTCTTCTAAAGAGTTTAGATAGCTATTTCTTCAATATTTCGGAAAAAATACTTTAAAAAAAAAAATTTGTAGACTTTTTTTTGCTAAATTAAAGCATTTTTTTGCCTTTTTTCAAAAAGGGCATTTTTTTTCATAAGAAAGCTTAGGATTTTTCCTTTAAGAGCTTTTTGGTCGCTTAGTGGGATGGGAGTGGGATATCTATCAAAATAATATATATACCTTCAGAAAGTTTACTTTGTCTTGTTTCTCAGTATAAGTTTTATTTGTAAGGTTTTAGACACAAATAGGAAAAATTCAAAATAGTGCATTTGTGAAAAATTGTGTCTAAACTACTATCCAATAGGACTAACCTTGATGCAAATTTCATCCCGATCGGAAGACGTCGGTTTCAAAAGTTGGTGCACTTGACATGAAACCCCCCATATACATATATACATTTATTATATAATAAAATAATATACATATATTCTATACATACATATATGTATATCCATAATAACCGCATGTTGGAAATAAATAGGTATATTATTTTATTTATATAAAATTCTGCAATATTTTGTTTTAGGGAAAATACACTTCTTTTGCATTAACAAACAGTGTCACTTCATTTTGCTCAGTGTGAGTATGCCACAGTAGATGGCGCCACAATTTTTTTTTTTCTAATTAGCTTTGCAATAGTTATTTCTATTTTAACATGAATGTCAACATTTTCAATTAGATATCAAACACAACAATGTTAAAAGTAGAGCTGAGTAAAGATGAAGCAATGAGTTTTTTGCTTTCAAAACAGTTCTATATAGTTATATAAAATTATTAGTCTGCTTTACCTACAAAATATCTGATGGCGATTACATATAGCTTTGAAAAATTGTTATAATTACTAAAGCTTTAATATTCATATAAACACAAAATTGTACATTTTAAATTTTCCATTCAAATTTAAGAATTTTGAATTTCAAATTTGAATTTTTAAAATATAAATTTCATTCTTTAAACACAAATTGAAATTAAAAAAAAAACAAAATATGTTTTCATTTAAAAATGTTTGCATTTAAAAAAAAATATTGCTATTCAGGAGACATTAACAGCATTTCAGGATAAGAAGACATTACTTTTAATTCAATGAAGTTTATAAAACGTCAAATGATATTAAAAAATTGCGAACATAAAAATTGTTACATAAATAAAGCGCAATTTAATGAGAATGTTATTTATATATTATTTTTCACAATTTTTTTGGATGAAGATTTGAAGTTTTCAGAAAATAAAGATAAATTATTTTATTTAAAATTTTTGCGACATTTGGTTTTTTGCATTTCAAAGTATGCAAAGTAAAAGTAAGAATCCAAAAAATTGAAGTTCGATAATAATTTGGAGTATTTGGAGTCCATAAATGAAAACATATTTTATTAACATAATTTAATTCAAAATCAAAAGTTTGCATCACTGGGTTAGATTTTGTATTGTATTGTATAAATAGTGAAAACTCCCTTTTAGTATATAAAAAAAAATTATTTTCCAAATACGGCAATATTTTAGCAAAATAATTTAGAGAGCTTTTTTTGTTATTATTTTGTTACTCGATCCGACCTATATGGCCGCAATGAAGAATTATTTGGTCAGTTAAAAGAAACTATATAGCCATCTTCTATTTGCACGATTTAATGCATATAGCCACCCTACCATTACCTTCGCAATGGAGGTTAGGGCGAGCTATTTAATTTGCAAAAACTTAAACTGAATTAAACGAGAGGTTATGTCATATAACCGGAAACGCATATAACCTAAATGCATGCCGATCAGTAAAGACCGAATCGTGTTTTCTTTTATCCGAAATAATAGAAAAGACCAAAACGACCTTTCCTCGTTGGAACGCGAATTACTAATGTGAGGGAGCTTTATAGACCAACTCTTGAAATAAACAAAATGCATCTGTTAAGCGGATCAACCCAAACAATTTAATGAAATAATTTGGTATTAAATTTAACAAATCGTTTACTTTTTCAAATATTTTGTTTACATTTGCTATCAATACTCAAACCGATGTGGAGGGTATCAAAGATTCGACACAGCCAAATTTAACACTCTTACTTGTTTTTATTTTATATTGTTGTTGTTGCTGGTGAGGCGGTTACTAGTGGTTGCTGGCGTCGCAGGTACTGATGGCTTCCCTAGCCTGGCGACCCTATGCTCCTGACCAGGTTGGATGTAACCCAACAACGAACTGGTCGGAAGTAATTCAACCCTGCGCTTGCGCTGCTTGTAATTTAGTTCCTGCACTTAATAAAATACCTCTCTTTTATTTCTGGGCTGGATGTAATCTAGCAACGGACGAATGTAATTCGCTCCTTATCTGAGCTGGATGTAATCCAGCTGCTATAGCCACCTCGCCTAAGCCTAAGCTTGTTGGATGTCATCCAACGATGGTTGAATGTAATTCGCCATACTCTCGTGAATTAGTGTTTCGCAAGAAATTATAATTTTCACACTTAAAATAGACTTGGTAACCCTTGCGAGGAAATTACTACGTCATATAACGGGAAAACATGCGCATGGTGTAATCTTTATTTTATCATTCTTGGTAGCTACTACAAACTCTTAACAGTTGCAAGAGATTGGCGAACGCTTATTCAAACCTTAGACAGTTCGACAACACCACGAGAGAGAGAATCAAACAATAGATTTGAAGAGAAAATAACAAATAACATGTTGGCTGTTTACTGTTTGTGTGTAGCTGTGTGTATTATTGCTTCAAATTTAATATCTCTTTATATATGTTGTGTGGCCCATACTGATTACGCAAAATTGGGCTCCACAAGGGTTACTGTGGGATGAAGTGGTCAGTCCTACATCTAAGGAAGACCTGCAGAATAAACTGCAGGAAGCTGGATCAAATTAGTACAAAAACTTTGAAAAATGGATTCAAAGGATACCAGGACTATGTCGAGAAATTATAAAAAATTGAGGCGGTCACATTGACGAATCTAAAATTTAAGAATAGTTTCAAAGAAATATTTATGTAAATATTAAAAGTAAAAAATAAAGAATAGTAGCAGATTCCAGCGCTCGCAATTCGAGTGCAATTTCTATGCAACTTTATTTTTCAACTTAGCCAATTCACAAACCAACACTTTTTTGGTTTATTATTATTGTGAATGAAGATAACAAAATCATTAACAAACACTTAAACAAATTTAATAAACGCACACATAGCATATGTATAATTTTATGTATGTGTTAGTAGCAACTTTAAATGCAATCTACTCAAAATAAAGGAAAAAATTTAAAAATCTGTAAATCTGCAAAACGTCTAAAAAGAAATACCTTTCAAATAATATACGTTTGGTCCAAATCGGGATAAAACGGTAGAACAAACCATCGGTCACAAGATCTCGCCCAGCCTATTAATATTATAGATATGCTTTAAATTTGAAGAGTTTTCATCTAAAAATAAAGGACATATGCACCTTTCAAATATAGGGAGAAGGTAAGGCAAATACTTTTCAACAGTAGTGTATATAACGGGTGATTTTTTTGAGGTTAGGATTTTCATGCATTAGTATTTGACAGATCACGTGGGATTTCAGACATGGTGTCAAAGAGAAAGATGTTCAGTATGCTTTGACATTTCATCATGAATAGACTTACTAACGAGCAACGCTTGCAAATCATTGAATTTTATTACCAAAATCAGTGTTCGGTTCGAAATGTGTTTCGCGCTTTACGTCCGATTTATGGTCTACATAATCGACCAAGTGAGCAAACAATTAATGCGATTGTGACCAAGTTTCGCACTCAGTTTACTTTATTGGACATTAAACCAACCACACGAATGCGTACAGTGCGTACAGAAGAGAATATTGCGTCTGTTTCTGAGAGTGTTACTGAAGACCGTGAAATGTCGATTCGTCGCCGTTCGCAGCAATTGGGTTTGTGTTATTCGACCACATGGAAGATTTTACGCAAAGATCTTGGTGTAAAACCGTATAAAATACAGCTCGTGCAAGAACTGAAGCCGAACGATCTGCCACAACGTCTAATTTTCAGTGAATGGGCCCTAGAAAAGTTGGCAGAAAATCCGCTTTTTTATCGACAAATTTTGTTCAGCGATGAGGCTCATTTCTGGTTGAATGGCTTCGTAAATAAGCAAAATTGCCGTATTTGGAGTGAAGAGCAACCAGAAGCCGTTCAAGAACTGCCCATGCATCCCGAAAAATGCACTGTTTGGTGTGGTTTGTACGCTGGTGGAATCATTGGTATTTTTTCAAAGATGCTGTTGGACGCAACGTTACGGTGAATGGCGATCGCTATCGTTCGATGCTAACAAACTTTTTGTTGCCAAAAATGGAAGAACTGAACTTGGTTGACATGTGGTTTCAACAAGATGGCGCTACATGCCACACAGCTCGCGATTCTATGGCCATTTTGAGGGAAAACTTCGGAGAACAATTCATCTCAAGAAATGGACCGGTAAGTTGGCCACCAAGATCATGCGATTTGACGCCTTTAGACTATTTTTTGTGGGGCTACGTCAAGTCTAAAGTCTACAGAAATAAGCCAGCAACTATTCCAGCTTTGGAAGACAACATTTCCGAAGAAATTCGGGCTATTCCGGCCGAAATGCTCGAAAAAGTTGCCCAAAATTGGACTTTCCGAATGGACCACCTAAGACGCAGCCGCGGTCAACATTTAAATGAAATTATCTTCAAAAAGTAAATGTCATGGACCAATCTAACGTTTCAAATAAAGAACCGATGAGATTTTGCAAATTTTATGCGTTTTTTTTTTAAAAAAAGTTATCAAGCTCTTAAAAAATCACCCGTTACATATGTATATGTATATAAATGTATGTCATTACCGTTGATTATGTTCTGCATATTAATGTATTTCTTCTTTCACACAATTATAACCTGCAGTGAGTATGACTAATATTAGATATTAATCACACACATTGTTCTCAGTCATTAATATTTACTCGTAGGCTTACTTCATACTGTGATAATAAATAAAGTATATTTGACTATGAGGAGAATAAAAATAGCTTTAAATATCTAAAAAAAAAAATTTGATGAAAATTTATAAATTTAATAAATATTATTTTTCTTTACAGGTGAGTTCATAAAAAATTGCTGGTAAGATGGCAAACATGTAAGCATTGATTTTTATTGCTACGTCATTTAAGCTAACAGAAATATATTTTGTGTTTGGTATACGTGGATACTTCCCAAAAGTTTTAGAAAATAATATTACTTTGATATTGTTATTTTAACGATTGCTAAAAATGTACAATTTAATTAAGAAATTAGAATCAATTGAACTAAAAATTTGTATCTCTTGGAAAATATAACTTGAATAACTAAAAGAAATACTACAGTCATACAATTTTTACGTTAACTTTTTGCAGATCAATCAAACAGTTTTCATCAAAGTTAATTTCAAATAAAAATTCAGTTGTTTGCCGGCGAAATATTTTTGTTTTTTTTTTTTTAATTTTCTAAAAGTTGTTCAACACAAATTAATACACTTAACGTATTATTTTCGGTAGCTTAGTATGCTCAGTTACTTATATATTGTAATTAGCACTAAACTGTTAGTTAGTCTATATAGGTTAGTCGTAGTATTAACTTAAATAAATATGAAAATAAATTACTTTTGATTTTCCGTTTTTATGTTTTTTTTATTTTAAATATTCCTTTAGTATGATTTTCACATTCAATTCGTTGTCAATGTCAATTTTTGACAGTTGTGATATGCTGGCACATGGCAACATTCGACATCTTAAATGAATTTGCCAACATGTTAGCAATTTGGTTTCGTTTGATGGAAGGATTTCTTGTTAGTTTATAAGATGTATTGAAAACGTAAGTGACAGAAATTGACTCGATGACAGTTGAGGTAATTTTTTTTTTTTGTCCGAGAATATTACAAAGTGAAAACTGGGCATTGCAATTCATATATATTAAGTTTTTCGATTAACTGTTAATTTAACAGAAAATACAATAATACAATACAATAACTCTAGTTTCATAATGTACATAATTTTTGTTTTAACATGCATTTTCCGTTAATATTAACGACAAAATATTTTGAGTCAATTAATATTAAAACTATTGTAAAATATAATCGTTTCCAAATACGTTAATGTAGGTCATTCTTGGATCGGAATATTGTGAAATTCATGATCATAACACAGTGCAGCATTTTCGGGATCATTGTCAGGGCTAAAGTACTATTCCAATATAGTAAAACCTCCAAAGTTTGGTGTTCTGAGGCCAAACTTGAAAGGAAATGAAAAATCGTCAATGGAACAACCATCAAGATAAGGATAAAATATAAAAAGTCATGAAAAGTTTGGCCTGAGAAGGCCAAACTCTTTGTAGGTTTAACTATACTGACCTAGTACTTTCAACCTGACTTGGAATTTCACACACTCCCCGCCTGGCTTTTGCAAAATATTTGAAAAAGTAAACAATTTGATAAACTTATTATACTAAACAAACACACTGAATTTTTTAAATTTTTTATAGGTGTCTCCATATTTCAGATCATATCTTGGCACGATGATGTCCACTTTCCTCCGTTTCAACTACCAACCGTGCGAAAAAATGCCAAATAATAATATTTTCAATTTAGTTTAATTTTGGTCAGGTTTTTAATCTTTGTTGTGTTTTTTTTAAGCAAGTCAGACCTATGTTTTCTTTAATGTAAATAAAAATGCATTTATTTTACAAGTTTTTCTCGACGTTTCGTCAATTATTTGTTGAGTTTCTCAAGAGACGTAGTAACATAAATATTTTTAAATCACATTTAAATTAATTATATTTTACATTAAGCACAATATACAAAACATTTAACATAAATTTTTTTAATAAATACGGCCTAAAAAAATATTTATGTTACTACGTCTCTTGAGAAAGTCAACAAAATTTGTCCAGGTAAATGGTATAGTTTGTGAATGCGCTTGATTTCAACAAACAGACAGACGGATATCGCTGTATCGACTCTAGTTATAAGGATCAACAATATATATAGTCTACAAACGGAACCACAAGCTGATATATACCCTCGGCGCAGTAGCGTGGTTAGTCATTTTTCAGTTTAAAAACATTTAAACTAATAACTGTTGAGCTATACACAGTGGACAATAACTAGAAATGCAAAATTTTTCTAGAGTTACTCATGAAAAATAATTAAAATTAAGGCTAAAAATTTTGATAAAGAGGAATGAAATATCACAAAATTTTCTAGATTAAAAATATGGCACCGTTTTTTGCACATTTTCCAACGGTTTAAGTAAGAATGGCGTTTAATAAAATAAAAAAGATAGATGGACCAGATGCTCCAAAGAACTACAACGGGTGATTGCAAAGACGTTGATACGTAATCGACACCCGAATAAATATTAATTTGCATTAAAGACATATTGACTATAAATCAATCAGACCATATGATTCTTGTGGTGTCTGTGATTTTAATCATCGGTCGTTTTCATACCAATCATTTCGGTTGCCTGTTCATACGGCTCAAAAACGATTATTTTGATGAAAAATATATCAGAAAAAGCAAAAATTAACGCGTATGAGTTTATTCATGATTGAAACCAAATAAAAGCAAAATAATTTCATAATAACAAATCGGGAATTTACACTATAAGATTTCAGTATTCTCAAAACTTCGTATAGTGTACATTCCCAAAACACAATCAGCCCTGTTCTTGAAACGTTGTTATTTGAATAAGAATGAATTTGAAATAACATGAAATTGAAATTTTGGATTTCTTGAAAACACAAATTTTATATTTTCGAATTATTTTTCGAAATCATATTTTTTATTATCAAATGACATAAAACATATGGTTTAGCTTCAGAACCATATGTTATCCAGAAACCGAGGTGCCATATGGTTCTTTAGTCACTTTCACAAAAAAACCTTAAGTAATTTTTGCATGTTTTTCTTTAAGAGTATAAAGAAAGTAAAAAAAAAATATTTTCTTTTAAAATAACAAATTACTTGTTCATTTAATTGTTTTTTTTCTTCAAGTTCATTCAATTAAGAATGACTTCTCTTTTTGAAATAAGTTAGGCATCACCAAAGAAAATTCGAAATTCAAATAAATTGGATTTGACTGACATCACTACTGCTTCGAACATAAAAAAGTTGTGGCAGTCATATGCAAAAAAAAATAAAAATATGTGATTTGAGTGAAATATTATTTTAAATTCCTTTATTCGTAATAATTAGTACATAAAGAATCTATGTTATAATTGAAAAAATTATAAACGAAAATAGATTGTGCAAATAAAATGTTTTTATTATAGTTATAGAACAACATCATCTCCAAAAGTGTGTTTTATTAACATTGACTACTGATTACGATTTTTTTTTAAATCAGCGCAAAATGTAGACGTTTTTTTTAAATCGTTTTTTTTTTCATAAAATTAATGTCTATTTTTTTAAAATAATGACAAGGTTCAATAAAAAACATGTTAGAGTTTAAACATCAATTAGTTTTTTTTATCTCTTAAGACCTGTTTAGTAGAATAAAAGGGCATTTGTTTTGATTTCACAAAGTCTTTTCTATGTGAATTAAAACGAGAAAAAATATTCTTATTGAAATTAGAGAACAACAAAAAACTCGTAGATTTAAGAATTTTTTCATTTACGAGTTTTTTTTTGTGATAGTGGTTTCAAGAACAGGGGTGGATGTCTTTTATAAAATAATAAGATTTTCTCAATCTCTTCTTTTTGAATTTTTTATTAAAAATATAGATTTGTCATACATAAAATCTGTATACTAGCAGATTCCAGCCCTCGAAATTCGAGTGCAAATTCTAGGAAATTTTATTTTTTCATTAAATAAAGACCCTAAATGTATGCTAATCAATTATAGCCAATTCACAAATCAACACAAAAAACAAAATTAGTTTATTACGAAAAAAATTTAATAAACACACATATAGCATTGTATAATTTTATGTATGTATGTGTTAGTAGCAACTTTAAATGCAATTTACTCAAAATAAAGGAAAAAATTTAAAAATATCTAAATCCATAAATCAGCTAAAAAGAAATACCTTTAAAATAATACACGTTTGATCAAAATCGGGATAAAACGGTAGAACAAAACAGCAGCCACAAGAAATCGCCTAGCCTATTAATATTATAGATATGTTATAATGTAAAGTATAAAAAGCTACATTTTGACAATGAGATTTTTTTTGAATAACATCGAATACTGATCTAAAGATGAAATATAATAGTGCATATTCCCCTAAAATAATATTTGGTTTCATATTTAATTTTTTTTTTTCATTCAAAAAATAATAATTCTAAAAAAAATAAACTAAAAAACTAATGCCGTTTTCTTTTCTGACGAAAAATGCCGCATTTTATTTGCTTGTTTACGAAAAGTATATTTTTTTTATGTATTTTGAATTAGTAGCAACCTCATCTTATACATCAATCGAAAGGTCTCAAAGTGCCGTGTTCATAAAATGCAAAAAATGCCCTTTGAAGTCATAGGCTTAAGATATTGAAAAAAGGGGAACACTGGGAAAATATTCTCACAATATCACCTCAAAGAAGTGAATGGCTGATATTTTTGCGATTTACAAGGGCTTGACTTTGATACCCTTTCGAAAAAAGTGAAAATCAAATGCGACATTTTTGTCAGAAAAGAAAATGGCATAAAATAAAAAAAAAACACAATTCATGTTTCATTGCATATAGTATCCGAAGTAAATAAAAGATCATTTGAGTCCGATCACAGGGGAGATGCGTAAGCATCTAGTAATAAAGGATTTTTTATGGCACTTTTTTTAAATCAAACAGAAAGCGTCATTTATGTAGCACTTATAGCAAACAATGGCAGGGGCTCTGGTAATATAAAAATATTAATTATTTATTATTTTAGCGCGTATTTGTAAGTTTTCGTTTTTTATTTCTAATTTTTTATTTTTCATTTTTAATTTTTTTTTTCATTTTTTGCTTTCATTTTTCATTCCTATTTTTCATTTTTTTATTTTTCATTTTTAGTTTTTCATTTTTTATTTTAAATTTTTAGTTTTTCATTTTTCATTTTTCATTCTTTATTTTTAATTTTTTATTTTTCATTTTTCGTTTTTCATTTCTTATTTTTCATTTTTAACTTTTAATTTTTAATTTTTAATTTTTCATTTTTCAAAACATTTTTATAACGCTAGTCGCTTCCTCATTTTATGTCCAAAAACACTTCCTTATGAAATCGTACCTTCGTTTTATCTCCAAACACTTCCTAATCTCTTTACCAATACAATCGTACCTGACACCGTTTTAACCTTACTCTGCTTTTGTGATTGTATTGTGAAATAGATTTTTACCCCCCTGAGCGCAAAGTTTACACATCAAAAATAAATAAAGTCTCCTGATTTTGCTCAAAATCAAGCTCTAGTACCGGTTACATGTGTTTATTATTTCACTTATTTATTAAATTCATAATAAATGCAGTGATAATTGTTTAATATATGGGGCATAATTCCTGAACGGTCCCAAAAAAAAAGTCGATGTTGTTCGATTTTGATAAAATTTTGGTAATTTGTTGCTGTAATACATAGCAGTCTAAATCCGAAATATTGAAAGTCTTGATGAAATATTTTCAGAATTACAGGATTGGAAAGTTTTATGTTTCTAAAAAAAATGCTCTTTTCATTATTTTTATACTTGTTTATTGAATTCATTTAAATAAAAAGAAAAAGTGATTCTAAAAGCAATTTTTACGGGCTTTACAATGGCGAAGTCTTTATTTTGTTTTGACCGATATTTGACCTTTAAATTCGAAGTCAAATTAGTAAATTTGATGTAACTCAAAACCCCCATTTAATTTTTTATAATTATTTTTCTTCAAAAGCCTGTTCTTTTTACTATTATGTGTCAAAAATTCAGAGTGGCTGGATCAATACGAAATTAAGTCAAAAACAACATATAAAATTTCTGTGTTTTAGATTTTATTACTATATTTTTATTTTAATATTTTTTTTTTATTACTATCTTTTTATTTTATTTTATTTTTTTATTGTTCAGATTTTTCCGATCTCGAGTGGATAATGTTTTAATTTTTAGAGGCACGCGTTCAAGAACATGTTCTGTTTTTTTTTTTTTTTTTAGCAGAATTTAGTATTTAGAATAAAGCTACACTCGAATCTGTGTGGTTTATGTGTGTCCGAAACAAAAAATACGTGATAGAAAAATGTTCGTATACATAACGAAATATTAAAACGAAACACAGTCATGATTGTGTTCGGCACCGTACAAAATTTAGAAACACACATAATTGATATGAAAATAAAAATATGTGTTGGCTGCTTTAGAACAGAACCTTTTGTGTTTGATGTGTGTATTTTCTGAACCTTGGTTACCACAGGCCTGTCATAGGACAGAAGCTATCTGTTAGGTATATTTTAACTAATGCTTAGGAAGTCATGATAAATTACTTTTTATGAAAAAACATTTTTTTAAACACCATTCTTAGAAGTCTTAATGGTACTTTTAGAATGACTACATCTACTTTTCTGCTGAATTGATATATAATACTCCATATAAGTTGTTAACTTAAGCAGTTAATGCTCCTAATTTATGCACTAGAGTGTGTCTTTACAAACGCATAGAAAAACACATTATTTTTCAACAAAAAAGTCTCGTTTCTACTGGATATATGAACTGAAAACATATTCTCCAACATTTTAAGCAATTCTCACGATTTAGAAAGATCCAAAAAATATTCATCTATTGCAGAGATGACTCCTGATCCGATTCGAATATTTTTATGCCCAGCAATCTCTTTAAAATTGGGATACAGGAAAAAGTCGCTGGGAGCTATATTGGAACAATATGGTGGATAGGGCAACAATTCGAACCTAAAACTATACAAATGTGCACCCGAGTATTGCTTTGACGTAGGATCACTTTGCTTTTGGCAAACTGGTTGCCGTTTATTCTTCACTTAATTTTGCCCTATAGTAACGAAAAATATTTGCCATTTATTATTTTTACTTTTTTCCATTTCTCAAAAAAAAAAAAAAAACGTGGGCATAACCTTACCAGTCGATTTCATTGTCTTTGCTTTCATCGGTCCGGTTTCACCGATTAAAATCCATTGCTTTGACTATTATCACTGAACCATGTGATACGTCCATGGTCTTAACTAGTTTTCGCACTTTAACTGGTCAGTCACTTAAAACTGACATAGATTTGATCAATGATTTCCTCAATTGACTGTCCAGTATGAGGTTCATCAATTGTAGATTTACGGCCGCTTTTAAACTTTCTTACCCAATTATAGATAGTCTTTAACGCTGGTGAAGATGTATAGCACATCTTTCATTACGTTAGGTTTTTGCATTTCAATACGAAATTCAATTTTTTTTCCTTTTTTTTCAAACACATCAAATGTTGTATCAACATTGTTCAGAAATCAACTATGTTTTTAATTCTTTGTGCTCCTTACATGATTTGGAAAGAGCAATTAACTCACCCCAGTATGTTAGATTTGTGAGGATATTACTAATCTATTGAGGAATAAGAATAATAATAATAATAATATATATTTGCAATTTAAAATAATTTACACGTATGTCTTTATAAATGCTAACCACTTCAGGTAATTAATCAATTTATAATCAAAAATTAAAACATAAAAGTAAACTAATTTAATAATGATCAAGATAAATTACATTTATTGTTAATATCCTCCATTATTGCTGGCACACAGTAATTTAATACATACGGCAAACAAACAGCTCAGTAATCAGGATACGTGCATTGCACACATACTCACTCGTATACTACAAATTAAATAAAAACAGTACTTTGCCTCAGAAATAAGGATTGTGGGAGGGGGGGGGGGGGGGTTGTTTAAATACTTATATGAAACTATTTTGAAACCATATACTTATAAGCAAACAAACATCAAGATAAGGATAAAATATAAAAGGTCATAAAAAAAAGTTTGACCTGAGAATGCCAAACTCTTTGGAGGAAGGTTTTATTATTCTGGCTTAATACTTGAAAATTCTTACCCTCAGAATCGCTGTTGTATAGTTTTATATACTGATAAAAATAAAATCATTGGGTACTTGCATATATTTCATGCACAGGATTGCCATCATTCTCTTCTCTTCTATATAAAAAAACAACTGAAATACGCCCTAACTAAAATAGAACTACGAACAATAATACCTCATTTGTCAAATCGATTAACTTCACTTCCCGACTTATGAAAATTTGAATGTCAAAGCTTTTGATTGACGGCTAACTGTTTATATTCAAATCAAATCTATCTAATAATAAGGCATAATACAGTTAACTAATCCTTATTATTACAGAAATTTCCTTTGAAAATAAGCAGTTAGCCTTCAATCAAGCGGTATGACATTAAAATTTTAATAGATCATAAAGTGGAGTTAATCGATTTGGCAAGTGAGGCATCCCTATGTGAATTTTGATTTAGAATTCATATTTACCACCAATAGTCCACAAAAAGTGAGCATAGAGTTGATAGCTATAAATCGCCGCTGTAAAAAAATAAGAAAAAAAAGAGAAAAAATTGCAATGGGAAATTTTCGAGATATGTCGTTTTTAGAGATTTTTCGCGAATACTCAATAGAATTTTTTGGAGATTTTTTATTTTGTGCTACTATTTTTTCTTTTTACCTTTTTTATAATTTTTTTTAAATTTTTTTCTTTTTTTTTTTGACAACAAAAAAAATGTGGGCTTGAAAGTACGCATTAACCGTATTGAAAAATAAGTAAGAGTGTTAAATTCGACTGGGCCGAATCTTTGATACCCTTCATCTGCATCTTAAACTCAATATTACAATCAAAATTGGGTAGGGCTACCACTTTAAAACTGTTGTCGGTACTGAAATTTAAATTTCGAATACCAATTAAATTTAAAGTTACTTGCTTTTCTTGTTGGCCAGTTTCTATTATAATTCCCTGTTATAAAAACAATTATCGTGTCTTCTATAGAAAGAATTCGTCACTATTTGAAAAATTACATTATTTTTCTTTTCGTAGAGTAGAAAACCCCTAATGAAATTCATTGTATAATGCAACCAGCGTTATAACACCCAAAGTTTGATCCCTATAATAAAGTTTTCAGATAATTCTTGATAATTCAAAAAAATTCCATTTTCTATTTTTAATTTTTTATTTTTCTTTTTTCGTTTTTCATTTTTAATTTTTCATTTTTCATTTTCCATTTTTCATTTCTAATTTTTCATTTTTCATTTTCCATTTTTCATTTTCCATTTTCCATTTTTCATTTTTAATTTTTAATTTTTAATTTTTAATTTTTAATTTTTAATTTTTAATTTTTAATTTTTAATTTTTAATTTTTAATTTTTTATTTTAATTTTTAATTTTTAATTTTTAATTTTTAATTTTTAATTTTTAATTTTTAATTTTTAATTTTTAATTTTTAATTTTTAATTTTTAATTTTTAATTTTTAATTTTTAATTTTTAATTTTTAATTTTTAATTTTTAATTTTTAATTTTTAATTTTTAATTTTTAATTTTTAATTTTTAATTTTTAATTTTTAATTTTTAATTTTTAATTTTTAATTTTTAATTTTTAATTTTTAATTTTTAATTTTTAATTTTTAATTTTTAATTTTTAATTTTTAATTTTTAATTTTTAATTTTTAATTTTTAATTTTTAATTTTTAATTTTTAATTTTTAATTTTTAATTTTTAATTTTTAATTTTTAATTTTTAATTTTTAATTTTTAATTTTTAATTTTTAATTTTTAATTTTTAATTTTTAATTTTTAATTTTTAATTTTCCATTTTTCATTTTCCATTTTCCATTTTTCATTTTTCATTTTTCATTTTTCATTTTCCATTTCCTATTTTCCATTTGTCATTTTCGATTTTCGATTTTTCATTTTCCATTTTTCATTTTATTTTTTCAAATTTTCAATTTTCATTTTCCATTTTTCAGTTTTCAATTTTCATTTTTCATTTTCCATTTTTCATTTTGCTTTTTCCATTTCCCATTTTCCGTTTTTTTATTTTTCGTTTTTTAATATTTTAATTTTATTTTTATTAATTTTTATACCCTATACCACTATGTGGTTTGGGTATAATGACTTTGTGCTGCTGTTTGTAACAACCAAAAATATTTGACCTAGACCCATCTTTAATTATACCGATCGAATCAGAATCACTTTCTGAGTTGATTTAACAATGTCCGTCCGTCCGTCCGTCCGTCCGTCTGTGTGTCCATGTAAAGCTTGTAATCAAACTGCAGGGCGCAAATATGAATGTATTTTGATGAAATTTGGTACATAAGCTTTTATCGGCCATGGGATGAACGCTATTGAAATTGGTGAGAATCGGTCCATGTTCAGACCCAGCCCCCATACAAATTACCCATATGAAATCGACATAAATTGCCATAAGATCCAAATTGTCATATAGATCTTACTCAAATTGGGTTTGTATGCGTTCATTACATCCAATAATGAGTAGTCCAAAAATGATCCCTTTGACCCCATATAGAGCTGCTTCCCGATCTTCACTTAAATCTATGAAAAACAAAAATATTGCACTGATTCGTCTCAAATTTTGCTTGTATATATTTTTGCAAAATACAAGAGACTTTACCAAACATGAACGGATCGGTCCATTTTTGGACCAAGTCCCCATATAGATTTAGCATCCGATATGAACTTTTTCATATCTGCAGCCAAAAAAATTAATAAAAATCCCACTAAAATTTGGTTTTTGCTTATTTTCTATGTCCAGTTAGTTGGGCCTAAGAGATAGGGTCTCTAAACGCATGGTATAGGGTATCGTAGGTCTAGACCGACTATAATTTTCTTACTTGTTAATATTTAATTTTAATGACAAAAAAATATGTGGTAAAATTAGCTTAGGCCAATGTGACACGTGCAGTATTAATATACACACAACTGTAATGACTTCAAAAATACGAAGAATTACAACATATACAACATAACTTAAGAAAAACAACAAACACACTTTTTCAAAGTTTCATTCATAACTTGTAACTCCTTTGACCGATTTTGACGATTTTAAATACCGACTCCTTTGGGATGTTAGTAAACGATTTTATACAAAAACGAACAGTCTAGCTTAGATATTGACGGCGTGATCGTGATTTCCACAGATAGACGAACAGACGGTCATCGGTAAATCAACTTCCCTTGCTATAATGATCAAGAAAATATATGGTTTTGGGGTCTCTGAAATTTATTTCAATGCATATAAACGGAAGGACAACCCTATGTATATACCCTCTGCCACTGAGGTGTGGAGGGTATAAAAAGAAAAGAATTTTCTGAGCGATTTTTCAATAAAGGCCATTTTTTATTTTCTTACTATTATATTTTTTTTTTTTTTTGTTAGTTTTATGTTAGTTTTTTGTTTTAATTATATTTATTGTATATATTTTTTTTCTTACATATATTCTTTTTATTTTTTTTCTAACTCATTTTATATTTAAATTAATAATAACAAGTAAGAAACTTATAGTCGGTCTAGACCGACTATACGATACCCTATACCATGCGTTTAGAAACCCTATCTCTTAGGCCCAACTGAGTGGACTTTGAAAATAAGCAAAAACCAAATTTGAGTGGGATTTTTATTAATTTTTTTTGGCTGCAGATATGAAAAAGTTCATATCGGATGCTATATCTATAAAGGGACTAGGTCCGAAAATGGACCGATCCTGATCAGGTTTGGTAAAGTCTCTTGTATTTTGCAAAAATATGGACAAACAAAATTTGAGAAGAATCAGTGCAATATTTTTGTTTTTTAATAGATTTAAGTGAAGATCGGGAAGCAGCTCTATATGGGGTCAAGGGGATCATTTTTGGACTAATCATTAGTGGATGTAATGAACGCATACAAACCCAATTTGAGTAAGATCTATATGACAATTTGGATCTCATGGCAATTTATGTCGATTTCATATGGGTAATTTGTATGGGGGCTATGTCTGAACATGGACCGATTCTCACCAATTTCAATAGCGTTCATCCCATGGCCGATAAAAGCTTATATACCAAATTTCATCAAAATATATTCATATTTGCGACCTGCAGTTTGATTACAAGCTTTACATGGACACACAGACGGACGGACGGACGGACGGACATTGTTAAATCAACTCAGAAAGTGATTCTGATTCGATCGGTATAATTAAAGATGGGTCTAGGTCAAATATTTTTGGTTGTTACAAACAGCAGCATAAGTCATTATACCCAAACCACATAGTGGTATAGGGTATAAAAATAAAATAAACATTTCATTATATTAACCAGCTCTTCTCAACATTTCCACTTAACGAGAAGCATCTTGAAATCTGAGTGCAGAGATTCAGATGCCGTTTAATCCACGGTCCCAAACTGAAATTGGTTTTAGAACAAAATTCAATTACATGACAAGTACATGCATGTATTATAATAGAAAAAGCCTACAAAGTTTGTGTGACTCCTGTACTTATTGGTAGTAGTCGATCTAAAAGCGGGAGGGATGCTACCAGTGGGTATCGCACGTCCCATGCAAAAAAAGGCCAACAAATTCTATTCGCGAAAAATCACTCAAATCGCTTTATCTTGAGAATTTCCCTAGCGATTTTATTTTATTTATTTATTTATATTTTTTTTTTTTTTTTTTTTGAAAGCGGTGATATAGTGCTATCAAATCCTGAACTCACTTTTTGGGGATTATTTTTTTCAGCAGTTCGTCACATAACGTCAAATTTGTATTAATAAAAAATTCGTATAAATATAATTGCCTTCTTTTTTGGTAAATTTTTTTACCCCCTAAATATGACATTGAGCAGCAAAAAGAAAAAATACGGATCACTTATATTTTCGTGTTCTTTATCTAAGTTCGATCGAGATTTACGGGTTCCCCCCTGGGACCTTCCTTTTAAGATGAAGAAAAACTTTTTGGGATAATTTGAATCAAGATATAAAAAAGAAGCTGAAATCCATTGGTACAACGGCTGAAGTTCGGGAGAATGTTCGGAACTTAACCTTAATGAGGTTATTTTTTCTAAACATTTATAATAATGCTTAATCAAAAATGATTCATCTTCCATACATTTTTGTTTGTTTAATTTTTTAATATTTTGCCCGCAATAGCTTGAGTTGGCCATACTACCTAGACTTAAAATGTTCGTTATAATCTGCAGTAGTCTAGGCCCAATAGCCGTGAAATGACGTAAGAAAATGTAAATATAAATACATCGATAAAATTTCGTATAAAAAAGCATGTGAGTCCGATTACAGGGGAGATGTGTAAACATCCAGTAATTAAAGAAATTTTATGGCACCATTTTTCAATCAAACAGAAAGCGTCATCTATGTATCACTTATAGTAATCAACTGCAGGGGCTCTGCTTCTATAAAAATATTTATTATATTTTATTATTTCAACTAATTTTTAATTTTCGTTTTTCATTTTTTATTTTTTAATTTTTAATTTTTTTATTTTTATTTTTTTATTTTAAATTTTTTATTTTTTATTCTTAATTTTTAATTTTTCGTTTTTCATTTTTCATTTTTCGTTTTTCGTTTTTCATTTTTCATTTTTTATTTTAAAATTTTTATTTTTCATATTTAATTTTTTTATTTTTGATTTTTAATTTTTTATTTTTCATATTTTATTTTTCATTATTTATTTTTAATTTTTAATTTTTTATTTTTCATTTTTCATTTTTAATTTTTCAATTATCATTTTTTATTTTTCATTTTTTATTTTTCAATTTTCATTTTTTTTATTATTTATTTTTTATTTTTCATTTTCCATTTTTTATTTTTAATTTTTTTTTTTTAATTTTAATTTTTTATTTTTATTTTTCATTTTTTATTTTTCATTTTTCATTTTTATTTTTCAATTTTCGTTTTTCATTTTTTATTTTCATTTTTCATTTTTTCTTTTTTTATTTTTCATTTAAAATTTTTCATTTTTTATTTTTCATTTTTTATTTTTCATTTTTCATTTTTCATTTTCAAAAAGGTTATTACATATCACAATGTTTTCACCAATACAATCATAAGTCACACCGATTTTGTCCTACGTCTTACATGTTACGCTGTTTTTGTGATTGTATAGTGTAATAGATTTTTACCCCCCAGCACGTATAGATGCCCAGTAGGAAGCCTGGGGTCTATTGGCCCCAAATCACCACTTTTGTCGACTATTTTGGGTGACTTTTTGGTGACATTGTCAACAAACCGCCTACACTTTTTGCTTTGACTTTGATAGATAGAGAATTTGATTTGATTTTTAATTTTTTCATTTAGTTTTGTTGAAAATATATGTGGAGTCATGAAAAATTGAAGTTTCTTATAGAAAAAAAGAAAGAAAAGTGATTCTGAATGGTAAATAAATATATCAATAAACGTATAACAACGTATAATAAAAATTAGGCATTCCCAAAACAAACCTACTTTTAGGTGGAAAAATAAAATTTTTTATTTCGTACTAAATCCATTTCTACATTAAAAGCAGCATTGCAACTACAGACCAAAAACTTGTACCTTTTTACTTTCATGAAAATAATATATATTTTTTTTTTTTCAAATAAAGCATCTAACTTTATAAAAATAAATACACCTGTTTGAACTTATAACCGTCCCAAAATGTTTTGTGTGGAAATCTAATAAAAAGTATCAAAAGTGTAGACTAGAATAACCAAAATGCACTAGGGAATCTCTGGTGACAATATCTACATATGCTCCCAAAAGAACTACCTACTCAATAGTACCAGTAATAGATTTCCAATGGCACGCAAATGTTCAATGTCTGTAGTAAAAAAGCATTGTCGGAGGTATAATAAGTCATAGTACTGGTGCCAGTACTGATTCACTAGTGACATTTCCTACAGGGTGTTTACACAAGAAAAATTTTAATACTGAGAAATATACGTAACAGAACATGTATATATCGATATGTATAAGCGATGCATACACATTTTTGATTGCTTTTGTTGTTTTTTTTTAAACATTTGAACAGCAACAAGCAAAAAATGTGTATGCATCGGTAATAAGCAAACCAACAAACCAAAAAATAATTGTATGTGTTTACATTTCTACTTATTGTATTTAATAATTGCTTTCAATTAAAAACGTACGAAAATACTTAAAATTTTTGTAATTATCTTATTAATGTTAAACATCATTCCAAAAAATCTAGCCATGATAATGTGAAATGTTACTTAATATTAATAACCCTGACTAAAATAATGTGTTTAGAGCACGGATAGAGTTCAGCAAAAATGCGGCACAACTTATCAAAACATCATAAAATTCAAAAAAAAACCTTAGCTTTCATATATTAATAACAGATTACTGTGTAATTTAAAAAATATTATGTTTTTACACTTAATATAAAAAATAAAATTGCACTAATTAAAAAAAGGACATATCAAATACGAACACACGTCCATATACATATAAATAAATAATCATTTGCTCTTACTGCAGCAATACAAAAAAAGCAGAAATCATTAAAATGATATTAACCCAAATTAAACTCAATGAAGAGAGGTAAAATGCAGCAATCAGACAAACAAAAAATATAAAACAAAAACATAAAAGAGTATAAAAATGGTGCAAAATACACGACAGTGTTAAAATTAATAAAACTGTGATAAAGAAAAGCCACAATAATATTTTTGAATTATTTTTTAACTTTTATTACTTGTCACATTTGAATGGATGCGTTAGGCTATTGTTGTCAAGACTTCTTTAATTTTGTTACTCGATCAATGCGATAAATCGGCAAAATTATTATTTTTATCTTCTGGCGCGGAGATAAACTTAAAAAATGCGCAGTTTTACCAAATTTTCCATCGAAAACTATATGGACAACTAAATATATGTCGATACAAATATACATACATATATCACCTGGCACAATTTTGGTACCTTGATATACATATACTATATGGCGTTAGAAATCCGTGGTTTAAAAATGAAAATGCACTTCTTCCAATGATCCACAAACATATTGATACCCAGTCCTGCATATAACCAAGGCTGCGGGGTCGGATTCGGAGTCAGAGTCGAGGAATCATTAGTAATTTTTCTTGCTGGGTGTCGGAGTCTTTTTTCTCCGTCGACTGCGACTCTGGCTTCCAAACATATTAAATTTAAACCCCCTATTCGAAAAAATTAATAATTCAAATAAAAATTACGCATTTTTCGGATCTGATCTAACCCTAATTAAAAATAAAACCATGAACATTATTTTAATAATACAAACGAATTAAATCAAAAAAATTTCGGAAATTTTTACGACATACTATCAGCCCAATTCAAAATGTTCCCAGGGAAATGAGTTCCCGGGGAATTCATTTTTCCCGAGAATAAAATCCTCCTAATCTAAATAGACGGGGAGAAGAATAATATGGGAGAGAGAATTTCGATTATTCGAAGTCAGCTGTTTTGTTTTGTTTACAAAATTAAAAATTATTGTGGAAATTCAAAGTTAAACTTTTTTTAAAATCTTTAATAAATAATAATTAGTTATTTATAGTTCGGTTCGAGATCATGTATACATTTTCTAATACTAGAAAAGATAATACTTTATGCAATGTAAGAGAAATTTGGAAAAAATTGAAGACAGCGCTAGATGGAGTAGCTACTTTCGAACAAAGCGACTTGTTCATCGTCAGCATCCTTCTGCCTATTACTTCAACTCATGCTTAATCAACTATTTAACTCAACATTTGAAAGAAAAGAACATGAGAAATGTTTTTCTTTTTATATACGAGAGTTTGTATGAACAAGCTGAGCTTTTCCAATTTATAGCTTTCTCTACATTAACATCGCTTTGATCAATTACAAATCTCGTAATGTGAAAAAAGCTCTTTTTGTTTTGCCAAACGTCCCATAGATGGGAACTGTAATGACATGTGAAATCTTAACAGATTTATCACAATTGCATTGGACCGTATGTTTTGTATGTTAGTTTTTTTTTTTTATGTATTGTCGATCTTGTGTTGTAATAATAATTAGTTATTTATAGTTCGGTTCGAGATCATGTATACATTTTCTAATACTAGAAAAGATAATACTTTATGCAATGTAAGAGAAATTTGGAAAAAATTGAAGACAGCGCTAGATAGAGTAGCTACTTTCGAACAAAGCGACTTGTTCATCGTCAGCATCCTTCTGCCTATTACTTCAACTCATGCTTAATCAACTATTTAACTCAACATTTGAAAGAAAAGAACATGAGAAATGTTTTTCTTTTTATATACGAGAGTTTGTATGAACAAGCTGAGCTTTTCCAATTTATAGCTTTCTCTACATTAACATCGCTTTGATCAATTACAAATCTCGTAATGTGAAAAAAGCTCTTTTTGTTTTGCCAAACGTCCCATAGATGGGAACTGTAATGACATGTGAAATCTTAACAGATTTATCACAATTGCATTGGACCGTATGTTTTGTATGTTAGTTAGTTTTTTTTTTTTTTTTTTTTTTTTTTTTTATGTATTGTCGACCTTGTGTTTTCCAAATTTCTCTTACATTGCATAAAGTATTATCTTTTCTAGTATTAGAAAATGTATACATGATCTCGAACCGAACTATAAATAACTAATTATTATTACAACACAAGATCGACAATACATAAAAAAAAAAAAAAAAAAAAAAAACTTCTTTAATAAATCTTTAATAAAATAAATTAAAAATACATTGACATTTGGTTGTGGTTGCTTAATGCAAAATAATTTTAAGCAAATGAAAATTAAACAAGTAAAAATTAAAAAACTTATGATACGAGTAATAAATTAAAATGTACAGCATAGCATAAGCACCTATATTACAGCAGGAAGGGAAACTACAGCTTAAATGTTATGTTAGTAAGTGATTTCATTGACGTTTTGTTCTTGTAATTAAAAATATAAAAACAACTATTTACAGGTGTGTGATCACGAGCTAAGGATTCTATACGTCGATGCCTCCCGTCCCGGTGCATGCCATGATTCCTTTATTTGGAATGCCAGCGAATTACGAACTCACCTTGAGCAGGAATATTTGCGAGGTGGTAACAATTATTGGCTACTTGGTTAAGTTTTGAATAACATTAAAGAGTATTCATTTATTAAATATATAAAGAAATGTTTTGTTACTAGGAGACGCAGGATACCCCTTAGAGCCGTGGCTTATGACCCCTCATAGAGGTCCGGAGGACGTATTGAAAAATCGATGGAGGTGCCTTCTTGGTGCAAGAGAGCTGCACTACGCTCCACTACCAATGTTTGCTGCGCATTACACAACATATGCATTTATTTTAAATGTAATACTGTTTTTATACCCTATACCGCTATGTGGTTTGGGTATAATGACTTTGTGCTGCTGTTTGTAACAACCAAAAATATTTGACCTAGACCCATCTTTAATTATACCGATCGAATCAGAATCACTTTCTGAGTTGATTTAACAATGTCCGTCCGTCCGTCCGTCCGTCCGTCCGTCTGTGTGTCCATGTAAAGCTTGTAATCAAACTGCAGGTCGCAAATATGAATATATTTTGATGAAATTTGGTATATAAGCTTTTATCGGCCATGGGATGAACGCTATTGAAATTGGAGGGAATCGGTCCATGTTCAGACCTAGCCCCCATACAAATTACCCCTACGAAATCGACATAAATTGCCATAAGATCCAAATTGTCATATAGATCTTACTCAAATTGGGTTTGTATGCGTTCATTACATCCACTAATGAGTAGTCCAAAAATGATCCCTTTGACCCCATATAGAGCTGCTTCCCGATCTTCACTTAAATCTATTAAAAAACAAAAATATTGCACTGATTCTTCTCAAATTTTGTTTGTACATATTTTTGCAAAATACAAAAGACTTTACCAAACATGATCAGGATCGGTCCATTTTTGGACCTAGTCCCTTTATAGATATAGCATCCGATATGAACTTTTTCATATCTGCGGCCAAAAAAATTAATAAAAATCCAACTCAAATTTGGTTTATGCTTATTTTCTATATCGAAGTAGTTGGACCGAAAGATAGGGTCACTAAACCATGGTATAGGGTATCGTATAGTCGGTCTAGACCGACTATAATTTTCTTACTTGTTAATGATTGCGAAATTTCGGAGAACTTTACCACCTAAGAAAGTGTTGTGATGTCCTTAGCTTCGTCCCAGTATTTAAATGCTGCACAAAATATTAGAAATAATATTGGAAATAATTTATAGTTCATTGTATATTTGTACATATATATTTATGTATATATGTATGTATTAAAATGAATAAAGGAAAACTAAAACAATACAAAACTTAAAATTCAAAAACTTGGAAAGCAAAACAAAACTTATATTCTAAAACTTAAAAAAATGTAAATTCAGGTCACATTTCATTTGTACTTTACACATCTAAAAACTCAGTCATATTCACATCTCAGTTATATATTGATTTTTAAAATCTTCTATTTCTAATAGTCTGCGATTTTTCTCTATTTTGTCCTCCACTTCTCTAAGTCTCAACTTTTCCATCATTAAATTATGCCGCTTAAATTCTTCCAAATCGGTTTTCTTCGCTTTCTCCATTGCTTTAAAATGATGCTGTTGAGAAGATCGTACAACCGGTCAATAGATCTATAAACCTTTTTGGTGTTTTGCTGCTGTTCTTTCATAGCTTCGCAAATATCTTTTTGAATAACCAGCACCTCTGCAAGGAGATCTGCAGAAGAAACATTTTGTGTGGGCGGTTCACTTTTCCGTTTTTTTTTTGTGCTGGTGGCTGAGAGGTCTCTTCGTCAATTTTCTCACCATTCTTCTCTACCATGTCGTCTACCAATAACACATCTAACGCGTTCTCAATGTTTTCTGGAGTTTGCGCCGACGTTATGGAAGAGCCCAGTCCAAATCTGTTTGAGACACCTTCAACTGACTCTTTCATAGCAATTAAATTGTAGATTGTCTCTTCAGTGGCTGAAAGCTTCTGCTCAGTATTTGGGCCGCCACCAGTTCCTTTGCTGGCTTTAAGATTTTGCGACGCCTTTTGCCGCACATACTTTTTTTGATCGGCCCATACCTGTAAAATATTTTACACTTGCATATATTCTTCAGGACAAACTTTGCCATTCTAACCTTCTTCCATTCGGAAACATTTTTTTTTTGGTGGCCCTTCTGCGTTCAATTCCTTCTCCAAATTGCGCCAAATCCTGTTGATCTCATCTTTACTTCCTTTATAAAAACCGCACGCAACGTCTATCTGCTTCTTATTTGTTGTTTTTGACCTGGAAGCAACAATAATGCCATAGTAGTTATTTCTTTTTTTTTTATAGAAAAAATTAAATACTTACATTTTTGCACAGAGCTCCCTTTTATTTACATTTGTAATACCTACTTTTTTTCCCGGGGAATAGTTTCCCATTTTCGAAGTTCTTTTAGAATAGGGGAAAAGGGAAAAGAGAAAAAATTCCCGGGGAGATTTTATTAATAATAAGGGAACAGGGAATAGGGAAAAAAGTCCAAGGGAATTGTTATTGAGAATTGGGCTGTATATGTACATTTTCCCACCACATTAAACTTGCAAGATTATCTTTAAGTACTTCTGCTTTTATTCCTTTATTGCAGCTAGAATTGTGACTGCAATGACTACGACACAAATAAGCGTTGAAAGATTATTTTCAGCTTTGAAAATTATTAAATCAGATTTAAGAGTACCGATGAAAGAGGATTTGGCTGACACAATTCTTTTTTCTGTGTTTATTTAAATGAATATGTATATTTTTAATCTTTTTCGCTTATTTATTTATTTAAAAATAATTAATATTTGAATTTGAATAATAATTGAATTTATTCATAAATATACCTACAACTACTAGTCAAACTGTAATAAATATTATGCAAAACCTGTTATATTGAAGAGCCGGAGTCGCCAATTGAACATATTATATGTCGGAGTCGGAGTCGGACTTGGAGTCGGAGTTTTGATCATCGACTCCACAGCCCTGCTTATAACTATGCGTTAATGTGGCTTCCCAAAATTTACTCAAGATTACTGTTTTTGGAATTCTAACTGTTCATAATTAAATGGATTAAGAAATACGTTTGATTAATAATTACGTACTACTACCATAACACTGTGGAGGAAATTCAGGTTAGCAAAAGTTAGGTCGATTCTGGGAGTGAGGAGTGAAAATAGAGGCTAAATTAGAAGACCCGTATCGCGGCGTTTGTTTATGTTAGTTCAAAATTTTTTTTTTAATCGACCTTCGAACTTTGCATTCAAATGCCGATTTTCAGCATATTGTTTATATGGTTTTTTGGCTATAACTCGTCGACTAATTGATATCTTTTCAATCTGTAAAAGCCAAATTATTGCTAGAGACCTGTGCAACAATTATAATTTAAAAAAAAAAAATTTATTTAGAAAATTTTTGTGGTGCTTATGAAGCAAAATGTTGGAAAAATTATTTTTTTTTTCATGCTTTTTGAAAATATTTTCCACAAAACCAAGTCTTTTTTGATCTTTCTGTTTGACCTATAATATGCTTCTCAGTTTCTTCAACAAATTTCGTTTGAAAAGAAAACAATCATAATACAAAACTTGCGTTTTCCAGCTTAATATTAATTTACTTCTCATTTTTTATGTACCAATTTTGTTCAGTGTTGGTTTTGAAGAAACATTGAAAAAGAAATTATAAAAATATGGAAAAAAAATATATTTTTGAAATGTTAGTTATGAAAAGTTTTAAGTAAAAAAATTAAGTAAATTGAATTAATGATTTGGCCAGTTGCCGTTTAGCAGGCGGCTGTGGATCAACATCACTGCTCTCTCTAATATCTTTGTCAACGTCATCATCATCAGAAAGGTCGATAATTTCGTCCAACAGATATTCTGGAATTTTATCTTTGTCTTCCCCTTCTTCCTCCTCTTCCTCGTCTTGCTCTTCTTCTTGACTCAGAAAAAATCAGAACTACTGGCTTCATTTTGAAAGGAAATAATTTGCTGGCGAAAGGTACCAAAGTAACAGCATATAGAAAACGCCAAAAAGAGTTAGACAAGTTCTTCAATGTGAATGATGCAAAAAATTTCGCTTATTGCGTTTAAATACCTGTCAAAATGGGAAAAAATTTAAATAACAGGTAAATGGTAAAAAAACTATTGCGACACACCTTTTAAGATGTGAGCAGGAATGCTTCACTTTTAAAAGGGGTTAGGGTCTGGGGTTTTTAAGCTTCAAAAAGTGGTGATAAAAGAAAAGAAATGTATTTTACATAATTGCAAGAAAGGGTATTTATAACAATGTTTCCACAATTATTATTGATTACAATTTGAACAATGGCTAAGTACTGTTATAGAGATCTCGCGGATAGTCATCCTCAGAAAGGTCGATCATTTTTTTTGCATCATTCACATTGAAGAACTTGTCTAACTCTTTTTGGCGTTTTCGATATGCTGTTACTTTGCTACCTTTCGCCAGCAAATTATTTCCTTTCAAAAATGAAGCCAGTAGTTCTGATTTTTTCTGAGTCAAACACAAATTTGCAACAATTCCATCCAATTGGTTTTGTGTGACTAGGATTGGGTCCTTTGATGTTTCATAGGATATACCTTCACCAGGGTCGTATTCTGAGAAGAAATCCATGGATGTAGCAGCGGCGGTTGTAGTACTATCTGTTTGAAGATCAATACTTCGGTATGTTGGTACTGGAACGAATTCTGAGTGCGGTAATGGTAATTGGACACTTGGCACTGCTACATAAGTTTTATTCTTTGATTTCCTTCAAAGTTTTATGGTAGTTGATACATCCATAGCAATTTTCTTCTTGATGCGGGCTGTTGTCTAACCACATCATTGGTATACAAAAAGGCATAGGCTTCTTCTTTTCACTTTTCCATTGCATAAGAGTTGAATAGCAACTAAAGCAAACTTTTTTTGGGGCAAAGTTTACGTCAGTGATGAACTCTTGCTAGAAATATTGTTTATAGGCTTAAAAAAAAATCACATCGCATTTTTCATCGCTTGCTATGAAACGTCCACAAACATTTCAAAAGAGGTCCATTTTACATTTTGGTTCCGACATTCATAACAACTGAATCTTCATTTTTGAAATTAGTTCGCTTGTACAAGGTGGGCCAAAAGAAGTCATCCGATGTTGTTTGGCTCTCATTTTTGCAAATGGCGGCCAATGTCAAATCTGTTTTGACATTTGTGAACTAGACAGATGTAAAATACAAGTGAACAAGCTATGGAGCGATACACTCCCCAGGAACGCGGAATAATCGTGTCTATTTTTTTGCGTAACAATTCGTCTGTGGTGTTGGCGTAGCGCGAATTCAGTCGAATTACGTGAACAAGCAAAATTATCGCTTCTGGGGCACCAAAAATCCACGAGTGATGCACGAGGAGCCTTTACACCCGCTCAAAGTGAGCAAGTGCGCTGTTCACGCTGGAGGAGTCATCGGGCCATTTTTTTCGAGGACGCCGCTGGTCAAACGAAACAGTGGACGGTGCGCGCTATAGGGCCATGTTAACCGAGTTTTTTCTGCCGCAATTGAACGAATTAGGACTGGAGGACATGTGGTTCCAACAGGATGGAGCAACGGCACACACTGCGCGAGCCACAACCGATATTCTGAAGGTGACGTTCCCTGGTCGCCTCATCTCTCGTTTTGGCGATTTACAAGATCGCCCGATTTAACCGTTCCAGACTTTTTTGTGAGGTTTTTTGAAGTCCCGTGTTTACGTGAACAAGCCCGAAACACAGGAAGCCCACAAGGACAACATTCGACACGAGTGCGAGAATCTGTCGCCCGAAGTTCTCGCCGAAGTGATAAAAATGCCATAAAACGAGCCCGTAGAGCAATCAATTGGGACGGCGCCCATTTGGCCGATATCATCTTCTCGACTTGACCAATAAAATTCTAAAGGTTCAAATAAACATAATCAAAAAACAGAATCGAAGTTTTTCATTTAGAAAAAAAATGAGAGCCAAACAACATCGGATGACTTCTTTTGGCCCACCTTGTACGAAATAAAAAAAATCGCTACCTGTGCGGTGGTTGGAAACAAAAAAGTTGTTTTACTAATTCCTAATTTTTGGAACTTCCGTTTTTAATTACTTCTACCTAAATCGCTATTTATTTAATGGTTTTGGGATTTTTAACGCAAATTATCGACTAAGACCATTTTCTTTTGAAATGAAATTTATTGAAGAAACTGAGAAGCATATTATAGATCAAACAGAAAGCAAAAATGACTTAGTTTAGTGGAAAATATTTTCAAAAAGCATGAAAAAAAAATATTTTTTCCAACATTTTGCTTCATAAGCACCACAAAAATTTTCTAAATCAATTTTTAAAAAAATTTTAACTGTTGCACAGGTCTCTAGCAATAATTTGGCTTTTACAGATTGAAAAAATATCAATTAGTCGACGAGTTATAGCCAAAAAAAACAATATAAACAATATGCTGAAAATCGGCATTTGACTGCAAAGTTCGAAGGTCGATTAAAAAAAATTCGAACTAAAATAAACAAACGCCGCGATACGGGTCGTCTAATTTAGCCTCTATTCTCACCCCCCCACTCTCAGAAGCGACCTAACTTTTGCTAACCTGAATTTGTTCCACAGTGTAGTTTGAAGCATTGTTTTCATCGATTCGAATTGTTGAAAGTTTTTTTTGCGGCAGACAAATTATTTCGTGTACACGCTGTATGTACACAATTTATTGGAGTAAACAAAAATATGTATAAAAAAAAAATATTGAAATGTAAATTGTTGAATTGTAAATGTAATTTAAAGCGTGACAAATTGTAACTGTAAACTTTTTTGCAACACAACTTACTTGCAACATTTCCGGCACCGCAACACCAACATACAATACAAGTATGATTTAGTATGTAAATATATATAAATATATTTAAATGTATATATATATTTAAATGTATATATACATACTCGTACATGCACAATAATCAACTTCAAATAACTGAAATTTCGTTTTATTTGAAAAACTCACACACACACTCCACTGTTTCAAAAAACATTTTCGTTATACCCTACACCATTATGTGGTAAGGTTATAATGAGTATGTGCTGATGTTTGACCTAGAACCACCTGTATTAAAAAGCTCGACTCTGTATCATTTTCTGAGTCGCTTTAGCAATGTAGGTCCGTCCGTCCGTCTGGCTGTATGTCTGTGTCCATGGAAATATTGTAATCAAACTATAAGTTCCAAATATATATATATATATATATATATATATATATCTTGATGAAATTTGGTATATAAGCTTTTGTTGGCCATAGGTGGTAATCGATGCATGTTCACATCTAGCCCTACAAAAATAACATAATAAAGCTGCCTAGAAATTGCACTCAAATTTCGAGCGCTGGAATCTGCTAGTAAATAATAATAGATATAATAATTAGAATTATTCGCTCTAAGATTCAAATTGTAATAAACATATCGGTCAAATATGGTTTATGGGCATTTATTATATCTATTATTTTTTACTAGCAGATTCCAGCGCAGTGCAATTTCTAGGCAGCTTTATTTTTCAACTTAGCCAATTCACACACCAACACTTTTATCGTTTATTATTATTGTCAATGAAGATAACAAACTCATTAACAAACTCATTAACAAATTTAATAAAACACACATAGATTATGTATAATTTTAATTAAGCAAAAAATTTAAAAATCTGTAAATCTGCATAACGGCTAAAAGAAATACCTTTCAAATAATATACGTTTGGTCAAAATTGGGATAAAACGGTAGAACAAAACATCGGTCACAAGAAATAACCTAGCCTATTAATATTAAAGATTATACCTAGTTATTCCGAAAGTTCTGTGATACTACATTAAGTTAGACCTGTGATTTTGCGTGTACTGTGTTGTCAATATTTATTAAATTATTTATTTATATTTTTTAAAATTCTGTGCAGTAATGTCCAGTTTTTTATTTTCAAATAAATTTTACAAATTATATTCCCTGACGATGCAACAAAGAATCATTTTATAATAAATTTACGCTCCTGAGGAAGTTTGAATAAAGCAAACGAAACGTCGAGCAGAAACATGATATTAAATTGATTTTTATTTACACATAAAAACAGATTATTGACCAAAATAGCCCGTAAGGTAACCCCTCTTTTTAAATCTAATTCCGATATGAACTTTTGCATTTCTTCGGTTTAAGCTCACTTCCTATCCATGCTAATGGTAAAATAACTAAAAATGTAAATTAAAAGAAATGAATATACATTTAAAAGCCGGACTATTACATTTTCAGTTGAATCAAAAGTATTTTTCTTTTTTTCTTACACAAAAATTACTGAGAAAGCGGAAAAAATATAAAACCGATAATTTTTATTATATCTCAATAAAAAAAAGGATTGTCATTTATTTTTTTGCTTTTTACTATCACTTTGTTTAAAGGGTGTCCAAAAACTAACGCAAAATTTCAGTTAAGCGAAACACACGATTTTTTCCTTTATATTCTTATTTTTTTATTGTATCATAAAGTCCATAGGATAATGTTATGTATGGAACAAAATATCGAGCAAATGACGCATACGCACTTTTTTGTCGAAATTTTCCATGTTCATTTTTCGTTGACGTGGCGCACAGTGGACCATTTGACGAGAAGGCGGTCAAAAATCTATAACTTTTGATTGGATTGGAATTTTGATATGCGGTTTGTTTTGTTTGGTAGGTGAGACTTTATCCTTTAAGTTTTGCTACAAAACGTAATTCTCGACCGAAAATAAAAAAAGTTACGGAGGGTTTAAAATACACTTTCATTTGTAGTTGAATTTTAGTACAAAAGTTAAGTGTTAAAAGGTAAAAAAAGGTTTTTTTTTTAATATAATGTCTTATTTTTTCAGTTTATTTTACAACTAATACTTTTTAAAAATTTTTTAAGTTAATTTTTTCAGAAAATGCCAAACTTTGGCCCCCGTAAACTTTTTAGTCCTAATGTGCACAGGGGCCAAAGGTTGTTTTTTTTCTCTTTTTTGAAAGATCCCGAGTTAAAATATAATATATTAAGCAGCGAACGTAAAAGTTACCTTATATTCGTTCAAGATAGAGAAGTTTTTGCATTAGTTCAATTTTTTTTTATTGTCTAAATATTTCTATATCAATTTTTATGGTAAATTTATGAAATATAACAATTTTTATTGTAAATTTATAAAATACAAAAATTTTTAAATCAAGAAAATTTTTTAACTATATAAAAAAAAGTGTAACTTATTGTTAGTGTAATGAAAAAGTACTTTAAATAACCAATTTTAGTAAAAATTTCTTCTAAATAGCCTTGATTTTCATCTTCTAGAAGTTGTTTAGTTTCTTCGTCTAATTCAATAGAGGTAGTTTTCCATTTTTGTCGAATGTTGGACATATATGGATCTGAAGTGCACAACAAAATAGTGTAAGGTCTTCATTAGTACAACATATGGACATTTTCCTTGTGTTGTGCTCGCGAAAGAATCTGTAGTCTTTGTTCATTTTTTCTTGCGCTCAGATAGATCTCTTATTGGTAGCAGATTGTTTTGAATTATTTATTCCCCATGGTACAAAATTTTATGAACTGTGGATGGCATATATCATTATAAAGTATAGCTGTTTTATTGGCGTACTCTCCAAATTTTTTTGCATTTATCATTCTGCTGCATGCTAGAACTTGTAATATGATTTTGAATCGTCTTATTAATTCATGATCTACAGCTGTGATAGATGCTGCAGTTTCCGGATCGGAAAAAAATCTCCTTGCAGTATTTCCATCATTTGTGTTGTTTTAGTTTTTTTTTTGCTTTCTTTTTTCTTCATTTTATTTGTTTTTCTCACTGTTTCGCCTAACGGACTAAATTCCAAATCATAAACCAATTTAAGAATATGCTCCATAGAACGTATTCTAGCATGAAGAGGGGACATTCCATATTCGTAGGCTTCCTCAAAACTATCGTCTGGGGGTTGGCTTAATTGACTTGATGTCTTTTGGCATATAATGCAGCTTGATGATGACTTTGTTTCGGTTAAAGCTTGTGCAACTTTTCCAACAATCATTATTGGGCACATTTTAAAATTTGCTTCAATGTCTTGGTCATCAAATTTAAATATTACTAGTTGAAGTTCTTCAATTTGATCTATTATTTTTTGAACTTTTTCAGTTATGACATCTTTGGTTTCCTTTTTGAATTCAAATTTTATTGGTCTGCAATACTTTGTCGAAGAAAGAATTTAATTTTTCCATACAACAATTTCTGTTGCTCTCCTAGTTGACGGCTCTAAGCCGCTATAAATTTTTTTAAGCGCAATGGAACGAAAGATACCATAAATATATTAGCATCTGATGAATTTTCAGCATTAAATTGCTTCGGCATTAATTGGTTCTGACTAGAGGATCCATCACATCCCCATTTAGAAATGACAGTAATGCTGCCATTTCCACTTTTTTTTTAATGATTAGTATCAAGCGTATTTAGCAATCGTTCTGCAGTATGTTCAAGGAGATCTTGCAATTTTATATCTGTAAGCTTTTTTTTTTTGCAGAAACTAAATCTCGATACTCTAGAAAAATCCGACAATTCTTTTCATTAGTTTGCTTCTGCAATTCCTTATATTGACTTTTAGTCAAGTTCAAATCCAAAAATATAGCGAACGTTTCTGCTGGAGAAAATTTCTAATCTTCAATTGGTGTAGGAATGCTTTTCAAAATCCTCTTTATGCGCCTTGGGCTCGCTTCTACTATTTTTTCAAATTTTTTCCCCATTTGGTCAGGTATTTAAACTATATAACTCAAGTTCCGACAATTTTTTTTACCCATTAATATAATTTAACAATTAAGCGCATTATGTCTCTACCCTTTTTTATAAGTATACAAGAACTCGTGTCAACTCTACCGTTTCCTTTTTCTGTCAGTATCAAGAACAAATAAACTCATGCAAAAAAAAATACACCGATACGAGCAACTTTTGTGTTCATAACACACAGACGGACGGACGGACATTGTTAAATCGATTCAGAAAGTGATTTTGAGTCGATCAGAATAACAAAGGATGAGTACAGGTCCAATATTTTTGGTAGTTACAAACATCAGGGCAAACTCATTATACCCTAATTTACCCTAATTTATAACCAAATTTTGCACAGAATATCTGACCTTGGGTCAGAAAAATTGTTCTAGTACACACGGGCGGAAACAGGCGGATATACAATGTGGTATAGGTGTGTAGGGGAGGGTCGGACTACAGAAGAGTGCAAGATTTTTTTGATGGTTTTTGATGGGCAAGAGTTATGCTCTATTAAGTAGGAGATTTTCAGGAAATGTGGAACTTTTTAAATTTTTTTTTAATTTTACTTTAAAATCTTTTAAAACAAAAAAGAAATTTTTAATTTTACCAAAATACTGAGATATAATTGAAATAGAGTCACAACTTTTTGGCTCCCGAGTTTCACTGGTATTTACTTTCAAATGAATAACATAAGTTTAAAATCGGTAACCATAAAAAATGATTTTTGGCCGCCTTTTAAAAATATGGTCAACAGTACGGCGTCGAATTTCCTCCTTTAATGCGCTGGTTGTTGTTTGCCTTCAAATAACCCTATAAAAGGAAATCCAATGGTGTTCAATTACACGATTTAGGGGGCCAATTCTGATCACCGAAACCAAAGATAACACGATCAGGAAATGTTTCAAACACTAATTGAATCCTTTCACGGGCTGTATGGCACGTGACGCCATTTTGTTGAAACCACATGTTATCCACATCAATATCATCTCATTTAGACAGAAAGAACTATATTATCATGTCGCAATAACATTTCCGGAGAAGTATGTATGTTCCATTGATGCCGCCAGCCAAAATTCCCCAGCAAATAGGGATACGTTATGGATGCATTTGTTTTTCGACAAACACATGTGGGTTCTCTGAACACTGAATGCGGCAATTTTGTTGATTAACGAAACCATCAAGGTGAAAATATGTTTCGTCGCTAAGGATGATTTTGTTCGTAGAATCAGCTACCAAACTTTCATTATTTTTGAAATATTGTTTAATTAAAACGCATTGCTCTGTCACGAAGTGGTCCATTTCAACTAACCCTAAACTGTCAGCTGTCATTTTCTTTTAGTTGTCAACACTTTACTGCACAAAAGGAGAATTGCACCAATGTTTATATACATCTGTTGCAGCAACATATTAAAGACATCACCACTCAAATTCATATAAAATATATCGTTGTATCGTTTTATCCCGATACATACATAAAATTGAACATATGTATGCTATGTGTTTTATCAAATTTGTTAATGTATTTCTTAATGAGTTTATTATCATCATTAACAATAATAATAAACCATAAAAGTATTAGTTTGTGAATTGGCTAAGTTTAAAATTAAAGCTGCCTAGAATTTCGGGTGCTGGAATCTGCTAGTAGTTTTAATTGTACTTAAACAAACATTTAAATGATTAAGAATATTTTTTCAATTAACAGAAAAACTTGCAGAACGAAAAATGCAATTAAAAAAAAAAATAATTACGATGTAGTTTAATTTTAAATAAATGAAATAAACAAATAAACAAATAAAATCGAAAAAAATACGTTAAGTACAGTTATTTGTTTGGAATGAAAAAAGTTAAAATGAATATTGTTCAGGAAAGAAGTGCAATTTAATTTATACTGAAAACTAGTTGCTTGAAGAATAAACTGTTAACGTAAAAATTATATGAGTATATCCAATTTTAGGACCGTTTCTCGAAACTCATGGCATAGAATAGGATCGTATAGTCGGTCTAGACCGACTATAATTTTCTTACTTGCATTCAATTGCATCTATGCGCACGTTTCGGTTAAACAAATCAAAATTTAAACTTATCCAGAAGTTACTGTAAACTGTGCATAAAAACTGCCTGTGTGTGCAAGTAAGCTATATAAATATGTGTATGTACAGCCATACAAATAAATGCACTTGTAGATGCAATCGTTCGTTGTCTGAATGTTGGTTTTTATTTAAAAGATATTTATTTAATTCGTCGAAAATAAATAAAAAAAATGCACTACCATGTCGTATGTATATAGAGCGCAATAATGTTGTAAACGAAAATCATGAAGGTTCTTGTTGGTTTACTCCCACATTGGTGCAAATGAATTATAAATACACACATCGTTACGAGTTTGCATGCATAAAAATACATTCACACATTGTGTTTGGAGCATTCCGTTTAAATATAACTTGTGTATGTATGTATGGGGACGAGTTACAGTCACTTTAAGCCAAACCCGGACTTGATGGTAAAATATTTTTGTTCCTCTCTGAATCTGGCCGTTATAAAATTTTTTTAATATACAAATAGGTTTCAAGATGCGCATCTTTGGTATACTTAAAAACAAAAAGGAGTGAGGAAATTTTTTTATTTATTTATTTATTTATTTATTCAGTCTATGGAATCATCCTTACAGACTACTTTAAGTATATATACATTTATATTATAATTTATATATATAATTAAACATTTATCAAAATTAATATATAACATTTATTTAATTCAGTTAATTTAATGCATTTAAGTGTAATATAATATCGCTTCTCACAATATCCAAACTTTTATTAAAATCAATAAACTGATACAGCATATTAAACTCATCACAAATTCTACGTAGTGGATTAAAATTAGCATAGTTTGTACAATAATATTAGATAGTTAGAAAGTTATAATTTCTTGATGATCGAAAAGGAATATTTATATTTATTTTGTTGATAAGAAATTCAGATTTAAGACTACCATTTAACAGTTTTACAGGAAATTAACATTTAGCATATGTCTGCGACTTTTCAATGTAGGAAGCTTAATTAGAGCCAGACGATTTTCATAAGATGGCAACCTCATATTAGGATCCCAGCCCAAACCACGAAGACAAAATAACAAAAATTGTTTTTGAACTGATTCAATTTTATTCGAATGTATATGATATTGCGGATCCCAGACTACAGACCCATGTTCTAATCACTACTTATGAACTTATGGACCTTTTGCGGACCCCCTTCCATTAGGAACTTTATAGTGGTTTCAGTCACTTTTTTGGATCAGATAAGTTCATCTCCGTTAAAATTTACCACATTTTGGAACACCTTTTTTGTGCTCTCCAACTACCTTTTCAAAAGAACAAGAAACATGTGGGCATTAGATTGGTCCTTAAAAATGTAAATGCGATTTTGGGAATAGGCGGGGTCCCGTTTGTTACCTTTCAATATAAAACTAATAAATGTGAATTTTCGGAATAATCGGATAAAGAAAAGTCGCGCCGGAAATCGATTGAAAATTTCGAGCGTGTTTATATGGGGAAAATATGACCTTTTTGAGATTTTACGAAAATTTCGTTCTATAGTTTAATTTTTCCGACAAGTTGTTATATGAATCGAGATCAGTATTAAATTATAAAAATTCGAAACCGAATAAAAACTGGCCAAGAAATAACAAATGCCCCAGACCACTTTTGTGCCAAAACAAACTAGGTCATGAAATTTTTTTCAACTTTGAGAAATTGATTGAAACCATGATTTTTTTTTTGTCCCTTTACTAATAAATAATCAGATATGAAGTATTGTTTTTTTACCACGTTGTTAACCTATTGCGCATTAAGACCGAAAATGGGAAATTTTTTTGATAAAATTTTAAAACTCCTTTTTCAAGTTTTGAAAAAATTTTCTTAAACAAAACTTAAAAAACTGGATCTAAAACTTTAAGGTTTTGTTAAATACATATTAACTCTTGAATTTTTAAGTAAATCCCTGTGGCAAAATTTTTTTGACAAGGATTTTATTTTTGCGGATTTCGAGAAAAAAGGGATTTTAGTAAAATATTCTGTAAATGTACTCTTTCGAAATACTTTGTATCAAAAATTAATCAGTTCTCTACTTTTAAATGCTATACTTTATCTTAATAGCCTGGGGTTTCGGAAAAAAATAATATGACCCCATTACCCCTTTTGGAATTGGGGTCACATATGGCCCCAAGCTAATAAAAAAACAATTTATTCAAAAAATAATCAAATATTTTGCAAATACTGTTGCATTTTTAAAAGCGTTACATAAAATATTATAACGAAATATGTATATCTTTCGTTCCTAAAATTTGGGATAAATCCGAGAACGTTAACCCATTATTTGCCAAGGCCAGCTTTTGTTTTTAAGATATTTCTAAATAAAGATTACCGAAAACGAGTTTTTCTATTAAACTCGATGAAACCACTTTTTGGAATGTAAGAAATATAATTTGGTTAATTTTTCTTTTTATTTAACCCTTCAGTGCTCCTGGAATCATAATTATCCATTGTGATATATCTCTGGTGCAATTGTCTGTTTATTACTGGCGAATATAAATTTAAACAACTTTTAACCAATTTGATTATAAAATTATATTCTTTTTAAAAACTATCTACATGTTTCCAAATAAAATAAGAACATTTTTGAGCTATAACACAACATTGTTAAATTAAACTTGACTTTGCACAGGAAGGATGTTGTTTGTTTGTATGACTCTACTATCTGGAGTAAAAACTGATTTTCTTCATCATTATTTGTTAACGCTATTAAAACCTTTATTAATTTAACGCCTCTTTCGGCAGTATCGTCTACAACAAAAAGTTCCGCGCAGAAACTGTAACTCTTTTTAAAATCTTCATTAGATTTCTATGTCGATGGAGGAAATAATAAAAATTCTGCAGAAATATTAAAATAGCTGAAGCAGTTTTTAGTTTTCTGGGACCCAAAATCGCTTAAATCAATATTTATCAAATTTTCTGGATGAATGAAGTTTCTAGAAACACATAACGGTAAGTTTTCGCAAAATATAGCAGAATTTTATTTCCCAACCAATAATAAGTGTTTCGTCTAGTTTATTTTTAGGTATTTACTTTTTTTTAAATATGCCAAAATTCAAAGTTTGGCCGCGGCAAGGATTAACGTTGTTCGATTTATTCCAAATTTTAGGTACGGATAATATACATATTTGGTTATAATATTTTAAGTAACGCTTTTAAAAATTCAACAATATTTGCAAAATATTTGAATTTTTTTAATAAATTGTCTTTTATTAGCTTGGGGTCATATGTGATCCCTATTCCAAAAGGGTTAATTTGGTCATATTATTTTTTTCCGAAACCTTAGGCTATTAAGATAAAATATTATACTTATATAAAGAATTTAGAAAGATTACATATATAGAATATTTTACAAAAATCCCGTTTTTCTCGAAATCCGCAAAAATAAAACCCTTGTCAAAAAATTATGGCAAAGGGATTTACCTAAAAATTCACACAGTTAATCTCTGACGTGTATTTAATAAAACCTTAAAGTGTCAGATCTATTTTTTTAAATTTTGTTTCAGAAAATTTTTTAAAACTTGAAAAAGGAGTTTTTAAAATTTTATCAAAAAAATTTCCAATTTTCGGTTTTAATGCAGAATAGGTTAACAACGTGGTAATAAAACACTACTTAATATCTAAGTACTTATAAGCTTAGAGACCAAAAAAAAATTTGGCTTTAATCAATTTCTCAAAGTTGAAAAAAATGACATCAAATTTCATGACCTAGTTTTTTTTGGCACAAAAGTGGTCTGGGGCATTTGCTATTTCTTGGCGAGTTTTTATTAGATTTTAATGTTTTATAGGTTTTTGAAAATACAATTTAATACTGATCTCGACTCATATAACAACTTGTCGAAACAATTAAACTATAGACCGAAATTTTCGTAAAATCTGAAAAAAAAAAGTCATATTTTCCCCATATAGTTAAACACACTTAAAATTTTCAATCGATTTCCGACGAGACTTTTCTTTACCCGATTGTCCCCAAACTTCACATTTATTAGTTTTATATAGAGAGAAAACAAACTGTACCCCGTCTCTAATCAAAATCGCAATTTGAAAATGTTCATATAACGTAGGACCACTTTAGTGGGCATATTATGTGTGGTTATGAAAGGAAGTAGCCTTCTTTACAGACGCTTCTTAATATAAATTTCGGTATTTATAGAGCCCGTTGTAGCATATGATTTGCTTCCTTTGCCGCAACTGCATATTGTTTGCCATACTAGGAACTTTTTTTTTTTTTTTGTAAATTTCGTTTCTTTGACATTTCCTCATCCATTATGCAGCAGGAGTATTTTTTTATGATATATGATTTCTATTTCACTGCTCCGATTATGGGCTCTAAGTTTTTTGTAGCGTTCCTGTGTGGAACTTTTTGGACTTTATATGTTTTCAAACACTGAGGTAACCAGGCTACTTTTCTACCTGATGTGTTGGGAGCCCCTTTCATTATGCTTTCCATATTATTTATTGGACCTTCCTTTCTTCCCAAACAAGGTTTTCTACTTTTGGCAAAATTCACCTGATACTTTCTAATAACATAACAGTTTGGCAGCAGATCTATGATTCTTTTTAGCAAACTTTTTGTAGGAACGAGTTGGATTTCGAAGAGAATATTTAATAATTTACGCATGCACTTGTTTTATTCTAACTAACAAAATATGAACAAGGTTGTCATCTATATATATAAAATTCATTTTCTGTTTGTTTGTTTGTTTGTTTGACCGCTATACAAATTTTTATTTTTCGACGGATTTTCCTGAAATTTTGTACACACGATCTCTATACCCCAGGAAAGGTCGCCATATACTTTTTACCGGCCACGCCAACTTTTACGCCCACTTTTTATGTAAAATTCATTTTCTGTTTTATTCATATTTGTTCACTATACAAATTTTTATTTGTTAACAGATTTCTCTGAAATTCGGTACATACGATCCCTGTACTCCAGCTGAGGCTGCCATATACTTTTTATCGACCACGCCTACTTTTACGCCCACTTTTTTATATACAATTCATTTTCTGCTTTTTGGTATATTTGTTCGCTATACAAATTTTTATTTTTCAACGCATTTCTCTGAAATTTGGTACAAACGATCTTTGTGATTCTTGCGGCCACAACTACTTTTACGCCCACTTTTTGTATACAATTCGTTTTCTGCTTTTTGGTATATTTGTTTGCTATACAAATTTTTGTTTTTCAACGGAATTCTCTGAAATTTGGTACACACGACCTCTGTACTCCACCTAAGGTCGTATAGTGTAAAAGGCAGGATCGCCATATAGTGTAGGTGGGACGCCAGCTAGGATCACCAAATATTATAAAAATCGCTGGACCGTTATATTATGTATGCCTTGTAGCAATCTACGTACATAGTGGCATTTAAATTTAATATAGTGTATGTATGGGGGCAGGATCGCCATATAGTGTTAGCTTGGCAGGATCGCCATATAGTGTAAGAGGGGGCAGGATCGCCATATAGTGTAATGAGGGGTGTACAAAAGGATACTAAGATTGGGTGAGAACCGGACCAATCTCAAGAGGAATTTTGTCAAGTGCTTTCCTCAAAGCAGTTCCCGCGTGCACGCTAGATGCACTTTTTATGTTTTACAGAGATAGCACGTAGGCAGATTATGCCAATGTTTGAACCCTTTGGCAGAATATGCCAGTAAAAAAGAGAAAATCTCTGTTTGGTTTTAATTATAACCCTTTTAAATCAGAATTATAATTGATTTATTTATTTTAAAATGCTGGTCTTTTATATCATTATAATTTAATATTTTTACTTAATTTAAATAATAGTCTTCTCTTTTCTTTACATTCGCATATTACAAATTCATTGATTTTTGAACGTTGGGCTCAATAGCCAATCAGAAAACGTTCAATAATCAATTTAAATTTTTCCCCTCAAAATTTGAGTGACATTCCTATTTGTCATGGGTTATTGACACAATTTGAATTTTCACAAATTCGTCATTTTGCATTCCAGTGATATTTAATTACACAATAATTTATTGTTTTGTAATTCAACCCTTTAACCAAGGTTAGTGTACTTTGTGGTATGTGTTGAATGAAAAGAAAAGATATGCAAAAAAAAAATAAATAAATGTAAACAAATAATTACAAATAAATATGTGCATGTGCATATAGTAAACAAAAATAAACAAAAAAAATATAAACAAATAAAGATGAATAAATGAAATAAATAAAGATAAATGAAGATGTGTGTAACATCATCACAGTCGCCATATGCTTCGTACCGGCCACACCTACTTTAACGCCCACTTTTTGTATACAATTCATTTTGTTTTTTGGTATATTTGTTCGCTATACAAATTTTTATTTTTCAACCGATTTCTCTGGAATTTGGTAAACACGATCTCTCTCCTCCAGGGAAAGTCGACATATTCTTCGTACCGGTCACGCCTACCATTACGCCCACTTTTTGTATACAATTCATATTCTGTTTTTTTGGTACATTTGTTCGCTACACAATTTTTTTAACGGATTTCTCTGAAATTTGCTACACACGATCTCTGTACTCCAGAGAGGTCGCCGTATGATTCTTGCCGGCCACGCCTACTTCTACGCCCGCTTTTTATACAAAATTAATTTTCTGTTTTTTGGTATATTTGTTCATTATAGACATTTTTATTTTTCAAGGGACGTCTAAAATTTGGTCACACGATCTCTATACAACAGGGAAGGTCACCATATGCTTCTTACAGGCCACGCCTACTTTGCGCCAACTTCTATGTATATAAAACTTATTTTTTCCTTTTATTTGTTTCTTTATTTGATTGCTATAAAAACTTTTATTTTTCAATGGCTTTATTCGAAATTTAGTACATAGTCCAGGGAAGGTCGCTATATGATTTTTACCGACCACGCCTACTTTTACGCCCAATTTTCTTATAAAATTCATATTTTGTTGTGTGGTATATTTCTTCCCTATACAAATTTGTACTTTTCAATGGATTTCTCTGAAATTTGGGTTACACGGAAATAACTACACGGTGAACAAATTCCCCAAACTTAAAAAAAGGTACCCAAAAGAAATGAACAAATTCCCCATTTATTTTCAATCGAAATAAAAACGAACTTACTCCCCAAATTCATTCTTAAATTTTTACATATTTTTATTTAATGAATTTTGTTAAATATTTATTTTAGTAAACATTTGCATACTGCTCTCAATATATGTCCTACAATAAATGCATTTAAAATGAGTATTCTTTTCATTAGCATCATTTCGTTGTGCGGAAGCTACGCGCACGGGGAACACAGCTTAGCTAGAATATCCGAATGATCTGAAAAATATATTTTGACAATTAAAATAAGTTGGCAACAGCTGCGCGGCAGCACAGGTGTGGTTGCCAAACGCGCGGAAGCGACGCGCGGAGCGCGTCCGCGGACTCGGACTCGGACGCGACGGATGCGGACGCGACGCGCTCTCGGAACACAGCTCAGCTAAAATATCGCAATGCTCTAAAAAAATATGTTTTAGGAATTAAAATAAGTTAACGAGAACTAAGCGGAGGCACGGGTAATAGCTGCGAGGAAGCGGCGCGAGGCGCACGGACGCGACGCGCTCGCGGAGCACAGCTCAGCTAAAATATCGCAATGATCTGAAAAATATATTTTGGCGATTAAAATAAGTTGACAGCAACTGCGCGGCAGCACGGGTGCGGCTGCCAAACGCGTGGCGCGCGACCGCTGACTCGGCCGCGACGGATGCGCACGCGACGCGCTCTCGGAACATAGCTCAGCTAAAATATCGCAACGCTCTAAAAAATATGTTTTAGGAATTAAAATAAGTTAACGAGAACTAAGCGGAGGCACGGATAGTAGCTGCGAGGAAGCGGAGCGAGGCGCGCGGACGCGGACGCGACGGATGCGGACGCGACGGATGCGGACGCGACGCGCTCGCGGAACACAGCTTACCAAAAATATCTCAATGATCTGAAAAATGTTTTTGGGCGATTAAAATAAGTTGACAACAACTGCGCGGCAGCACGGGTCTGGCTGCCAAACGCGCAGAAGCGGACGCGACTCGCTCGCGGAACACAGCTTAGTGAAATGTCGTATGATAAATTTTATCTACGTATGTGAAATAATTACCTGTTGATCAAAAGAGGCCACACATATATGTACTAGTGCTAGTAAAACATAATAACTGACATATTTTCAAAAATTACCTCACCAAAAAATCGCATGTTAAGATTTTTTGATTTCACTCTTTAGTATACAAAAAAATAGCGTAGAAAAACTATTCATAGACCTGGTAAAATTCAAACTTGGACAGACAGCAATTACGACTTAAATAATTGGACCCTCTTTCATTATTGTAGCCAACTTTCAGGTGTACACTTAAAATATCTACGAAAAACCCGAATTTTCAGTTTTATTTACTCAATGTACAGGCAGACCAAATTAAATCAAGATGTCTAGACAAAAGTGACAAGCTATTCTTGAAGTTAGAAATTTAATTATTAAACATGCTACAGAGGGTAAAATTGTGCATGTAATTCGGTGAAGGTTGACAGGAGGCATTCAACTGTAAGCGTTATTATAAAACGCTTTTTTTACTAAAATTCTATACCTTTCAAGTGCACAAAAACTTGCCTCTATAGCTGAAAATGACTTGTGTAAGAAAGCCCATCTACAATAAGAAATATTTTTTACAAAACAGGTCTAAATCGTAGAAAAGCAAAAAAAAATAGCCTTTAATTAGTAAGTGTAAGCGTAATCAAACAACGCGATTGAATTTTGCAAAAGAACATGAAATCAATGAATTTGCTCTGTTTACTGAAAGAAAGCAAGTTTAACGTATGTGGAACGGATGGCAAACCCTTTATTTAGATAGCAGAAAATCCGAAGCTACGTCTGAATAACCTGAAACCGACCGTAAAGCATGGTGTTAGATCAGTGATCTTTTTGTACTTTGGACCACAAAACATATACAGAAATGGTAAAGAATGATTTGCCAAAAGGGTTAATAAATTTGCTCTTAACGACAATGATCCAAAACACAAAGCTTATAAAGTGCAATCATGGCTGTTGCATAACGCCATTCACCCATTTCACGGAAACACCATTCACCCATTTCACGGAAACACCATCTCAGAGTCATGAAATAAACCCTATAGAAAATTTGTGGGACTATTTCAACAAAAAGGTTGTGGAACACATGGTTTCTAGCGACGCTGAGTTCAAAAAGGTCCTACTGCAAGAATCCAAAAATATACCCCCAGACTGTTGCCAAAAATTAGTCGAATCCATCGCCAAGAGACTGAAAATTGTTATAAGGAAGAAGGGATGGCATTCAAAATGTTTATTTGTTGCAGATAACACGAGCGCGCTTCGAGAACAACCCGAACTGATAAATAAAGCACAACAAATTTGTGAAAAATGGTTTTTATTTCGCAACACAATCACATCATGTTTATACTAAGAACTGTCTAGCTCCACAAACTCCACCTCCTCATTATTGGCAAATGTTGTAACACCGGCATCGCAATAGTGAATGTGTGAACTGGCGCACTGTCTTGATGAAACAACAATCTCTTTTTCGCTAAATGTGGCCTTTTTTCCTTAATGTCATCCCCTAAACACTGCAATAAGACAGCATAACAATCGGCATTTATTAATTATCCTTTTTAATGATAATCACTAAAAATTATCCTACACTCATCCCAAAAAACAGACGACACAACCATGTCTGCAGATAGAACTGCCTTCGCCTTCGTTGGACGCGATTCGTCTATTACTGTCCACTTTTTGACTGTTCCTTTGTCTCAGCTATGATGTGCTGGACCCATAGTTATTTCGGTGAAACATCGGCAAACACTTTCTTGAAACTGATTTTGTTCTTGCGAAAAGCTTTCTCATTTCCAAATTTTCTGTGAATATGCGATGTATAGCATTTTTTTTAAATGCCTGTTATTTCAGCTAGATCAGGCACTTTCAACCGACGATCATACATTACCATATTGTGGATTTTCTCAATCTTTTATGGCGTGATCACCTCAATTGGTCGACCACTATGTTGTTCGTCTTGGCAGCTCGTACGGCCTCGTTTAAACTCTGCCAGCCAATATTTTACAGTCGTAAACGAAGAAGCTAACTATCCCAGATTTGAATCTAGCCAGATGTTGGTTGGACTAAGAGCATTAAAATGTGATTAATTTTTTGCAGGTTTACAAATTAAATGATCTCAGCGGTTGCTCCAAAAAAATAAAATTCTAAACAACGTGGCGCGTTGAAACTAAAACATATTTTTTATAAAGTTTACCAAAGTAACTTTTTTAAACTACTGCCGCCATCTATAGGTCATCTATCTTTGAAGACGTGCCAGTGTGGCTTGTTTAACATTTGTTTAAATTGTGGTTAATGAATTTGAATTTTGTTTTCTGTTTTTGATAGCTTCGAATATATTAAGCAATCAAAAATCATATCTCTAATTCATTTTTTTTTTTTGTAACCAACACTCAGGGGATGCTCCCTACAAATGCAATACATTGTGCTGATTTCAGGAAAATAGGTTTTGGGCAAGAGGAAGAAGGAAATAAGAAAGACTGTAACTGTCAGGAAAGACTTGTGCAGGGAATTTATTCCACATCCTTCTATTTCGACTTATAAACGAATGCGTTGTACGGTCAACCCACCAATAGACTACAAAGGGATGCAATCTTCTACAGTAGTGGGTAGGGTGAACTGAAATTCGGGCATTTGGAATAAGTTTGCTAATCTGAAAAATATTTCCGATGATAGTATCTATGGAACAGTGATACACAACCCACATTCCGACGATGTTCCAACGAGTCAATAGAGTTCGATACTCTACTGTTATTAATGAGCATCAATGCCCTCCTTGTTACAAGTTCATTCCATCTTCGGTCGGATGTAGGTGGTATAGATTTGAAGGAAATAAGTAGAAGTGGTGTAATTTTTACACTTTTCGTTCCAACGTTCCTACACATGCAGTGCATTGTGTTGATCTCAAGGAAATAAGTTATGGGAAGGATAAAAGAGGGAGTAGTGTTTGTGGATATTTGACTTCAATTTTATTATATTGTAATTATTAGGAAAGACCTGTGCGGGGAGTTTATGCGTTGTGCGGTGAACTGGACAATAGACTTCAAACGGATGTGATCTACTAGAGAAGCGGGTAGAGCGAACTGAAACTCGAGCAGAAGAACCTATCCCATGGTAGTATCTATAGCTACACAACCCACGATGTACCAATGAATCAATAGAGTTGGATACCCTACTGTCATTGATGAGCGCCAATGCCCTCTTTTGCACACGGTCCAATAGATCCAAAATAGACTTTGAAGCTCCTGCCCATATATGGGAGTTGTATTCCATTTTTGATCGGATGTAAGTGGTATAGATTTTAAGGAGATCAGAAGGAGTGAAGTAATTTTTACACCGTTTTAGAAAGACACTTGAATGCTTCTTTTGAGACTTGAAAAACGTGCTCGTTCCAACGAACATCACATTGATTTCTTATGCCCAGAATATCAAGAGTATCCGATTCCTCAATAATTATATCATCTATATATATAAATGACATTGTTGAATCCATGGCGCTATGGGTCAACAAACAACATTGAGTCCTCTGTGCATTATAATCAATCCTATTTAACAGGTCTTGATTGTATCATTCATTGTCCGCCTTTTCCCCTAAACTCCAAAAGGCTTGGGCTAGAGGTGAAGGAAAATGAATGACAAATGTTGCTGTCATCTGCGAAAGATTAAAGGTTTGACCAAGAAGTTCATTCAGAAAGATAAGGAAAAGAGAGGGCTATTGCTAACAAAATTAACTTAAAATAGTGTCCGAGATTGGCTTGGACTAACTGTAGACATTCAGTGTATAGACTGAAGAAATAAAATTTAAGCAAAAAATACACAGTGAACAAAAAAGCCATAATGATTGCGTGCTGTGTATCGAAGTAGGTTTTTGTTGATTTGTTGTTGCTAAAGAAATGTACTTAATATTGCAATGGTCATTACTGTAATGATAACGACCGGTCCCGTGCATACTTATGTTGCAATTCATATGTACATGTGTGGATATATGTATATACTGCAATCGAAATGATTTGTAAAGAGATTTCAGAAAAATAAATGCAGTTTTATGGCTTTTTCTTATTTAATGTCTGGCTTTATGCTGTCTCTATGTTGCATTCAAAATGTGGCATTTATTTATTTATATTCTTTAAATGTATGTATTTTACTTAAATTTAGTTTACCTTTTTCTTCTTAACGAGCAAACAACAAATAAACTGGAGAAATTAAAACTTTACAGTTCAAAGAAAATTGGACAGAAAAATAAATTAAGAGCATTTAAAAGTTAATTTTATGGCCTTAAATATGTGACTCAAATATATTTTATTTCCACTCAGCAAGATTTTGTACAAATGAGATGTTCCCTAACACTAGGTGTGCCGGCATTTTTGTAGGAGCACGATAAAAACCATAATTTAGGTGCATTTTGATATATAAGTTTACTTCATTCAAATTATTAATTTTTTTTAATAATGTTAGCCTTGTGAAAAATTTTATCAATATTATTTATTTAATTAATTGTTATTTAAAATGGGGCTACAATTAACACTTCCCTGTACGAGAAGTGCGGGAAATGGCAGTAAGAAATTTTTGAACAAAAATCCGAACATTTTGGGTAAAAAGGCAGCTTAATAATAATCAATTGCTCGAAATCTTTCGTAAAAAAAGTGAAAAAGCAGGCAGAAATTAAACCGTGTTAAGTGCAAATTGAAACTGCAAGAAAAATATCGAGGCAAAGGAACATGCAAAAAACCTAAAACGTAACTTCATCAAAAAGTACTGTGGACGACAAAACATACGTGGATTTCTATATAGCCGATACCATAAGATATACCCGTAAAAAACGATGTTCGCGAAAAAGATTTGTGGGAAAAAGCAAGGAAAATATCTGTGGTTTTCTAGAATAACCGCGTATGTCATAAAATCAAAATGTTCAGGGGAGCCAAAAAAACGTTATATTTGAAATTATGGGCTCGATATAAAGAATTTAGAGCGTTTTATTTAACAGTCCTGTAGATATGGGCAATAAATATTTTGTATAAAATTTTGAGTCAAAAATCATCAGAGGAATAGATCGTAGAGAAGGACGAAAAAAACAATATGTAAATAACACTTAAAGTGTGTGCAGATAAAACTACTCATGTCGACAAACGTCGTTTCTTTGAAAAAGAAAAATACCAATGCAACCACCCATGTAGACATAAGTTGTTGTTGCTTGAAAAATGGATTTTTTTGTTCGGCAACAAAAAGTTAACGGGAGTTAGGATGAGAACATAACAACGTATCTAGAATAATAGTGAAAAAAAATAACAGAAAGAAACACACAAGTTTTTACAAGTGGTTATAAAATGACAACTAAACCAAAATTATTTTGCAATTTTTTTTTTCATTAATAACAACGTATGTCGCTATGTGTCGTTTTCTGAGAAAATAATTTGTCAGCGATCAAACGTAGGTTGACATACGTCGTTTGTGCTGCAAATTAATTTAATAAACATTTAAGTTACGTCGTTATTAAAAGAAAAAACTCAGAAATGGTCAATATTTAAAAAAAAAAATTGAACGTATGTAAAGAGCGTTAAAAATTAATATATTTGTTATCGTTAACTTAAAACTGACAAAAATGGACACACGTGGTTATTCCAGAAAACCACAGATATATAATGAGGATGGGAAAACTGAAAATGGAACTGCTTAGCAAAAGAGGACAACAAGCGTATATACAAAATTTGATGGTTCAGCAACAAAAAAAATCTTGATAAACGGTGTTCCATGAATCCAGCCATGCAGAATGTTGCCGAAAGATTTTATTCTACGATAATTTTAGTATCGTATAATATTAAAAATATGTACGATATTAACAATATGAACCTTCTTTCTTGGTGCTCAACAAGAAACAAAATACACTCACACATTTTTACGAAGCAAGAACAAAACACACATACATACATACTTACACATTGGTAGATAGCAAAAATTTTACATTTTTCAACATTTCTATCAATTCCGGTTTATTTGCCAAATCTCACATTATATTCTCTTTTGTTAAATGAAATTTGTCAAACATACTGCAAATAAGAGTATGAAAAAGAATAAAAATTTTAAAAATACAGTGGCTCACAGCTTATTTCGTGTGAGCAACATTTTTGAAAAGCATGGTATAAAATTTATATATTTTGTTCTGAACTAAAAAAACCTATAATGCAGTTACATAGATAATTTAGTTATCAATACGAAACAAAAAAAAAAGTTTTACAAAACAAACAATATTCAACGTTTTATTGTACAAAAAACAAAAACATTCATAATTCTTAGGTCACAGCTTATTTCGTGTACTACAATAGAAATGGTATAAAAATTATAAAAATTAACAAAAAAAAAAAAAAAAACAAATTCAGTATTTAGTGGCATAGCCTTTCTGTTCAATCACCGCTTTCATCCTTGCTTGCATGGAATCAACCAGTTTTTTTGTGTATTCTGGCGATATTTTACCCCATTCTTCCTTTAAGGCTGCTTTCAAAGTTTGGACACTAGAAATGTGATGTTTTCTAATATTAAGTTCCAGAATGTGCCATAAATTTTCAATAACATTCAAATCTGGAGACTGTGCATGTGTTTGAACGAGATGTGGGCAATTCCAAATGAGCCAAGTTTGTACAATACCAGATTTATGTTTAGGATCGTTGTCCTGGTAGAAACGAAACCTATCACATATGCCCAAGTCTTCTGCACTTTGAAACAAATTTCGCTTCAGTAGGTCTAGGTATATCTCTTTATTCATAATGGAGTCTATAAACTCCAATCTACCAACGCCTGCTGACGACATACAGCCCCAAACCATTACATGCCCGCCACCATGTTTAACTGTCGCACGTAAATTTTTTGTTTGGAGTTCAGTATTTGCTTGTCGCCATACATATGCCTTACCATCTGATGCAAAAAGGTTAAATTTGCTTTCATCAGCGAAAATAACTGAATCCCAGAAAGAATTATCCATGTTTAGATGGTCTTTTGCGAATTGCAAACGCGCTTTTTTATTTTTCTTATTTATAAACGTCTTATTCCGTGCTGTTTGCCCATTAAAATTTGAATTCCTTAAAACTCTACGCACCGTCTCTGGATGACATTTTTTTCCTAGAAACATTTCAACCTCTTTTGTCACAGCTGGAGCGCTTAACAATGGCTCTTTCTTAAACTTTCTTAAAATCCACTTCTCATCACGACCATTAAAGATTTTGTTAGGAGCCTGCCGGCCCTTGTTATGCAGGCGATTTTCACGCATGAAACGCTGAATTATATACTGCACCGTAGATGGACTCAAATCGACAATATCAGCAATTTGTTTTTGTGTTTTTCCGCTCTGAAAATGTTTAATAATTAACTCGCGTTTTTCTATTGAAGTGCGTCGACCCATGTTGAAATATCGCTAAAACACAACTGATTTTCATTGTTTTTGAAACATACACTACTTCTAAAGTCTTCTTTGTCCATGTTCTGATTTACAGTTATTTTTATTTATTTTATTTTTCAGCATCCCAAATCAACACACGAAATAAGCTGTGACCTAAGAATTATGAATGTTTTTGTTTTTTGTACAATAAAACGTTGAATATTGTCTGTTTTGTAAAACTTTTTTTTGTTTCGTATTGATAACTAAATTATCTATGTAACTGCATTATAGGTTTTTTTAGTTCAGAACAAAATATATAAATTTTATACCATGCTTTTCAAAAATGTTGCTCACACGAAATAAGCTGTGAGCCACTGTAAATTAAGAAAACAAAATTTTTATTTTTTCTAAATTTTATTTTTAAGCGAGTTCAATTTAAAAAATGATAAAAAATAACATAAAAACAAGTAAAAAAATTATAGTCGGTCTAGACCGACTATACGATACCCTATACCATGCGTTTAGAAACCATATCTCTTAGGCCCAACTAACTGGACATTGAAAATAAGCAAAAACCAAATTTGAGTGGGATTTTTATTAATTTTTTTGGCTGCAGATATGAAAAAGTTCATATCGGATGCTATATCTATAAAGGGACTAGGTCCAAAAATGGACCGATCCTGATCATGTTTGGTAAAGTCTCTTGTATTTTGCAAAAATATGTACAAACAAAATTTGAGAAGAATCAGTGCAATATTTTTGTTTTTTTAATAGATTTAAGTGAAGATCGGGAAGCAGCTCTATATGGGGTCAAAGGGATCATTTTTGGACTACTCATTAGTGGATGTAATGAACGCATACAAACCCAATTTGAGTAAGATCTATATGACAATTTGGATCTTATGGCAATTTATGTCGATTTCATATGGGTAATTTGTATGGGGGCTAGGTCTGAACATGGACCGATTCTCACCAATTTCAATAGCGTTCATCCCATGGCCGATAAAAGCTTATATACCAAATTTCGTCAAAATATATTCATATTTGCGACCTGCAGTTTGATTACAAGCTTTACATGGACACACAGACGGACGGACGGACGGACGGACGGATGGACGGACGGACATTGTTAAATCAACTCAGAAAGTGATTCTGATTCGATCGGTATAATTAAAGATGGGTCTAGGTCAAATATTTTTGGTTGTTACAAACAGCAGCACAAAGTCATTATACCCAAACCACATAGTGGTATAGGGTATAACAATTGAAAAATAAAATTATATTACAAAATTTAAAAAAAGAAACATTATTTCGTTATGCGGGAAGTAAATTAAAAAATAGTATGTTCGCAGCTATAAAAACTAAATTGTATGATGGGTTCTTCAATGAAGATTACTGGGAAGAGTGCCAGGTACTCCATTCTTCGTTTACCAGTACTTACTGAATACTTGGAAACATTTAGATTTGGCAGTCAATCGAGAAACAAATGTATCAATGGGTTCAATCTTGCATTAAGGTATTTCCTCGATTTAAGCGTACATTTGTTCAGAAAGTATGACGAAACAAATTTCATTGTGTTTGAAAAATTTAACCAGGATGCGCTAGAAAACTTCTTCTTTCAAATACGTTCGAAGCGTGGTTCAACCGATCACCCTTCGATCAATGAACTACAATACATTCTAGTGCGTCTTATTTCTATGAAAATAATAATGTTAAAATATAGCTCAGTGAATCGAAATTGTGAGGAGGATGAGAACATTATGCTGGAATGGATGAAAGCAAACGAAGAATCAAAATACTTATCTGGTCAACAGCCAATATTAAAAAAAAAAAAAACTTAAATTCCAATATTCACGGATGAAGCGGACAACGATAATAATACCGTTGTTATTAATCCGGAACTTGGAATGACTAGCTATGAGTTGGAAACGCTGACATATTACACGGGGTATGTGATTTTTAAAAAATTTCTGAAGAAAATGAAATGCGAAAAATGTTTGGATATGGCAAAAGGACCAGCAGGATCCGCGCCAACCTTCATACAGAACAAGACTTATAATGAGAAAATTTTAATGGCATCCAAATATCACGAAGATCTCTCCAAAAAATAATTTTCGATTTTTTCGGAGTTCTCAGTATGGTTCGATGAAACGATCATATTTATCGGAGAGGCTTTCAAATTTTTATATAACTGTTTTGCTGTATAAAAACTCAAAAACTGTAACTGATAGTCTTATTTTAAAAAGTAGTCAACGGTTGGTGCATAATAAAAAATTTAACAAATTAACAACCAAAAATAAGTAAAATCTAATTATAATTATATAAATAGAAAAATTGTAATTTAACGACAATAACATCAATTTAAATGTTAACTATATTTTTTTTTTTTTTTTTTTTTGTAATTATATGCTTCGCTATTTGTGAAATTTATTTATTGTGATTTTATTGTATATTTTTTAACAACAATGACATAATTTTTGAATGTCAACTTATGTATTAAAATTATTAAATCAAATTCAAAAGGCCCTTCTCAGGGCCACCAAAGAAATTCAAAAAAGATATTTTTTTCTTCCTGCTTTTCTTCAAATATTTTATTTTCTTATATACAAATTTCTTTTACATACAATTATATATTAAATTTTCATAAATCAAATTTTCATTCTGAATTTATTTATTAATCAGCTTTTTTCTACAAGCAAGCAATGAGTGAAGTATGAATGAGTTTCAAGGTGTGTATTGTGTGTGCATAACATAAATTTCAAATATCTTAAATTTTTGGTCGTAGCTTTGGGAGCAAGACAAATTGTTCATATTTATGGAACAAGATTTTGTTCCAGCAAAACGCTCCTCCGTTTAATTTTTCAGGTGCATGTATATACGCTAGTTGCCCTCTCTTGCATTATCAGTTTTCATGCTCCAAATATTCAGTTTGTACAGTTTTTGGTCCTTGGAAAAAAAGCAGTTCGTATATACTAATGGGTACGATTATTACGAATTTTTACATTAAATGAAGCTTGTACAAGACACTACTTCCATTCCTAAGGCAGCATTAGGTATCTAAATTTTTTGACCTCATGATTTCCCACTTCATTCTTTAGCAAATCAAGTTAGACTATTATCAAATGAAATCTCAAAAAAAAATATATGTCTTTCCTCTTATTTAAATCAAATAAGAGGAAAGACACTCAAAGAATATTTACACTTAAAAAGCGTTAGTAATATTATCTATAAATCTTGCTATTACTACAGAAAATTTATTATTATTGCAGACAAATTTGTTAACTTTAGAAAAATAAATCTGCTAAACATTAGAGTTTCCCATTTTGATATGAAAATAAGGGTTTTTATTTTTTTAATCTTTCTTATTTATTAAAACATTTCATTCATACGTGGGTAAAAAAAAACTTTTAAAATAAACACTGCAATAGATTTTAATAGCTATTTACCTATTCTTAAAATTTTACATAAGTGTAGCGCCTTTTAACAAGTATCTTATTTTAAAAAAGCAAACTATTAAAAAAGTAAATTTTTTTAACAATTATTTTTTTAAATCAACTTTTCTAAAAAAGTACCTTTATGAAACACTAAATTTAAAAAAAGTAAATTTTCATGAAAAGTATTTCTCTTAAAAGACTTATATTTAAAAAAGGGACGATTTCTTAAAAAATTACCCTTTCTTAAAAAATTACATTTTTTAAAGTACTTTTTTATCTTTTCTGAAAAATGTATTTTTTGAAAAGTGACCTTTACCTTTTCTTAGAAAAGCGTTTTTTTTTAAAGTACCCTTTATGCAATTATTACTGAAAAATTAAAAATATTTTGTTGTCAAATTTGGAAATTTGTTTACACTCCAAGAATATTTACAGTTAAAAAACGTTAGTAATATTATCTAAAAGTCTTGATATGACTACAGAAAGTAAATCTGCTGAACATTAGCGCAATGATTCTAATTTTTTTTTCTTAAATTTTGATATGAAAACATGGGTTTTATTTTCGAATCTATCTTCTTTATTAAAATATTTCATACATATCTTTTAAAAATAAAAATCTATATATTAATACGTGAAGATAAATTTTTAGTTCCTTCTTCTAAATTTTTAGTTCCCTTCTTAAGCAATATACGGACACGGAGGAGTGTGAAAATTGGCATAGTTATAGTTCATGTGGAGGAGAAGCTGAGAATGATAAAATTTATGTTTAATCTGTCTTAAAAATATATTAAATTTAATAAAATAAAATATTTATAATAATTCGTTACACCCTGTTAATGAGAATAACTTAAATTATATATTATATGCTCTGTGTTGAATTGTGAATTGCTAAAATTGAATAACATACTTTTAGACTCATTTAAATATTCATAAATTTTATATATATATATCTGTGGTCACAAGCGATAACCGCCTAAGTCGACTTAAGAATGATTTTAGTTACGTATGCTATCATATTCTACTAAAAACGCTTTATATATACGTGAAATCCCTATTTCTCTATCACTGTTTATTAAAAAGTTATTAATAAAAATATACTGACCTAAGTCGTAATGAAGCCCTATAACATTTATATAGAAAGCTATTTTTCTCAAAAGCATGATATTCGATGATTTGGGTTATGTGTGTTATCATGTTCTACTAAACACGCTTTATATTTACGTGAAATCCCCATTTTTCGAACACTATTTATTAAAAAGATATTAATAAAAATATACTGACCTAAGTTGTAATGAAGCCTCATTACATTTATATAAAAAGTTATTTTTCTCGAAAGCATGATTTTCGACTTAGGCGGTTAATGCTTGTGACCACAGATATATGGATTAAAAAAACATTAGAAGACAAAAATTGAATGACAAAATAATATTACCTAGAATTTGCAATCAAATTTCGAGTGCTGAACTATACTAGTTTCAATAAATTTGAATCGCTTTTGTAACGATGGGATGTTCTGTTTATTATTATTTTTTTTAAATACTATATTTTTCGTACTTAAATAACAATGAAAGGCAATTATAATTATTATTCATTTGACTCAAATGTTGATCGCAATTATTCCATATTCTGTTCCGTGTTATTTCTGTTCTTTAGTAGTTTTTTGCCTTCTTCATTACATCCCGATGTTCCATTTTCCATTAATTTCGATTACTGGAGATGAACGAATCTGACGTTGCCAATAATATATTAAATAGATCTTCATGTTTGGAATTTCGTGAAATTTTTGTAGTATTTTGCTCTCTATAAAATCTGTAATCCTTATTCCTTTTTTCCTGAGCTTCCTCTGATAGATCTCCAAGTGGCACCAAATTTAATGACATCTCCACGATAAAGGATTCTGTGAACTGTGGCAGACATATTTCTCCATGGGTATTTGGTTGTATATATTTTTGCAGTTTTCTTAGCATAATCTCAAAATTTTCTAGAGTCAATTTCGTTATTGCCCGCAAGTACTAGGATTATTTAAAATCTAAAAATAAGGTTTAAATCCACTCCTGTTATTTCAGATGCTGTTTCTGGATCTAAAAAGAATCTTCTGCGGTATTGCCATTATTTATATTGACTGACCCTTATTTATATAATCCAAATATATTATATTAAAAAACCCTCTACACAAATGAATTACCTGTGTATGTCTTCTTTACTACTTGCATTAGTGCATTGTTAGGTAAAATAAAAGGGTATAATAATAAAAATCCCGGGTTATAAATGAATTACATCCTCTGTGTATTGGCATTCTTAGTTACAAATATATAAAAAAAGTAGATGTCATTTCTGGTAATAGAACAAATAATGACTATTCTAAGTTATAAAATACCTAAAGCATAAATTTAACACACCATTGCATACTAACGAGGGCGGATCAATAACTCCGTCACATTTCGAATTTCCCTCATAGTTATATGAAACGCAAAACTGGTCCCATCAAGTACCACCTGTTAGTAGACTACTGTAAAATTTTGAGCAAGTTGCCTCCTTTACTTTGTGTTTAACAGCTGTTCAAAACATACAACCTCGCGTTTTTTTTTTTTTAATGGAAAAAAGTGAATTTCTAGTGCTCATTAAACATTAAACATTATTTTTGCGAAAAAAAACCGTCAATCAAACCAAGGAATAGCCTGATAAATACTATGGGGACTCTGCACCATCAATTTAAATGGTAAACAAGTAAGAAGTAAGACCGACTATACGATACTCTATATCATGCGTTTAGAGACCCTCTCTTAGGCCAAACAACTGGACATAGAAAATAAGCACAAACCAAATTTGAGTGGGATTTTTATTAATTTTTTTTGCTGCAGATATGAAAAAGTTCATATCGGATGCTTTATCTATATGGGGATTAGGCCCAAAATTGGACCGATCCTGACCATGTTATATATATACAAACAAAATTTGAGAAGAATCAGTGCAATATTTTTGTTTTTTAATAGATTTAAGTGAAGATCGGGAAGCTGCTCTATATGGGGCCTATGAGTAAGAGTTGTCCCATAGGGATCATATTTGGACTACTCATTAATGGATGTAATAAACGCATACAAACCCAATTTGAGTCTTATGGCAATTTATGTCGATTTCATAGGGGTCATTTGTATGGGGCTAGGTCTGAACATGGACCGATTCTCACCAATTTCAATAGCGTTCATCCTATGGCCGATAGCAGCTCACATACCAAATTTCATCAAAATATTTGCGACCTGCAGTTTGGTTACAAGGTTTACATGGACACACAGATAGACGGACGGACGGACGGACGGACGGACATCGTTAAATCGAATCAGATAGTGATTCTGATTCGATCGGTATAATAAAAGATAGGTCTAGGTCAAATATTATTGGTAGTTACAAACAGCAGCACAAAGTCATTATACCCAAACCACATAGTGGTATAGGGTATAAAAAGTGGTTTACTGACTTTCGTTGTGGTCGCACAAATACAAATGACGCTGAACGTTCTGAATGGCCCAATCGAGGTAAATACACCCGAAAATGTCGAAAAAATCCATGATATGGTGTTGGCCGATCGAAGAGTAAAAGTGCGTGAGATTGTTGATGCCATAGGCATTTCATGTGGCAGTGTGGTTACGATTTTAAATGATCAGTTGGGTTTAAGAAAGCTGTCTGCAAGATGGGTACCGCGTTTGCTCTCAATTGACCATAAACGTAGTTGTGTAACTGCAATTCGAATGAGTTTTTGCGGCGTTTTGTACCTGTGGGTGAAAGTTGAATCCATTACAACACTCCGGAGACCAAGTAGCAGTCTAAACAATGGGTCTCTCATCCGCCATATTCTCCGGATTTAGCCCCCAGTGACTATTTCCTATTTCCAAACCTAAAGAAATGGCTCGGTGGACAGCCATTTAGCTCCAACGATGAAATTATTGATTTAACAAATGCCTATTTTATGGACCTCGAAAAATCCTATTTTTGAAGGGATACAAAAATTGGAGAAACGTTGGACTAAGTGTATTGAGCTAAAAGGAGATTATGTTATAGAGCTGTTTAAATTACCGTTACTTAAACCCCCTAACGACCCCGCGGGTCGTCGGGGGTGCAAAAGTATATGTAGGGTTAAAGAGGACACTTTGACCATTCTCAGTGTGGTATGCGTTTCATGTTCCCTTTTTTTTCCTAGAAGTTCTATTCCACTAAAGTTGAAATTGGACAAAAATATAGTAGTTTAATAAATATTTCAGAACACCTCTAATATTAAAGCATAGGGCTGTGAACACTTACAACAACTAAAGACTACAATGCTACCAACCTTGTAAAAAGGATCGCAGGTCATTATCGATGATAACTTGCGAGTAGTAACGATTTATTTTCGTTAAAAAAAACACAGAAAAAAACCTATTTCTGAAATTATAAAAAAGCAGTTGAGTTTGACAGCATTCCACGCCCACAATTAGTAATAGTTTCACCCAATTTTTTGGCTGCCTTAGTCCGGATATATTAGCTGCTAAAATTAAAAAAAATTGGACTTATTGCCATTGAAATCAAAATTTCAGACATAGTGCGGCATGTGATTATTTTTTATTAGTAGAATGGAAGAGATGTAAACGTGTGAGTGATATTTTTAATATTAAATCAAACATATATCAGTATTTATACCCTATACCACTATGCTTTCAGGGTATATTTGACCTAGATCCATCTTTTATTACACCTATCGACTCAGAATCCCTTTCTGAACTAAATGAATCAACTATTTTTTGACCTAGCACCCATAAATATAGCATCCGATATGAACTTTTTCACATCTACAGGAAAAAAAATTAATAAAAATTCCATTCAGATTTGGTTTATGCTTATTTTCTATATCCAATTTGTTGGACCTAAGAAAAATTCTCTAAATACATAATTTTCCTACTTGTTTTTATTCCATTTTTACATGGATATGTTGATGAAAATTATTTATTTTAGCCTTAGCTAAAATTTTGCTGAAGAATGAAATGAGAAATCATTAATAGTTCTTGAATTATAGCAGAAAAACTAAGCAAACAAACATTAAGTTTAGAAAAAAAAAATATCTATAATATTAACAGGCTAGGAGATTTCTTGTGACCGATGTTCTGTTCTACCATTTCATCCCGATTTTGACCAAACGTATATTATTTGAAAAGTATTTCTTTTTAGCCGATTTGCAGATTTACAGATTTTTAAATTTTTTCCTTTATTTTGAGTAAATTGCATTTAAAGTTGCTACTAACACATACATAAAATTATACAATGCTATGTTTGTGTTTATTAAAATTGTTAATGTGTCTGTAATTAAAATGAGTTTGTTTTTTGTGTTGATTTGTGAACTGGCTATAATTGATTAGCATACCTTTAAGGTCTTTATTTAGTGAAAAAATTATATTTCATAATATTTCATAATATATAAAAAGTTATAAAAAAAAAGTTTGGCCTAAGAACGCTAAAACATTTTTGAGAACGCTAAAACATTTTTGAGGTTTTACTATACTGGCTTCACTCCATAAAATGACCTCGAAAATGTTCCACAGTGTTATTTCTAGTTTTTCTAATGCAACATTAAAGCTACTTGCATGTAGATAACAATGATATAAAAATTATGACCTTCAGACTCCAAATGTGTTAATGAATTTTTTAAAATGACCAGTCATTATACCCAAACCACATAGTGGTATAGTCATTTTAAAAACCACATAGTGGTATAGGGTATAATGACTTTGTGCTGCTGTTTGTAACTACCAAAAATATTTGACCTAGACCCTTCTTTTATTATTCCGATCGAATCAGAATCACTAACTGATTCGATTTAACGATGTCCGTCCGTCCCTCCGTCTGTGTGTCCATGTAAACCTTGTAATCAAACTGCAGGTCGCAAATGAATATATTTTGATGAAAATTGGTATATAAGCTTTTATCGGCCATAGGATGAACGCTATTGAAATTGGTGAGGATCGGTCCATGTTCAGGCCTAGCCCCCATACAAATGTCCACTATGAAATAGACATAAATTGCCATAAGATCCAAATTGTCATATAGATCTTTCTCAAATTGGGTTTGTGTGCGTTTATTAGATCCAATAATGAGTAGTCCAAAAATGATCCCTATGGGACGCATCTTAGTCATCCCTATGGGACACATCTTAGTCTTCACTTAAATCTATCAAAAAACAAAATTATTGCAAAAAATATTGAAAAATACAAGAGACTTTACCAAACATAGTCAGGATCGGTCCATTTTTGGGCCTAGTCCCCATATAGATATAACATCCGATATGAACTTTTTCATATCTGCAGCCAAAAATATTAATAAAAATCCCACTCAAATTTGGTTTATGTTTATTTTCTATGTCCAGTTAGTTGGGCCTATGAGATAGGGTCTCTAAACGCATGGTATAGGGTATCATATAGTCGGTCTAGACCGACTATAATTTTCTTACTTGTTTTGATTGGTTTCGGTATAATTGACACTACGAAAATTTTTTTCGCAAACTAAAGATAGCACAAAAATATATTCAAACAAAAAAGTTGTTTTATAGCGGTTTTTAGTTGCAGTAACTAAATCTATATTATTTATCGACTAGGCCATTTCTTGTGACCGATGATTTGTTCTACCGTTCTATCCCTATTTTGACCAAACGTATATTATTTGAAAGGTATTTCATTTTAGCCGTTTTGCAGATTTACAGATTTTTAAATTTTTTCCGTTTATTTTGAGTAACTGCATTTAAAGTTGCTACTAACAAATACATAAAATTATACAATGCTATGTGTATGTTTATTAAATTTGTTAATGTGTTTGTAATAAAAATGAGTTTGTTTTTTGTGTTGATTTGCGAATTGGCTATTATTGATTAGCATACCTTTAGGGTCTTTATTTAATGAAAAAATAAAATTTCATAGAATTTTCACTCGAATTTTGAGGGCTGGAATCTGCTAGTTATTTGTTAATCTGTTCTCACATGGGAATTTTGGTTCTCTCAATCGAATTTCTATTGTGGTGTGATTCGATTGGGAACAAAATTTATTTTCTTTGTCAGCCAACTAATATCTACTAATTTTACATTCTATGTATACAGCAACCCATTTACAGCAAATTCACCATTACTTTGAACTCATATAAGCGGACATGTTATTAATAACTTTTTTTGTTGTTGCATATTTCGTCCATAAAAGATCTTATTTGATGATAGAAAAATATCAGTATACTTGCGTTATACTTTTGATTTAAACCGTTTCATCTTTCATCCAATTTTTTTAGCGCAAAATGACCTACATATTTTTCTTTTTTCTTTTTTCCGTATGAATTCATTTTAGTATTTTTACTAAAATGAAAATGTTTTGGCAAACAGAAAATTTATAGAATAAAACTAAATAAAGATAAAAAAAAATAGTAAAAATTATATTTTCTAAAATTTTCTTATATTTTGTCGCATTTTAACAAAAAAAAAAAAAAGGCGTTATTACTTGTTTTTGTTTTTGTTTTATGTTTTAAATGCCTTTCATCTTTTTAGAGGGTAAACTATGCAATTCACAAGAAAACAGTTCTTGATGCTGCTTTTTAGTTATACATTTTCCTTCTTTTCATTGAAGTTTGGCATACTTTTTTGTCTTTTTTTTTGTCCTCTTTTAGTTTTTTAATAACAAAAAAGTCCTTTTTATATTTATTATATTGGATGCTAAGAAATAGAAATAGAAATATGAAGATGTCATAGCTGTCACAGAACTGTTAAGTACATTGGCTTTTTGACTACTTAAGAGCGTCTTTTGAAATACATGTTTTATTTTGTTAGTTTATGTAGCAATTCGTGCAGGACACCATAAAGAGCTTTCGAAAAATTAGTTCTTCGAAAAATGAATTCCAGAAAGTAATTATAAATAAAATGTTATTGGTATGAAGGCCATTTTTAAGAATACGCCTTACAAAGTAATTGAACAAGCTGAGATACTCGAGTAGCTGGAATACTACAGCGATTTTAGAACTTTTAAAACAGACATATGTCAGTAAACTACAGTTAGTGGTTACTTCTTGGAATGGTGCAAGTTAAAAACAAATTTATTTCTCCTAAATGTTATTTAAGTGTAGTTACTTAAAATTTCAAAACATTCGGACAGAAAATAAGTGGCATGGAAAAAGATTGATAATATTATATGTGTGGATTAGTAGGATATGGAAAAGGTACTCATCGAAATTTTTTCTTAAACACTTTAGTACGCAGAAAAGTTTTATATATGATTTATCATTTTATAAAGTGCAAGTGTGACTGTATGCAATTTGTGTTTCTGTTTAGTATTTGTAACCTTTATATAAATCAAAACAAAACAGCTCTTCATTTGTATGAAACAAAATTATATATATGCGTAATTTCGTACGATTTCTAATAAAAATTAGTTCTGAAGATTCTACTTTTTAAAACATTAAACACTCGTTTCAGGAAAAAAAAAAATAAAAAATTATTTTTAAAAGTTGTTCACATGTATCAAAATGTGTTAATGCTTACGGCCGTTAGGCAAACATTCAAAATAATAAAAAAAAAAACCGAACAGAACGGATCGTTTGAAAGGCTTTTATTCAGATGTTTAGTTCCTTTTGCATTATAATTATTAATTATATAATTATATTTATATATTAAGCTTTTGTTTTTTAATATTCATTTGTATACTTCACAATCAATCAGTCCATTCACACCAAATATAATAAAAGCTCAATTTTTTTCTTACGATGTCATGCAAATTTCAGGATAGAACATCGATGGTTCTATTTTTTATGCTTCTTGAACAACAATACTATACAAAAATTAAATTTCGGATTTTTTTGTCTATAATATTTATAAACAATGTCTATAAACATTAACAAATAAAAACAAGTAACAAATTATAGTCGGTCTAGACCGACTATACGATACCCTATACCATGCGTTTAGAGACCCTATCTCTCAAGCCCAACTAACTGGATATAAATAGAAAATAAGCATAAACCAAATTTGATTGGGTTTCTAATTATTTTTTTCGTCTGCAGATATGAAAAAGTTCATATCGGATGCTATATCTATATGGGGACTAGGCCCAAAAATGGACCGATCCTGACCATGTTTGGTAAAGTCTCTTGTATTTTGCAAAAATATATACAAACAAAATTTGAGAAGAATCAGTGCAATATTTTTCTTTTTTGATAGATTTAAGTGAAGATCGGAAGCAGCTCTATATGGGGCCTATGACTAAGAGTTGTCCACTAGGGATCATTTTTGGACTACTGATTAATGGATGTAATATATACATACAAACCCAATTTGACTAAGATTTGTATGATGATTTGGATCTTATGGCAATATATGTATGTTGATTTCATAGGGGTCATTTGTATGGGGGCTAGGTCTGAACATGGATCGATTCTCACCAATTTCAATAGCGTTTATTCCGTGGCCGATAAAAGATCAAATATCAAATTTCGTCAAAATATATTCATAATTGCGACCTGCAGTTTGATTACAAGCTTTACATGGACACACAGACGGACGGACGGACATCGTTAAATCGAATCTGATAGTGATTCTGATTCGATCGGTATAATTAAAGATGGGGGTAGGTCAAATAATTTTGGTTGTTACAAACAGCAGCACCAAAGTCTTTATACCCAAACCACATAGTGGTATAGGGTATAACGATGTTTAAAATCAATTTTTATACACTATGTTTAGAGACAGGATTGTAATCCTTACAAACATTTTTTATAATTTTATAATTCTGTGGCCACAAGCGATAACCACCTAAGTCGGCTTAGGAACAACGCTTTATATTTACGTGAAATCCCCATTTCTCTAACACGTTCTTTTTTAAAAAGTTATTAATGAAAACTTGCTGACCTAAGTCGTAATGAAGCCCCATTACATTCATATAAATAGTTATTTTACTCGTGTAGAGGCGCTTGTAGCAAACCCATCGACAAATTGTAATTATTAATTATTTGATTTTTTTTTTAAGTCATTTTATTTAAAACTTGGTAAAAATTTCTAATAACATTTCCCTTATATACAATTCACCCTGTACTAAGGATAATGCAGTGTGTGTCAAAACTGGTTGACATTTGGTTTGTTTTGCTTGTAATTGTCAATTGCATTTGTATTTGTTCATGGTATGATACCGCTGAGTTAACGTGATTTTTCCCAAAAATTTTCCAATATTTTATGGCTATAAAAGGCTTTTTGTGAGTAAAAATCTGTCTATTTTTGTGATCGTCACGTGCCAAGTTTATTTCAATCACCAATAAAAGATTTTGTTTAAATCTTTGGAAAAAAATAGAAGAACATTTTGTTGGTTTACTTTTATTAAAGAAAAAAAAGTGTTTTACAAAAGGTGAGTTATATTTAACTTCATTACACTTCAATGTAAACAAAATATTTAATAAATTTTGTTTGAACAAATAAATTAATTATTCCTTGAAAACAGATTCTCTTTAAGAACACCCACATTTTCATGCATATGTGCATAAAGGGAAGTAATTTATCCATACTCAGTGGCGTCCGGAAAAGTTTTCCTAATTATCGCTTTTAACACCTTGGTGTTAACAAACATAAAGGTATTCCTATACGTACATAAAGTCGTTCGATGCAAAAATAAACCTAACCAAAACAATTCTATTACAGCTAGTTACCTAATCACACACAGAACACTGCATTATCTGGGCTATTAAGGGCATAACTTGTGAGAGAAGTTCACCTAAAACATCCTAAATTCTTTTTGGGTCCGGGAAACCCTCAACGGAAACCCGCCAGCAATTGGGGAAGAGTCATAGGAAAAGTTCAAATTACAGAGTAAATCTATGTCCAAGTAAGCGTTTTGTGCTAAAAATTTAGTTAAGGAAGCCATAAAGGAAAGATATTGCGGGAAAAAATGGTACAAAAAAAAAACAAGTGTAAAAGTGCTCTAAAACAATCATTTCATCTGCTAAAGAAATTGTAAACTTTGCTTGAACAGAACTTCAAATCACGTAAATTAAAACTTTTGAAATGGTGCAAAACGAAATCAAAAATTTGGCTAAAGAAAAGTGTTAAAAAGTGACTAACCCAAAATTATGAATTTCGCTATTAGCTATTAACTAAGCATCAAAAAGTTTCTTACTTAAAACTATAATATTTCGTTAAACAAAACTATAAATTAAGCTAAAATTGAGCTAACTAAAAATTTTGAATTTGGCTTAGATAAAACTATAAAAAAAAAAAAAAAATTTTTTTTTTAATCTAGAATCCTAAATTTGGTTTAAATTGTGCTAACTAAAAACTCTAAATTTGTCTAAATTAAAACTATAAAAATTTTCCTAACTAAAAGTTCTGAATTCGGCTAAAATGAAATTACACAAATGTCCTAATCAACACCTACAAAGTAATGTAAAATATCACTATATAAATTTTTTTGTCTAAAATACTGAACCTTAAAGTGAACCTATTAAATATACTAAAGTGAAACTATAAAGTTAACTGATTAAAAATTCTAAATATGACTAACTTAAAACTATATATTTCTCTATATAAAATCTAAATTGTGCTAACATAAAATTTCACTAAATTCACAAACACTCAAATACATATAAAGCTTAATAAACTGGAAAAAAAGAAACATGTTAGAAAATCCATAATTAAAGAAACATTTTATTACAAACCAATTCATGAAATCATAATAACAAAAAAAAAATAAAAAGAATCCAGAAATAGCTTGTCTTTAATGTAGTGTTAAATTCTACAAGAAACAAAAATAGAAATAGGATAAAATGTTATGAATTAGTAGTGTTAATTAGTTCTTAAAATTTCATTTAATACTTATCACCAGTGTCATAATTTTCATTTTTCAAAGTGCAAAAATTAACACAAAAACGCGTTTTTCTACATAAAAATATATATAAAAACAGCGATTTCTTTAGTGCAATTTGATATAAAAAAAAAAAGTAGAATATTGATTAAAAATCCTAAAAAAAAAAAAAAAAAGCACTTGTTACTGGATTGTACTAAAATTAAACATATGGACAAACAAAGGAATAGACAATATCTAAAAATAACGATGATAAGTGCCATATCGTTAAAACCTGGTTTTTGAGTACAGCGGTTGGTTTTCTTTGGTAAATCATAAATACAATATCATATAGTTAGCCAAAAATTATAAAAGTTATGAACAATTATTAGAATTAAAAATTATTAAAATCATCATCAACACACTGCATCCAGCTATGAAAGATCTTTCATCGTGGGATTAATTCGATCAATGTAAGTCAAATACTACCTTTTCTAACATTTATTTTAGTTAACATAATTGTAGGCATCACTGTTAAAACTACTTGTTAACATTTTTGTGGTCTGTTGATAACAGCGAACAAGTGTATTTTTTTGGACATGTTAAGCCAACAGTGATGAATTCAACTCATGAACGTATTTAATAATCCAACATTAAAAACATTAAAAGTAAACAATCCGAAATAAAAATTGAATTATTTTGATATCCAATATGTTGGTGTAATATTTTAAAGCACGATTTAAATGGCTTCTAATGTGTTTAATTATTAAATAAGACGATAATACAACTAACGGGAATCTTTCAATTGTTTCAATTCCACGCGTTCCGCATCTAAAAGTATAATGTATGCCTTTTATAAAAGAATGTATTCGATATTTTTGATTAAACGTTAATTTCGTGGCTACTTTATCGAATTCGGCCGATACCTAGTAAAGTTTTTTTTTTTTTTTTTTTTTGATAAATTTTTTTTATATTTTATTGCACAATTTGACTTATTACATATTATACCCTGATATCCGAACGGGATATACCTTTTTAGGGGTTTTTTTTTTCAGCATATTTTTTTTGTTGATTTCGGCACAAATACTTGTTTTTTTCTTTTGAATTCTTAACTAAAAAGTTTTGCTGGTGATAAAAGTATGTTAGTTTTTAAATTCAAAAATGTTTAATTTCAAATCTTTTATAAATTTCGATATAAGTTAATAACATTATATATAAATTAAATCTTGGTTTAATGTTAAATTGTAAGATTTTTTTTTATTTTCAATAAATTAATTCATTAGAATGGATCTATAAAAATCTTTTGTTGTGATTTCTAGCTAGTTGTTTGGATAGGGTAATGTATTTGGGATCATGTAAATTTCCACGGATATTTTATTATATGATCATGGTTGGGCGGGTAAAAATATGTATAACATCAGCACATATTCAAGCAACATGGATGCTTGTTTTTCCCCTCTAAATCAATTTCCTTCCTCTCATTTTCTTCTTTTCATTACTTTTCCCTCTTTCCTTATAACAATGCACGCATTCTTTAAAATCTTTTTCTGTTAGCATAATAGTCGACAGCCGCAAGCATTGTAGTCCAAGAATCCCACCCCAATCGCCGACGAGATAGAGGCTGGAACTTAAATGCGTGCTAATGCTACGAGCGTTTGCTGGCAAATTTGTTCTTTTGCTGCTTGAGAGCTAAGTTGCATGCTACACTCGAAAGCATGATTTTCGACTTAGGCCGTTAATGCTTGTGACCACAGGATTGTAATGTATACTATATCCCATAATTATAAGGTTATTTGTTTTTTTTTTTTTTTTAGTATAATATTAAAATATTCCTCCAATCGCTTATTACTCTTGGAAAGTCTAATTCGTCTTTGCATGTACTCTTAACTAATGTCTAATGGAATATGTTAAAGGTTGTTATTGTTGTATTTTTGGAAATATTCCGTTATTTCATGTCGAATAATTATAAGGTCATTAAAAAAAATTTATTTTTATTTTCACAGGTCAAATTTTGGCTTATAAAGATGAAAAACTATCTTTACGTGAAATTTCTCGAAGATTAGGAAGAAGTCTCTGTGTAGGCCAAAACTTTTTGAATGATCAGGGCAATTATGGTAAAACCAAAAGATCAGGACGAAAAAAACTTTCAGAACGAAATATAATGAACATTACGTGTTTGGCAAGTCATTCCGCTTACAGTCTGTATGACAAAAATGGTTTCAAATTCTACGATATATCAGGTTATTTCGACTAATGAAAATATGGTTTACTCCAAAAAGAAACCAGTACCGCCATATATCGGCAAGTCTTCAATTTGTCACGAAAACGTGAGTGCCAATTGGGGACAGGTAAGCCATTCATAATTTTTTTTAAAGCGCATTAATAACAAAAACTTATGGATATCGTGGCTACCGGCGAGATTTGAGAAAATCATCCCTTAACTTCTCTAGAAGAAATTTTAGTGGTGGCTCACTTATATTCTGGGGAGAATTTTATGCAGATGGATTGCTAGCGATGAATAGAATGAATAGCATCGATTACGTCTCCATTCTGAAAATAAGTTTAATGCCGTTCGTAGCTCGAAACCCCACAAAAAAAATTCATATTTCAGCAGGACAACGTCGAAAAATTGGATCTAATGTAATGGATGTAATGTAAATGGATCTAATGTAATTAAGAGTAAATTTTATTAAATTATTTATCTTTTTATTTTTAAAATTATTATTAATATATATTAATTTAATTATTATTACAAATAAATAAAAAATAATAATTTTTCAACATTTCTATAGAAAAAAAGTGATTTTTTCCCTGAGGTTAACATATTCTGGATATTACAGTATCGAGGGTATGAAATTTTAGGTAGGTATGTTACATACCTTCGGAAAGGTTAATTTGTCTAGTTTCTCAGTATAAGTTTTATTTGTAAGGTTTTACACACAAATAGGAAAAAATTCAAAATAGTGCATTTGTGAAAAATTGAAAAACCGAAAAACCGAAAAATATTTATTTTGATAGATATCCCACTTCCATCCCACTAAGCGACCAAAAAGCTTTTAAAGGAAAAATCCTAAGCTTTCTTATGAAAAAAAAATGCCCTTTTTGAAAAAAGGCAAAAAAAACGCTTTGATTTAGCAAAAAAAGTAAAAAAAAAATTTTTTTTTTAAATATTTTTTTCCGAAATACTGAAGAAATAGCTATCTAAACTATTTGGGAGAAAATTTTCTAAGAACAAGTTACATGGATGAGAAAAAAACACCTGTTTGGCCAAAACGTCAAATTTTGATCCCCCTCTAACTCAGGGAGATCTTGACCGATCTTGTTGAAAAATTGTGTCTAAACTACTATCTACTAGGACTAACCTTGGTGCAAATTTCATCCCAATCGGAAGACATCGGTTTCAAAAGTTGGTGCACTTAACATGAAACCCCATATATGAAACCAAAGAAAAATCAATTTTTGTATTATGCGGCTGTTTAAATGCTCAAAATATTTTTGAGGGATATTTAAACACAGCTAAAGTTTTTCATTACATTTTGTTAATTTCTTCAACCGAGTGCTTGAACGCTTACAAAAATAACGGAATATTGAGACGGTAAATCAAAACTTTTATTGAAAAAAATATATGAGAAAAAAAAAAATATATATATATATTATTATTACATTGGATTATTATTACATTGGATCAAAAACTTTAGTGCGCAAAATTTGAGCTAATCGGACAATGCTTTCTGGACGAACATTGAATTCAAAGTTCAAATATGCATTTATATGTAAAAATTATCAAAAAAAAAAATCATTTTCCACCAAAATTTTGATATTAATAATTGCGTTTCAATTAAATTAATTAATAAACCATAATCTAGAGTAAATTATCTTTCTAATTAAACAACAAAATCTATTATCGGTTGAAAAACAGCCAAGTTATATCAAGTTCCCCAGGCAATAAATGCGCCGCAGACCACCTGATTAAGAAAATCGAGCTCACATTTTAAAAGACATTGAAATAATTTACAACAACAACATTTTTCCATTCTCCTGAAAAGTATATTTTTTTTCTGTGTTGGCATGTAGAAATGGCAGCAAACTGCATTGAAGCAATTCACAATATTTTTCGCTGTTCATTTTGGTGGGCACGATTTGCAACTCCAGACACCAATCTTTAGTAAACACACTCCAAATCATAACAGAACCGCCATCAAAGTTTCCTCGAGATAAACATTGGGGTTCTTTTCGCAAGTCACGCCTGTAACTAAAACTCCCATCAGGACCATCCAAATTCAATGTTTTTCATCTGAAAAAATTATCTTTTAAAAGAAAACTTATTTTTTTTAACATAACATTAACAACTTACATTTGACCAATTTGTAAACATATTATTTTTTCAAAACTACAAATGTGCATTAATATGATATATCAAAAGACAAGGAATTTTCTTCATTCTTTGTCTTCGAATATGTTTGGAAGATTTAAGAACATTCCAAATGGTAGTTTTGCACACTTTGTTTGAAACGCATCCAGCAAGTTGGGCGCAGCTTTTGGTGCTGTTTAGAGGTTGTGATTTCTCGATGAATTAAACTTCTCGAGAAATCGAGAAACCCAAATCGCTTGTCTCGAGAATTCTCAAGAATTATCGAGAAATTCTGATACTTAAAAAAAATTAGATAGACCAATGAAAAAACGAAGAAATAGGTTATATTTAATACAAGTATTGTTAACTATATTTATTTATTAAAACAATATTTATTTTTACCAAAAAAAGAAAACTAAATTCATTATATTTTATTTAAAATTCTTATATATGCATTACATTTTTGTAATTTTAATGTAAAAATAATTCAAAAAATATTAATGCTATAATATGTAATATATAATATTTAATAAAAGTTAACTTTAACTATATTTATTTGTTAAAATAATATTTATTTTTAACAAAAAAAAAAAAAAAAAACGAAATTCATTATATAAACAAAATGAAACTCTTTAATATTTATTTTTGATTACTTGATTACTCCCACTCGTAAAGCATTACAAATTGAAACCCCGATTAACATATTAGAACTTTCGTCAGTTTTTGCAAAACTAAAAGGAAAAACACCAGGTATGGACAGAGTGTCATATCCCATGCTTATAAACCTACCTTTAAATATGAAAAAAAGATTACTAAATTTATATAATAATATTTTTACTTCCCATATTCCTCAGCAATATAAAAACAGCATTGTAGTACCAATACCCAAACCAGGAGCCGACAAGACTCTTGTTAAATCTTATCGACCGATTTCTCTTAACTCCTGCCTAGCAAAAGTTATGGATAGAATAGTAACCAATAGGCTATGGTGGTTGGTGGAAACGTACAAACTTCTTAATAGCCGACAATTTGGCTTCAGAAAGGGAAAATCCACAATTGACCACTTTTATATATTGATTACCAAATCACAACTACTCTATCAACCCGCAAGCACACCACAGTCATATCACTAGATTTCGAGAGAGCTTTTGATAGAATTGGCATACATGCTATTATAGATCAACTTTCTTCCTGGGGAATGGGTCCAAATATCATAAATTACATCAAAAACTTTATGACCAATAGAAAAATAATAAAAAAAAAAAAAAAAAAAATAGTCCGTAAAATATTATATTATAATGCCCAATTTCTCAATAAGCGATTATCTTTTATCCCAACGAGAAACTGCCGATTAAAGAAATTTGGTTTTCTTAATGTCTGGTTTGCTTCTATTTTGTCGCAAAGCTAACCGGCACTCATCTGCCAATTATTTATTTATCGTACGGACAAATTATTCTCCCAATTTTCATATAAATTTTGAGAGGCATTGCCAACTGAAAATAATTCTCCCAACTTTCATACGTATTTTGAGAGGCATTGCCAACTGAAAATAATGTTTTTGTCGGTACATTGAGAAAACCAAAATTGTTAACCGGCAGTTTATCGGTCCAATAAATTTATGTCCTGGTTAAGTAACAGGCAGTTTGACGATAGATTGAGAAAACCGGCATAAATGTACTTACGTTTGATTGATTAACAGCTTAACAAAATATAAATATAATCTCACCTCACTTTTAAAAGAAATAAATGATAATTGCACTTTAATTTTTAAACTTACAATATGTATGAATATGATATGAATGAGTAACAAAAAATGACTGAACAACCTACCAAAAATGCATAAAATTTTTACAATACAACAAGCCTACTTCGTAGAATTTTTTTTTTTTAAATAAATATTTACCGTTTAACGATATGATAACTACTACACCATATCAATGTAGAAAACAATATTTCATAAAAAACTGTAGTTCCATAATTTTGAATTCAGTCTGCTTAGATTTAAAAATATTTTTATAATTTTTTATTTCTCGAGAAAATAAATTGATATTCTCGAGAATCGAGAAATTGTAAACAGTTGAGAATTCTCGAGAAATCGAGAATTGAGAATTCTCGATCACAACCTCTAGTGCTGTTGCTTGCTGTGTTCAAAATTCACGTTCATTCAACTTATTTTTTCTACCACTGCTTTTATTTTTGCCATAGTTTTCCACATCTTTCAAATCTATAATATTAATAGGCTAGGCTATTTCTTGTGACCGATGTTTTGTTCTACAGTTTCATCCCGATTTTGACCAAATGTATATTATTTGAAAGGTATTTCTTTTTAGCCGTTTTGCAGATTTACAGATTTTTAAAGTTTTTCCTTTATTTTGAGTAAATTGCATTTAAAGTTGCTACTAACACATACATAAAATTATACAATGCTATGTTTGCGTTTATTAAATTTGTTAATGTGTCTGTAATAAAAATGAGTTTGATTGTTTGATTTATTGGGTTTACTGGTCAGTTTTTATTTTCAGCGCAATTGAAAAACCATCAATTCGCTTTTTCTCCTACGCGTTTCGGATGATATCCATCCATCTTCAGGGAGCCTTTTTTATTTGAAAACACATTTAACATTATAAACAAATTACAATTTTTGTTAAAAACTACTTACAAATAAAATATATTTTTCAACACAAATTTTTGTATGAAACAAATTTATAAGTGTTACGTCGTATTTACAACTATTGTTTTTCTTTTGTATGTGTTTTAGTTAATATCAAACTGTAGGCGCTATTTGTTCCGTCTTTGTCTTCTTTAAAATTGACAGCTCTCTCAATATTTTCCTGTATTCTTAAAGTTTCCAATGTCATTCTCTTGTTCCATTTTCTCTCAATGTCTAAAATACGCGCATTGTCAAAATCAGCTGAGTGTCCAGTAGTTGTGATATGATGTGATAAGGCTGTTGAAGTTTTTTTGTTTCTTGCGTCTGCTTTGTGTTCGGCTACTCGTACTCCAAGCGCTCTCTTAGTTGTACCAATGTAAATGTGATCACAGTTGCTGTTTGTGCTTTTGTTGCCCAAGCATTTTATTTCGTATACTAAATCGTGTTGTTGTTCTTGTTTTATTTTGTCTTTTGTTTTCGTGAATATTTTTTTAAGTGTTTGATTAGGTTTATGTGCGTATATGACGTTTTCATGCTGTATCGTTTTTCTCATGTTTTTGGTGTCTGTAAGTCCAGGAATGTATGCGACTCCGACATATTGGGTGTTATTGCTGGCCTTGTTGTTGTTTGGTGTGGCGTTTTTATTTTTGTTGTGTATTTCTATTTTTGTTTCATAAATCATATTATTTATGATATTTGTAGGGAATGCATTTTTAGCTAATATGTCTTTTATTTTGTTTGTGTTCTCGCGTGTGTATTGTTCATCACTTAGAGTAAATATTTTTCTAATTAAATTTTTCGCTGTGTTTATTTTTTTGTTTCATTGGGTGGTTCGAATGGTAGTTAATAATTCTACCAGAAGCTATTTCTTTACAATGCCAATTGATGTTTAGTTTTTATTATGTCTATGTATTTTCGAGTCCAAAAATGTGATGCTTTTTTTGTCTTCTAATTCTATTGTAAAGTGTATTTTATTGTGTTTGGAGTTAAATTTTGTGAGAATTTCATCTATGTTTTGTTTTTTGACTATCGCAAAAATATCATCTACATATTTTTTGATGTATTTGATATGTATGTTGTCTATTTGCAGCTCCGTAATGCTTTCACTTAGCAATTTATCCATAACTATGTCCGCAATGGTTGGTGATAAGGGGTTCCCCATTGGCATACCAAATATCTGGTTGTAAATTTTTTGATTAAATGAGAAATAATTGTTTTCAAGAAGACAAAAACTAAGCATTTGTTGAAAATGCTTTTTTGGGATCGTGGTGTATTTTTCAAGAGTGGGCCATTCTTGCATAATTGTTTTTATGGCTAAATTCGTTGGTATGTTAGTGAAAAGTGATATGACATCAAAAGAAACAAGTATTTCGTCCTCCTCTAGCTCTAACATCTTTATGTCGTCTTTTAATTGGAACACATTTTTTATGTTTAAGTCCTGTGATATTATGTTTTTTAAAATTCCTCCGATATGCTTGGACATATTGTAACACGGGACATTCGTTGATGATGCAATTGGCCGTAGCGGCATACCCGGTTTATGTGTTTTTGGGAGACCATATAGACGTGGAGCTACTGCTGCTGAGCACATTAATTGTTTTTTTAGTTTTTGATCTATGTATTTTTGTTTGTAAAGCTCGTTCACTATATTATTGTTTTTCCTTAATAATTGTTGTGTCGGGTCGTTTCTTACTGTTTTGTATGTTGTTTTATCACTGAGCATGTTATTCATTTTATTCTGATAGTCTTCTTTGTACATAACTACAGTTTTATTACCTTTATCTGCTTTAGTAACTATTACGTCGTTTTCGTGTTTTTTTAAAAATTTATTCGTTTCTTCATAAGCCTTAATGATGAATCTTTCTTTTGTGGTGTTGTTTAATTTGGAGTTAAAATTTTTTATTTTCGTTGCTAAATTGTGTCTATTGACGTCTTTTTGTTTTTCATCTTGAATTGTTTGAAGTCCTTGTTCCAAGTCGGCTATAATATGGATTGGTGAGAAATTTTTCCAGGTTACCGGTAGAGCGAACTTCTCCCCCAACGAAAGAATCCAAGCGCTGTCTTCTGTGAATTGAATTTTTGTTGCATTGACGAACCAATCTTCATTAAAGACGAACCCTGCAGTTTGTATGTTTTTCGTGATTTGTTGCTGAAGTTTATTGTCCATTCTTTGGTGTGATTGTTCGGTGATTTGTTTGTACGCTCTATTTTGGCTGTCAATAATTTGTTTATATTCAATTTCGTTAAGTGTTTCTTGCATTGCTCGTTTTGTACATTCCAAGGTTTTCTTAATTAATGATATTTGAATATTTGCTTCTTTTATTTCAAGCAAAAGTACTTTTCTTATAAATTGCTGTTGAAATTTATGTAGTTCACTTTTAGTGGTTTTAAATGTAAAATTAAATGTCAAATGAGCCAATGTTCTTTTTAAATGCTGTGGTATAATGCCATAATCTTTGCAGCGGAGTAGATATTTGAGCCTTTCGTTTTGTTTAGCTAACCTTTTTTGTTGTTTGAAGAAATGTTTAATTGTTAAGCAGGTGTTGTTGTTGTATTTAATTTTGATATGTTGAAAAAAGTTCTTCATTTTATCGATGTGTGTATGTTTGATTTGATGTGTTCTTTATTGTTGTTATTTTTCAGCGTACCCACTGATAATTTTATTAATGTTGTTTTTGGACCAGATTTTATTATTGTTGATTGTTTGATTTATTGGGTTTACTGGTCAGTTTTTATTTTCAGCGCAATTGAAAAACCATCAATTCGCTTTTTCTCCTACGCGTTTCGGATGATATCCATCCATCTTCAGGGAGCAAATAAAATATATTTTTCAACACAAATTTTTGTATGAAACAAATTTATAAGTGTTACGTCGTATTTACAACTATTGTTTTTCTTTTGTCTGAGTTTGTTTTTTGTGTTGATTTGTGAATTGGCTATAATTGATTAGCATACCTTTAGGGTCCTTATTTAATGAAAAAATAAAATTTCCTAGAATTTGCACTCGAATTTCAAGGGCTGGTAGCTACTAGTAATTATAAATAACGTTTCGATTTCTGCCGATTTCACTTGCAATTTCTGCTTTTGATGCACCATTTTCGAACAAAATTAAATTTTAACCTTTTTCAAATTCACTTAACACTTTTCCTCGTGGCATTTACTTATTACTAATGTTTTTAATACAATTAAATAAAATATGTTGTATTTAAGCAGTACTTTTTGTCAAACAAAGACTTTGTTGCATTTGTGCTATACTATTTGAACGCTTTAATATGGTAACTATTTGGATGAAAGAGATTTTAATAACGGTATTTCTAATTAATGGCAGATTTGTGTAATATAAGTTTAGTTTTGGAAAGAGAACATATTAATACACATTCCATAAAGAGATGATAATTATAGCATGCATAGTTAAAATTTTATATAACATTGACTCACAGATTACTAAATGTGCTATCATTTATGAACGCACTGTATACATTCTGGGGTCCCAAATAATTTTTTCGATGCGTTACAGATTAAATGACAATCCGAACAGTAGTGTTGAAGGTATAAAAAATGTGTTTTTCTACGTTATTATAAAGACTAATTGAATCCTCCTCGTACCTGTCCTCAAAATGTTATTAAAAAAATCGTTCCTGTACAATAAGTAAGCTACTAATATTGCCAACAAGAAGTCGAAAAGTTGAGCGTTTTGCATAATATAAAGGAATTTTAATTAATTTATTTATTTTTTTTTTTTGCAAAATATGTCTTAAAAAAAATTTTTTTTCAAAGACTTTGAAGAAATGTTCGCTTTAAATTAAACATACTCAAATGCAGATAAAATCAATATTGGCGATATTAAATTTTTATTTGAATCTTTATATATTTTTATTAATTAAAACATGACTAGCAAAAATAATGGAATTCATACAAGTAGTTAATTTGATTGGAATAAAAAAAGTCATAAGCAAATAAATTGGAATAATAAGAGAAATACTAATACCAACTAAAACCAACTAATTCTATTAAAAATTTATTACCAAATTTACAAAACTAAATATATACATAGACTTATATGCACGTATTTGCACTTATTTGTTATCGATATTTAACATTATAAAATTGTGTTATCAAATTCTAAAAGTTCACATAAAAATACTTGTTAAGCATTTTGCCAAAAGTTCAAAATTACAACAGTTTAAAAACTGAAAAGAAAAAAAAATATCTAGGTATATTAATAGTAGGTACAATATTAAGTATCTGCTGCGAACAAAAAACCCAAAAGCTATTTGGACAATTGTTCATAAAACGAAAGAAAGAAAGAAAAAAAAACTCATATGACACTTTAAAGGTTTTTGTACTTTAAGCACATTTGTTCATAGAAGCCAAAGGTTTTCTAAAAACTACAAAATGTGAGAACTTAAAAGTGAAGTAGTTGTTAGTAAAAGCACGTCTAAAATGTTATTAAAACACATAAGATGAAATCTCTTAGGGCATATACACCAAATATGTTGTTAGGAACTATTTTGGAGAAGAAAAAAAAAATTGTCAATGGTTTAAGACTCAAATTAAAGAGACACTTAAATCGCTTTTACATTGTGACAAACAGAAGTAAGCCAGAAAGTGTTCGGTTGTTTAGAACAGCAACAAGATACACTATAGAAAAAATTGATTTGATATAACAAAAATTGTTTTAGACAAGAAATACGTTCAATAAAATGTAAGTGAATGCAACGTTTATTTAAAAAATGTGATCCCATTGGTGCTTAGCAAAAAAAAAAAAAAAAAAATCATCTGCTACTAAGAAACCATGATCAAGAAGAAGTTTCCATAGTTTTGATATGAAACTTTATGTTTTGGAGGAATATATATAGAAAATATATTAATGTAGTTGTTGTTATATTTAACCTGCAGCCTGCATGTATGTCTTCCTTCTACTTCTTCGTCAATATCATAGTTTATGGTAGTTATTATTAGGATGGCTGACTCAGAATGGCATCTTACATCAGAATGATTTGCTGCAATCAAATAATAACCTCTTATTTGGAAATGGGATTAATTGTTGAAATACATTTCGGAAACTAAAGATATGTCTATATGATTTGTTTTCATAAAAATTTAAAATTCAGTAAATTTTTTTGGCACTCTAAACTGCTATTCTAAAGCCTAATTGAATAACTTGTTAATAAGTAAAGTCAGCATGTCATAAGTTGACCATACATATTTTCCATGTTTCATACTATTCCTTTCACTTGCATTTGAAGCATTTTGCCATAACATTTCTGAATATTGAACGTTTATTGGAAAATTGTTATGATTGCTTGTGTTTTTATTTTGTGAATTAATTTGTGGAAAATCATTTGGAACATTGCTGACGATGGTGTTGATTTCTACTTGCAGGTGAAAATTTTTGACATAATGCTTTATACACTTGCCATCCTTTTAATTTACAGTGTCACTTTTTAGGAAAAAGAATGAACACGTTTAGGCGGAAATTCAAAATTCTTTTTGCACTTTGTGGGATAATCAAAACCACATTTTACATATACAAATGGTTTGGTGCAGTAAGCTTTTGTATGTCTGTATTGTTGGCAATGGTAAGGCTGAACAACATCATAAGTTATGTGTGGGGGTTTGATTTTAACAACAGCATTGTTTATAAATTGAGTATCGTACACTTTGTTACTGCCTGGACTTGGCTCCAGAGAGACGAAAAACACCGGAAGTGTTGCTTGGCTTCTAACATTGGCTATACACCTAACTTCAAATCCTAGGACAGCAGTTCGGCTTTAATATCTGCGATGGGATTTGAAAAGTAAATACCCTTAAGCACTACCCCATAAGTACGTTCGCTTCTTACTTGATATGTATGAAAGCTAAACTTATTTGAATCTAAATATTTTACAGTCTTTCTCTAAGAATCTATAGTTTTAGTCATTAACTTGACCAGACCATCACTTAGGGATTTATAATTAAATTCATTATTAGTAAATATACTAGCAACACTTTTTACCATTTGACTTATATTGCTAACAGAAGGTATAAAAATAGGTCGAGGTTTAGAAGATTTTTCCATTCCTACACCTAATTCTTGATCATAATCATCATCATTTACAGCTAGGGCTGAGTACTTGTTGTTGTTCGAACAACTTGGATCATCCTTTTTCAATTACTTTTGGTTGCTAGCAAAAGTTATTGGTTTTTTACGTTTACTTGAAGTCATCACTTGCCACTTCAAGTCATCAGTTGCCTGCGTAGGCAGAACTTAATATCTGTTATTGTCACTTCAGTACGAGTATTTGCAATATTGTTATTCTTTTTAACCCCTTTTGGGCCACTTATCTATTTTTAACAAAGTCGATTTTGATGATTTTTTAAAAAAGATAATTTTTAAAAACCAAAACGTTTTTATGAAGAAAAAATTTGTACACGATTACAGCTTGCGCCCGACTCAAAAAAAAAAATATATATTTACAATTTTATTCAAATATTAACAATTTGCACAGAGAAAATTTTTTAATTATATATACATTTAAAAAAAAATCGTTTGTGTCAATAAATGTATTATCACTTGAAACTATATAAAAACAAGTAAGAGTGTTAAATTCGGCTGTGCCGAATCTTTGATACCCTCCACCTCGGTTTGAGTATTGATAATAAATGTAAACAAAATATTGGAAAAAGTAAACAATTTGTTAAACTTAATACCAAATTATTTCAGAAAATTCTTTGGGTTGGTTTTCGTCTTTTCTATTATTTCGGATTTGTTTCGGTGTTTGCTTTTTGGTCATCGTAGTTGCTGATCGGCATGCATTTAGGTTATATACCTATATGCATGCGTTTCCGGTTATATGACATAACTTCTCGTTTAATTTAGTTTTTGCTAATTAAATAGCTCGCCCTAACCTCCATTGCAAAGGTAATGGTTGTGTAGAGTGGCCATATGCATTAAATCGTGCTAATTGGAGATGGCTGTATAGTTTCTTTTAACTGGCCAAATATTTCTTCATTGTGGCCATATAGGTCGGATGGAGTAACAAAATAATAACCAAAAAAAAAAAGCTCTCTCAACTTTTTTTTAAAATATTGCCATATTTTGAAAACATAGAGAATAAATTTATAATAATAAATAATCAAATTAGGGATGAAAAACGCAAAAAACGAAAAGTCCCAAACATTTTAAATAAAATAATTTAATGTTATCTTTATTTTCTGAAAAACTTCAAATTTTCATCCAAAAAAAATTGTGAAAATTTATATATAAAAAATAACATTCTCATAAAATTACGTTTACTTATGTAACAATTTTTATGTTAACAATTCTTAAATACCATTTGAGGTTTTCTTAAATTCATTGAATTTAAATTAATATCGACAAATCTGTTTTTCTATTTATTTAAATTGTAAAGGAGTGGCATCTCTGTCAAAATAAGCGAAAAACACAAAGAATAGAAAAAAACAAATTACTTCGTGTTTGACAGGATGATTTTATGTTTATGTTTAATATCTTTATTTTTTTTACTAATATTTCTGTTTATTTATTTGAAAATGAAATAATGAATTGAAATGCTATTTAATTTTTATATTTATATAAAAAAGTTTTTTAATTAAAGCAAAATATTTTCACTATTTCATGATTTTTATTTATGTATGACGACATTTCAACCTAAAAATTTAAGTTTTTATCGATTGAATAAACAACACAAAAATGGTTGTCGTTTAGATAACAACAACACCTGACTTTAACAATAGCGAATATCATTTAAAAATTTTACTGATAATTTTGCAATTTTCTTTTTTTTTACGATTCGGCTATCGTTAAAAGAAGTTACTGAATCGCGGTACTGAAAAGTTATTAATATCTCCTGAATGGCAATATTTTTTTTAAATGTAAACATTTTTTAAGTGTAAATATATTTCTAAATTTAAAATTATTATTTCCCACGTTTTGATATGATTTTCTGGAATTCAATTAATATTTTTTAATTTATAATTGGGAATTTTATTTTCAGTTTTTATTATAATTGATATTTTCTTAAATTTGAATGGAAAATTTAAAATGTGAAATTTTGTATTTATGTGAATAATAATGCTTTATTAACTATAAACAATTTTTAAAAATTAGATGTAATCGCAATCAGATATTTTATAGGTAAAGCAGAATAATAATTATATATAACTATGTAGAACTGTTTTGTTAGCAAAAAAACTCATTGACGAACTCGGTAACTCTATTTTGTAAAGACAACAAAAAATTAATATGCCAAACTTATGTTCATATTTGTAAAAGAATAATGAAAAAAACGTATGAAATAAAAGACCAACCCGTGTATACTCTTAACATTGTTCTGTATGATATCTAGTTGAAAATATTAACATTCATGTTAAAATAGAAATAACTATTGCAAAGCTAATTAGAACAAACAAAAATTATGGCGGCATCTACTGTGGCATAGTCACGCTGAGCAAAATGAAGTGACACTCTGTTAATACAAAAGAAATGTATTTTCCCCACAACAAAATACTGCAGAATTTTATGTAACTAAAATAACCGATTTATTTCTAACATGCAGTTACTATGAATATACATTAGACCGGTCGTTAAAAATAAATTTTGAAGTGCCGGGCAGATTCTGTTTCCTTTTGGTCTAAAACCATTAAATTTAAAATTTGGGGCTGATCGGATAATATTTAGTGGCCGCGCCCATCAACCAAAAATTTAAATACACGAAATATATGGAAAAAATTTATATTTACCCAATATTCTTCAAATTAAGTGCACAAAAGAGAATATTTTGTACAAAATCTAATTGGTTACGACTAGCAATGAAATTATCTTTCTAATAAGTCATCAATTTCCAAAATTGGTTAATTATTTATTTTAAACACTTATGAAAAGGCTATATATGGGCATTTCTACGGAAGGACGGACTTTTTTGTCGCGTTCGAAATACTCTTTAATTACATATATTTTAGAACCATGCAGTTAGATGTAAATATTTGTCATATTTCTGTGTAGAACGTAAGTGGATCTGTATTTAGTAAAAGAAGAAAGAACAAACTAATTACATGGTCAACAAATATAAGCAATTTGAAGAGTATGTCGAACGCGACAAAAAGTTTACATTTCTGGAGAAATGCCCATATATCGTTTTGAAATATTTCTCTTGCTGTTGCAAAGCAAAACAAAAAAGTACCGTTTCGAGTGGCTCAGTACACAAAATATATGTATTTTGAGTATGTATTCTTTATTTTCACTCAGTCTTGATGTGTGTCAGATATTGTTTAAGAAAAAGTGCAAATAATTATAAAAAAGAAACGGTAAAAGAATTAAAAGAATTTAATATTGTGTAAATTTGTGTATCGTGTGAATTTCAAAGAAGTAAGTTAGTTTACATGTTTTTCGTGTGGAAATATAAAAAAAATATTAATACATAATTTGTTAGCATGACACTAATTGGAAATTTCATAATGGCGGATTTGCCAACAACATCTTCTTCAATTACTACTCGAAGTTCAGTGGATTCCAATATTATTCTTATTGGCCGAATATTACACCAAATATTGGGAGCTAAATTACCCTCAAATCGTCAAGTTTTGCAAGTATTCTTTTATAATATGCGAATCGCAAAATTTTCATCCAAAGAGAGTGCAAATTTATTTGTAAATATGGCATCAGTGTTTTGGCAACAAGCTAGAATACCAATACGTGAAGAACACAAATGTTGTGAAAAACTAATTAAAATTTATGATGAATGGAACCGTGTTAGGAAAACTTCTTCGAAAGGGAAACCACACAGTAAACAAGGAGAATTTGTTGGAAAATTGGATGATCTCTTCGACATTGCCCATGCAAATGCTTTGCAAATGATTACTGTCGAAGAAGACAGACAGTTTTTATTAAAACAAAGAGAGAAGGGACGTCCGGGTTGCATGGCTGGTGTCGATCTTAAAATGTACTCTCAAGAAAAACGTTCAATTGAGCGAAAAGATAAAGAGGAAGCGCGAAAGAGGAGACACTCAGAAATGTTAAAGCAAAGTATTGGTAGATACATACATGATTTTGTGTTTTTTATAATTTAATAATACTTTTTTGATTCGGCATAAGTGATAGCAGGGGAAGATAATGATGATATGGATGATGATGATGATGAGGTATTAGATCCTACAATGGACTTTGCTACCGATGACCAAGAGAATAGTGGTAAAGAAGAACGTAAAAAAAGAGGCCGAACCCAATGGAACACGCCACGTCTTTCCGCTGCATTAGATGATGCTAAAGTATCGAGTGGAAAAGCCGTACATATTTTGATAGCTACAGCAGAAGCTTTGAAAGTGGATGTTAGTGAACTAGTTATCAATAGAACATCTATTAATGAAATGCGAAAGAAACATCGACAAATGGAAGAAGAGAACATTCGAACTGGTTTTCAAGAAAATGTAACTTTTTATTTTAATTTAATTATCTCGATAATTTATTCATTTTCTTCATTGTTTTTCATCCATTTGGTTTTTTTCTATAGATAAGCAATGCTCGATCGTTGGTGGTTCACTGCGATGGCAAACTAATGGAATCAACACTTGGTAAAAAAAAAAGTAGATAGAATCGCAATTCTCGTCAGTTATGATGGTACGTCAAAATTTCTCAGTGCTACCGCTGTAGAACCGTCTACGGGAGAAAACATTGCAACTGCTGTTCGTGACGCATTGGTCAGTTGGAACATTATTGATCGAGTTGGCGCCATGAGCTTTGATACAATTTCCTCCAACACCGGATCAAAAAGCGGTGCAACTGTTTTCATACAAAATTTTTTAGAACGGAAATTGATTCAGCTCCCATGCCGCCACCACATGTATGAAATTGACATTTATTGGACTGGACAAGAAGAATTGGTGGAAGGAGGCGGAATTCAGGTCAACTTTTATTCTGAACAATCCAATCGATCCAAATCACATATTAATTCGGAAAATAATGGCGAATGTAGCGAAGAATATAGTGTCCATTCCGGAAACCAAAAAAGAAGTAAAGCCGAAAGGATTATTCAATGGTTACAAAAATACCCAGTATCGCCAATAAATCATATTTTTTCTTTAAATTTGTGGTTGACATCAAAGTGGAAATTTTTTAATCGAATGTCACCACTTATGTTAAATATAACAAAAATTCATGCAAATTTCTATAACGAATTATCAATAGAAGAATTATTTACTCATTTCTCTTCTGTAGAACCACAAAATTTAATATTTAATTCCCCATCAACAAATATATCACAATATTATTATTCAGTTGAAGAGTCTATTAACATTTTGGAAAAATTAATTAATTATCAATTTTTTAATAATACAGAACAAATTATAAAATTTTACAAATGTTTGTTTGAAGTTGTAGATAAAAAAGTTCCTAAAAAAAATTCTTTATTTATATTGTCAGCACCAAATTCTGGTAAAAACTATTTCTTTGATGCAGTAGTTCACTATTGAATTAATTTTGGCCAAATGGGTAATTTTAATCGATATTGTACTTTTCCATTGATGGAATGCGTAGATAAAAGAATTATTTTATGACATTTATTGGAGAAGATGGTATGAATTTTTTCACATGCAGTTCAACATCACATGCAAGGTTCATGGGAAAAGGATTGTATTGCTTGAAAATATTTCTTTTTAGAGAGCAGTTTCGCTTAACAGTACCAGATTTCAAAGCTTTGCGAGAAATTTGTATTTTTCTTGTGAAGATTTACATAAGAAACTGGTACGGATGCCCAAACGCCATCCAAGCTCCAAGCCAGGATCTTCAATTTATAAAAAATGCCATCGCCTACGCAGAAATTGATAAAGAAGTATCTGACACAATTTTGCCGAAATTTAAAGCACATTTGTGGTACTTAGCACCGGAAACTACAGCCTTAGCATTCTTTGACCCTAATGTTTCACTAGAAGAAAAGCGTGAAATGGTGAATTGTCTACAATCAATAGAACCCAATGTAAAGCTATTGGAAGGGCGAAGAATTGCGGACCCAAAAGTGCTCCACCTCACCTCATTGAGAGATTTTGTCTCTTATAAAACTAAATATTTCTTTTCGGCATTCAACTTATCTGCGGCCTTTTTGCAATGCGATCCATCAACATGGGTAGAAAACGAAGACTTTCAAGCAGCATTGGATTTTAGTCGGCAGTTATTTGTTGTCAATGATAATGCAGAACGCGGTGTGAAATTTATGAAAGATTATAACCGCATTCTAACGAAGAATGAAGAACAAAAACAATTGGTCTTTCAGTTTGTTGATGCATATAGGACAAAATTTCCAACTCATAACAAGTCTACACTCAACTCAGAAATAAGTTTAATCTCTTAATTATTGCTGTTTTCTTCCATTGCCTTTTATATATTATGTTAATTAAGTAAATATAAATTTTTTCCATATATTTCATGTATTTAAATTTTTGGTTGATGGGCGCGGCCACTAAATATTATCCGATCAGTCCCAAATTTTAAATTTAATGGTTTTAGACCAAAAGGAAACAGAATCTGCCCGGCACTTCAAAATCAGACACTTTTTTGGAAAATAACGACCGGTCTAATATACATACATACATATATATAATATATGTACATTATTTGTATTATTTAATATGTGTATGTATGTATATTTAAATATTACACACAAAAAATACAACATCAAACGTTATTTTTGTGTTTTTCTCTTTAAATAAATTAATACATAAATTTTTTTGCTAAATTTACATTTGGGCAATTCACAACAGGTGTTGTATATTGTATGTTGTATTGAAATACACAATACAATCATTTGTTGTGAACACTCAGTTGTATTTTCATATTGTAAAACGCTTTCTTTAGTAATTTTCGATCCAACGAGGAAAGATCGCTTCGTCGCTTCTGCTATTTTGTATAAGAGAAAACACTTGTCAGTGTTTGCTTTTTGGTCGTGAGATATACCCTGGAGTTTTAGTTACGTACCTCTTACATTTTAATTTATAATGAAAAAAAAAAAAATTTTTAAATGTTTTGGTTGGTACTGAAAAAGAAAATATGTACATACTAAAAATATAAACATTAATTTTTATATAAATAAACTTATCGATGTATTTGCGTTATATGCATTATTTGCCATATTTTATTTTATAATTATTTATGCTGATAATATTCTATGTATTTGTTTTTTCTTTTTCATAAAAACTGGCATTCACTTGGAACTGATATGTTATGATACAATATACAACATTTACTAAACATAGCAAATGAAGTTGGATCGTGTATCAGATTTTTCAGTGAAAATTACCGACAAAAATTTTACACTATTGTAAAGTGATACACGATACAAGAGATACAACGATACATTACCCATTGTGAATTGCCCAATTGTTTTTTTTATTAACAACTAGGTATTTTAGCATTATTTGCTTTAGATGTTGGTGAATTTTTACTCCCTTTATATTAACTCGTAGTGTCTGCTTGTCGAAAAAATTTTGGATCGATTTTAACCACTTTCCCGTGACCCAATCGATCTGAAATTTTGCAGGCAGGCTTGTGGCAATGACAGAAATGATCTAACATATTTTTTTAGTGATGCCAAAACAATGGAAACTTTTAAATTTTTCTACCAGAGTTGATAAAAAAATGTACAAAGGGTTTGTTTTTGTTATATTATTACCATAACGACCACAAAAACAACAAGTCCAGCTATGAAAACAATGCAACATTTAGAATAACAACAAGAACAATATAGAAATATCATGTTTTTCATTTTTTTTTTATTTTTCAGAGATTTCCCTGGACCTGTTCCACCGATTTTAATGATTTTTGAAGTAGAAATCTTTCCATGAATTTGGTGAATCATTCTCACTAAAAATGATCACTGTAGCTGCACTATTGAGGGCGTGATCGTGACAAGAAGAACATAGAAAATTATTTTTTTTTCAAGACTTTTTTAATTCTTCATTCAAATCTCGGGCCCTAATCGACCGATTTGGACGATTTTAAATAGCAAACTTCTCAGGATGTTAGTGAATCATTTTTATTTCAACGAGTACCCTAGCTGCCGGATTGATGCCGTCATCGTGATTTCCACAGGCGGACAGACGGACATCGCTATATCAACTCCGGTTGTTATAAGGATCACAAATATATAAATTTTATGGGGTCCAAAATTTTTTTTCTAATTATTACAAACGGAATGACAAACTTATATACCCTCTGCACACTGGAGTGGAGGGTATAACAACTCTACAACAGCAACAATGACAGTCATATGTTTTTCAAATAGGAAAAAACTGTTTATGTGTTAGTTTCGGTCATTCCCCAGTATGCATTGAAATATTATTTCTCCAATGTTGTGAGAAAAGTTAAGTTCTTAAATTGATGTCAAATGTAATTCTCAACTTGGGTTGAACAATTTTTCTCCTTGTTTGCTTTCAACTTGACATCAAGTTGAGACTTAACATTTTTTCCAATCTTTGAGAAACATTTTTACTCTCAATTGGATATCCAACACTTTTCTCCACTTGAGACCAAACATTTATTCAACTTGAATACGATTTGTGTTAAGTCTGAGATATTATTTAAATATGTCATAAATAATAAATTAAATTAAAAAATGCCAAAAAAGTACAAATAAATCGATATATTTTTAATTATTTCTGCTTTTTGTCGAATTTTTCAAAAAATGTACAACTAATTAATTCATTTATTTTTAATTCTAGATTTTAAAAAATGTACATAATATGTACATTTAATGTTAAATATGTACATAGTAATGTTAAATATATAATGAAATTAAATTGAAACATTAAAAAAAGTACATTGTTTTCATTTCTAAAATTAGTATAATATGGCAATTCCGTACCTTCCATTTGATACCGATTGGAAATATTTCTTTGCTATCAAGTTGAGAATCACAAATTTCTCAATTTGATAACTATGAAAATCGCCATATAAAAAATGTGCCTTTTAAGTTGAGAAGACTATATTCGAACTATTGAGGGCATTTGAGAATTAACGTTGGAGATTTGAGAAATGTATTTGATCTCAAATGCACCTCAAGTTGATAGCAAACAAAAATGTTTATTGGGACATTTATTGTAGGGTCGTTTGCACACACACAAAAAATAGAAAATAAATTGTCAATAAGCAAAGCAAGTGGCTTCGAAATTCGATGATGCCAGTTAATCATTTTTTGTTCACGCGGAATTTATAATTGGAGGAATTTTTTTCTCGAGAAATGTATTTTCCGTGAGAAAGAAATTCCTTGAGAATATTCATAATTGGGATGAATAACTTTTAATTGGAACTTTTTAGTCAGAATAAATCATAATTCTAGTTAGATATTGGTTAATATTTAATTAGAAAAAATATTGTGGTGGCATCTACGCAATTATTTAGGCAGTCACGGAAAAATTAAATGCAAGTCTGTTTTTTTTAATATAACAAAAATGGATTTTCCCTTTAACAAAATATGGCAGAATTCTTTATAAATGAAATGCAAAATGGAAAATCAATTTTGTGCTAATTCTTAACAAAATTAATAATATATATATATATATGTATTATTATATTTATTAATATTTGTAATTTTATTTGACACAATTTCACACACAGTTTTACAGATCAACTGTTTTCAACTGATTTAGAAGTTTTCTGTTTTTGAAACAGTAGTGCCAATTTGTAACATTTTGTGATGTAATGAAAATCGCAGAATAATAAGTTAATACACAATAAAAAATATTAAATTTTTAAGTTTTATATACATATTGCAATAAAAAAAACTTTGGTAAATTTACATTGAAGATGGTCAGAAATGAATGAGAAAAAATATATAGACATTTTAGAAAAGCACATTTAATGTTAAACTTTATGCACAAAATATATGGGTTTTTGTTGTTTCGAATTTAACTGTGGCTCTAAGTGAAAAGTTTTAGACCGATCGTATATTACATCTTGAGGATCCTCACCTAATATTTTCAAATATTTTAAATTCTTTTTAACTCATTTAACCTCATTACGAAAATAGTAAAACAGTAAATATAGAAAATCCACGCACCTCAAAAAATTGTTTTCTATGAAATAAATTAAAGACATTTCATATTATACAATTTTCTTTCAAAAATGTATCAATTATTGCAAATTTGAAATTTGACATATAGTATTTGTACATATATTTGTATAGATTTCGCAGTATGAAAAGAACTATTATTTCTTTATTTAGAATATATGTAAGTATTGCTCGCAAAAAAATGCAACATCATGAATGAAACACATAGACGACTGCTGGCAGCAGCATTTGTAGTCGTATAGTCAGCTACTTGATTTTTCTGAATACGACAGCAACATATAATACAAATGCATTTTTATTTAAATATACAATTACTTTTACTTATTTAAAATGCATTAGTACAACGTAAAAATAAATAAATTAGTTTAACGCCTTTTGATTATTAATGGAATTATAGCCTTTCATTTTGCGATTTTTTTTTTAAACAAAATAAAATATTTCATAGCACTAACTTCTTTTACATATTTTGTTATATTGTCAACACTATTTTTGTTTTGTAGCCAACAAAACACACTTGCAGTTTTTTTTTCTATTTGAAGAACATATGACTGCCATTGTTGATGTTGTAGAGTTGTTTTTTTTTTTGATTTTGTTTCGTTAACTCTTTTGTATTAAAGCACCTCCAATATATGTATCCATTTTAGTTTGCAAATTCAGTATATTTATAATTTATTACTTACAGCAAAAAATAATAGAAACAATTTTATCAGTTATGCTTACGAAACTATATAAATAGACTTGAAGTTGGCTGCAAAAGCAGTAGCCTGTGTAAAGAACAAGTTAGCGACATGTAACTGTTACGTAACGTGTCAGCCTTTTTTTCACATGAAAAGTATTGGGACGTTCCGGTTACGTTCGGTAACTGTTTTAAATGATTTTCATGTAAAAAAAACAACTGACTCGTTACGGTTACGGTTAGAAAACATTGACCTTTTATATGTATTATAATGCTATGAATGCATTTATCTTTATTTTATTTTATTTATATATTCTTTTTTTTTGTATTGTATATTATTTTTTTTTATTATTACTATTTCATTTAATTATTTTTTTCTTTAAATAAATTAACACATAAAAATTTGTTTTTTAAATTATTGGTGAACTTTTACTCCCTTTATTTACTGCCTTTATATTAACTGGTAGTGTCTGCTTGTCGACAAAATTTTGGATCGATTTTTAACCCCTTTCCCGTGAGCCAATCGATCTGAAATTTTGCATGCAGGCTCGTGGCAATGACAGAAATGATCTAACAAATTTTTTTAGTGATGCCAAAACAATGGAAACTTTTAAAATTTTCTACCAGAGTTCACAAAAAAATGTACAAGGGTTTGTTTTTATTATATTATTACCAGAACGACCACAAAAACAACAAGTCCAGCTATGACAACAATGCAACATTTAGAATAACAACAGGAACAATATGGAAACATCATGTTTTTCATTTTTTTTTTAATTTTTCATAGATTTACCTGGACCTGTTCCACCGATTTTAATGATTTTTGAAGTAGAAATCTTCCCATGAATTTGGTGAATCATTCTCACTAAAAATTATCACCCTAGCTATCCTATTGAGGGCGTGATCGTGACAAGAACAACATAGAAAATTATATTTTTTCAAGACTTTTTTTAGTTCTTCATTCAAATCTCGGGCCCTAATCGACCGATTTGGACGATTTTAAATAGCAAACTTTTCAGGATGTTAATGAATCATTTTTTATGCCAACGAGCACCCTAGCTGCCCGATTGATGCCGTCATCGTGATTTCCACAGACGGACAGACGGACAGACGGACAGACGGACAGACGGACAGACGGACAGACGGACATCGCTATATCAACTCCGGTTGTTATAAGGATCACAAATATATATATTTTATGGGGTCCAAATTTTTTTTTCTAATTATTACAAACGGAATGACAAACTTATATATACCCTCTGCACACTGGAGTGGAGGGTATAAAAATGTATCATCAACAGTATTATCCCTATTGTCCACCCGTGATCAACTCTAATAACACAGTGCAACAGTGAAAAAGTACACAAACTTGACGCTATAGGTTTGATTCCACCGATGTGTAATAAAATCCTATACTCAGTTTGGCGAGATTTGTGACCAATTTTTTTTATGTGAAAAATCCATACGCGCTGGGGGGTAAAATTTCTATTACATAATACAATCACAAAAAAAGCGTAACACAAAATCGGTATGACTTATCATTGTATTGTATGAAAAAAAAAATAAAAAAGAAATATAAAAAATTAAAAATAAAAAATAAGCAATAAAAAATTAAAAATGAAAAATAAAAAATAAGAATTAAAAAAGAAAACTGAAATATGGAAAATGAAATATAAAAATGAAAAATTAAAAATGAAAAATTAAAAAATTAAAAAAAAAAAAAGAAAAATAATAAATGAAAAATTAAAAATGAAAAATTAAAAAATTAAAAAAAAAAGAAAAATAATAAATGAAAAATTAAAAATTAAAAATGAGAAATGAAAATGAAAAATGAAAAATAAAAAATTTAAAATGAACAAGTAAGAAAATTATAGTCGGTCTAGACCGACTATATGATACCCTATACCATGCGTTTAGAAACCCTATCTCTTAGGTCCAACTAACTGGACATAGAAAATAAGCAAAAACCAAATTTGAGTGGGATTTTTATAATTTTTTTTGGCTGCAGATATGAAAAAGTTCATATCGGATGCTATATCTATATGGGAACTAGGTCCAAAAATGGACCGATCCTGACCATGGTTGGTAACGTCTCTTGTATTTTGCAAAAACATATACAAACAAAATTTGAGAAGAATCAATGCAATATTTTTGTTTTTTAATAGATTTAAGTGAATATCGGGAAGCAGCTCTATATGGCGCCAAAGGGATCATTTTTGGACTACCCATTAATGGATGTAATGAATGCATACAAACCCAATTTGAGTAAGATCTATATGACAATTTGGATCTTATGGCAATTTATGTCGATTTCATATGGGTAATTTGTATGGGGGCTAGGTCTGAACATGGACCGATTCTCACCAATTTCAATAGCGTTCATCCCATGGCCGACAAAAGCTTATGTACCAAATTTCATCAAAATACATTCAGTTTGATTACAAGCTTTACATGGACACACAGACGGACGGACGGACGGACATTGTTAAATCAACTCAGAAAGTGATTCTGATTCGATCGGTATAATTAAAGATGGGTCTAGGTCAAATATTTTTGGTTGTTACAAACAGCTGCACAAAGTCATTATACCCAAACCACATAGTGGTATAGGGTATAAAAATGAAAAAAACGAAAAACGAAAAACGAAAAAAAAAATAAAAATTAACCAGTTGAAATAATATCTGTGGTCACAAGCATTAACCGCCTAAGTGGAAAATCATGCTTTCGAGAAAAATAACTTTTTATATAAATGTAATGAGGCTTCATTAGACTTAGGTCAGTATATTTTGATTAATAACTTTTACATAAATAGTGTTAGAGAAACCCAAATCGTCGAATATCATGCTTTTGAGAACAATAACTTTGACTTAGGGCAGCACGATTTTAATAATAACTTTTTAGTAAACAGTGATAGAGAAATGGGGATTTCACAAAATATAAAACGTTTTTAGTAGAATATGATAGCATACATAACTCAAATCATTCTTAAGTCGACTTAGGCGGTTATCGCTTGTGACCACAGATATAATAAATATTTGTATATTAGCAGAGCCCCTTCAGTTGATTGCTATAAGTGATACATAGATGACGCTTTCTGTTTGATTTTAAAAAAGTGCCATAAAAAATCTTTGGTAACTAGATGTTTACACATCTCCGCTGTGATCGGATGATCCTTTTCATACTATTTTTTTTTTTTTTTAAGTTTTATCCACAAATTCACAATTTCTTCAGATATTTTAGCATGACTTTTATCTTTACATCTTTACTTCGCTTGGTAAGACGTAAAACTTTCCAATAACATCTTTCTGCTTTGGCATTTGCTTAAAGTATGATAATGATATTTAAACGTTTGGTATTTCTCGACATTTTATCAAACTTACACTTCCACAGCGATTTTACTTTTTTTAATTTAATTTTAGTTTTAAAAATACAATAATAATAAATCACAAGCGTAAAAGTATAAAAGGTATAAAAATGACATATGTACATTTCAATACCTCTCTAGATACTAAAGTAAAAATTTCAATCGTGTTATAAACTTTCTTTCCCGGTATGATTTTAAATAGTGACATCAAAAAATTCTAATTCCAAACTTCATGGAATTTGGTGTGGAACCTTTTTTATCGAACGCGTAAAAGTAAAAACACAAATATTCATATTTTTCCATCGACTATTAAATTAAACCTGGACAGGCAAATTTGTATATTTTCAAAAAATGCCAAAAGTTATATCCCTACTGCACATACTACCGCAATGTAGAAAAAAACAACTCTACAATTTTATATATATATATATTTTTTTTTTTTTTGTAAGGACACCTTAAAGTTAAGCTGGGATACAAAAACAAAATCTACAAATAAAGAAGTCTCAATTTTAGCAAATTTACACAAACGAAAAATATGGTATATTGGATTTTGAGTCGGTCATATCCCTCCAATGATCATTAGAAATTTAACATTAGAACGTGTTGAACGTGCGGAACCTCTAGTTTTTTTTTTTTGGAAAACCATTTCAGTTTATTATTCGTTTTTTCACGGAAAACTTCCTGTTACAAGCAACACCTTTTTTCTGGCCGCAATATCAGAGTGTCCCATTTGTGACAAAGGGGTGGCGTAGGTGGTCATGGCAAAGGATAATTGGTATTTTTTAAATTGACAAAATTTTATGCATTTCAAATAAACAGACAAGATGATGCAAATGTAAACATGTTTATACAAACAGGAAGTAGTTCAATGCTTTTTCGCCACCAACATTTAATAAAAACGGTGATAATATTAAAGGCTTTAAAAAAAATTTAGTTTCAGCGATGTGTGTATTTGCAGTTTTTTCATGATGTAGGCTTATATAGATTTTCAGCAAGCGCATGAATATTATTATGATTTGGAAATATTTACGTATTATACGACCTAGGAGGAGCGACGTTGTAAGGGATTTTTTTTTCAGTACGAATTAGTATTCGGAATCTTTACATATACTAAATAGAACGATATGTACAATTTTTGGCTGAGCAAAAAATTTGTTAAAAGTTTAATTATCATCAATTTGTATATCAATTTAGTTTTTACACTTAATTTTCGCACAAATGAAATAAGATATAATTGGACAGCTTGTTTTTTTTTTTATTTTGTATTATTATTATTTTATTTATATATTTTTTTGCTAATGAGAAAACACTGTTTTTAAACTCATATGTACATATTTGCTTTAGACAAACAGGCTCCATGTGTCGCACTCACCACTTGACCATATGTGGCCAAAAAATTAATACATGAACAGAAGCTTTTAAACTTTTTTCCAAATTTTTTTAATCAAAATTGTTTTGTGGCCGAAGAGGAATATACTTATTAATTAAAGAAAGCTTTAAAAAACTAAAAAATTAAAATATCTGTGAAAAAGTTTATAAAGTTTAAAAAGTTGATAAATTTTATAACTATCATTTTAAAACTTGTATTTTTATTAATTTTAAAGTTTAGTGTTGAATTTATGTATCAACATTCTATAATGAAAAGGGCTAAGCATAATTTTAAAACTTGTCCGAATTATCAAAAATTTAACTTTAGTGGTGAGATGCACATTGTTTAGTCATAACAAATTAATGTACATAGATATATAGTTAATATAGATAAATTGCCAGCTTATACTTGATCTGCCAAACAAAAAGTACCTGGAATTTATCAATAAAACTGAAGATATTTGTTTTAATAAACAAAATTTATTTTGACTTTATACACATTTTCCAATGAAGAACAAAGTCGTTGAACCATCTTTTAAACGCAAGTTAAACTTTGCAGCGAATTTATGTGACGTCGTGCTGATATTTGTGACTGTCAAAATTATTTGAGCTGCACTCATCTTTTAATATACCGATAGACTAAGAATCTTTTCTGTTTGCCGGTCTGCCTGTCTGTCCGTCTGTCCGTCTGTGTGTCCATGAAAACCTTGTAATCAAACTAAAAGTCGCATATATTTTGATGAAATTCAGTACATAAGCTTTTATCGAGAATAAAATGAACGCTATTGAAACTACTGAAAGTCGGTGCATGTTCAGACCTAGCCAAATAACCGCTATCAGAGCGTATGATTCAGATTATAATATATATAAAAGTTAACACCTTGTACGTTCCCAATCTACCCTTTACACTACATTCTGGCTGTACGCGATATTTTGCCTCAGCAAATGCCACAGGCAGCACGTGTTGCAGTTAACACCTCGCGCATTAGCAGTTTGTCTACCAATATGACATTCTCAGCAAATACCACGATGGCACATGTAGAATATGACACCCATATTTTGCACACACACATTAAATTAAGCTAGGCTAATCAAAATTGTAATTTTATTTTAAGTCATATTTACATTGAAAAGAATTCAAGGGCAGTTCAATTCTGGGAACGAATACGTTTAAGTCAATAAATCAACTTCAAAAAATAATACTAAAAAATTTAATTGTCTTAAATTAGAAAAGGTGAGTGTGGCCCCATAGGTGGCCCAACTGTTATAATTTTTTGGTATATGTGCGTCAAATATACCCACTAATCAGTAGTTCAAAAACAACACCTATATGACTAATCATCATATAAAGCTGATTCCTGATCTTCACTTCAATCTATCAAAAAAAAAAAAAAAAAAAACTAAAACATTGCAGGGATTGTTCAAATGTGGTTTATATATGAGAAAAGTAAGTCCTCACCGGCCCATTTTTTACCTAGTCACCATGTGAAAATAACAGCAGATATGAACGTTTTCATATCTGCGCGGCACAAGTTAATAACAAAAATACTACAATTTTGTTTATGCTAATATTTTATATCTAGTTATTACCTCTGCAAAGTTGGATCCAAGAGCAAAGTTGGATCTCGAAAGCATAGTATAGTCGATCTAGATGGACAAAAGTTTTCATTCCTGTTAATTGTTTCTATTGAGACAAAAGGTTTTCCACGGAATGCAAATTTAAGTTTTAGGAAAAGAGACAACCCGCGGGGTCCATATCCGGCGAATAGGGTGATATTTTTTGTGGTCTGGATCAAAAATTCATACACGAGTAGTGAATTTTTTGCTGGTGCATTACTGCATAATGCAAAATTCCACAATTATCTAGCCTGCTCAGAATCGGGCTATTCTCAACGTTTGTTACTCCGTAAGGAATTCTGATTGCATGACATCATGCTAGTCGAAGAAAACAGTCAACATGACTTTGATTATTTTGGCTCAAGATGTACGCCTTTCGCCTTTCGAATGCATGTTGTTTAGTTTCCAAAATGATAATTATTCGACGCCTCGCCCACAACTGAAATTTTTCTTCCCAAAATGTCTGCAGCTTTTAGTGTTCTTATTGAAGAAAATCGGAGAAATAGTTTTAAAAAAAACTTAATTTCTTTCCATTTTTAGATCTAAAATAACTGTCAGAAGTTTCGGTAGTGGCACGAGCACACAATTCAACAAAATTCATTAGCGATTTCTTCTAATAACAATCCAAGGTCCGTAGAACCCTTATCACTAATCCGCGTACTAAACGTCTAGACGCGTCTTTAAACCTCAATAAAATGTAAACTGTTGCTCGCATCGCTTCAAAACCAAGTTTAATCGATTCAGCGCACTTTTTTCTTGGAATGCACGTAACGTTCGAGTATTCAACCCAAACAACACTAGTCTTCATAAATAGAAGACTTAAGATGTATATTTTCTTAAGAAGGTAAAATTTCAACTTACCCTTTTCTTAAAAAGGTACCATTTCATAAAAAATGCCTTTTTAGAAAGTACAATTTCTTTAAAAATTAAATTATCTTGAAAAATAAAATTTTCTTAAAAAGTAAATTTTCTTAAAAAAAAATAATATTTCTTACTTTAAATTAGAAAAGTACATTTTCTTAAATAAAATACCTTTTCTCAAAAAAGGAGCTTTTCTTAAAAAAGTACATTTTCTTAAAAAAGTACATTTTCTTAAAAAGTACTTTTTTTAATAAAGTACCTTTTCTTAAAAAGGTATAAGTAAAATTTCTTAAAAAATACCTTTTCTTAAAAAAGTACATTTTCTTAAGTAAAATTTCTTTAATATGTACATCTTCTTAATAGAATACGTTTTCTCAAAAATTTAACTTCTCTTAAAAAAGGTACAATTAAAAAAAATCATCTCAATTAGTTTTTATGCCCTATACCACTATGTGGTGTGGGTATAATGACTTTGTGCTGCTGTTTGTAACTACCAAAAATATTTGACCCAGATCCATCTTTTATTATACCAATCGATTTTCTGAGTCAATTTAGCTATGTCCGTCTGTCCGTCTGAGAAAAGGTGAGGGGGCCATGCGTGAAATCAATGAGTGGGGGAACAGTGTCGGTGTTGAAGTGTCGAGGGAAAAGACCGTTACCATGCTGCTTAAAGGCAGCTTATCGCAGGCTCGCCCACCTGTAGTTCGATCTGGCAATGCCAGCATTCGATATGTGACTCAGGTTAGGTATTTGGGCATAACCATGGGCGAAAGAATGAACTTTCTAGTTCATCTTTCGACACTGAAGGAAAAGTTGACGACAGTTGTGGGAGGAGTCAGACGCATCCTTAGGAATGACTGGGGTCTTAGCAGGAGAGCTGTCCGTACCATATATAGTGATCTGTTTGTTGCTTGTGCAACATTCGGCTCATCTGTATGGTACGGCACCGCTCTGTCTGCTATGGGCAAGAAACGAATCTTGTCTTGTCAGAGAGTGGCAATGCTGGCTTGCATGCCAGTTTCGACAGATGCTCTTCAAGTTTTGTTAGGTGCACCTCCCCTTGACTTGGAGGTGGTACGTCGTGGTATCATTTTCAAGGTTAAGAAGAGACTGCCACTATCAGGGCATGATTGGATAACTTCGACTGAAATCGCTGATTTAGAATTGAGGCAGGTGAAACTCCTGTTGGACGAGCATCTTCTTTCAAGATGGCGTTCAGTTTGGACTGAGACTGATAAGGAGCGAACAGCGTACCAATTTATTAAGGACGTGACCTTCGTGAGAGACCGCCCGGACTTTGGCTTCGGCCTTAGTCTGGGCTTTTTACTGACTGGGCATGGCTCCTTGAATGCTTTTCTGCATAAGAGGGGCCTGTCCGATACGCCGGCCTGTAGGTGTGGGGAAGGGCCGGAGGACGTCGTACATGTTTTGACCGGGCGTTCACTTTATAGTGATATTAGGAGTTTGGATAGGATGGGGATTTTACGAACGGCGATAGGATGGGATTTTAGTAGGGCATTAGAGGACGGGCGGACTGTTAGGAATTTAGGTGAATACGCAAGGGGCGTATTCAATCGTAGGAGAACTGGACGTTTAGTATAGGTGGCCTCTGATGCGGGCATCCGTGGTGGTGCTTAACTGCCAATGGGTGGTCGCTCCAGTAGTGCACATCGTCGTGCCTGGATCACAGATATGAGTATGACTGTTGGCGGGGGCTGATACATCGGTATCTGTCCCTCCACAGCGGTGCACCGTCTTCGACTCCCTCCTTGCTGTTTGCTGTTGTTGCTGCTACCTGCTGTTCCTGCGCGTTTCTTCTATCGTTTTATGTGTTTTTGTGTGTCGAGTTTCCGTGGTTATTGTTGTGCGTTGTTGTTTTGCTGCTATTGAGGGGGCACATGCTTACTCTGTATGCGGCTGTTCATTGTCGTGTGTTTGTCTTTTTATGTCTATATGTTTGTTGTCTAGGGCCACCAGTCTCGAACTGTTTGGAGTTCAACTGGTAGTAGCTTCGGCTACGAAGCCTGACCGGAGGCTTTATTCTGGTACCACGGGTGTCAGGAGCCCCTGGAATTTATTCCAGCCTGGCAGTGGTACGGCCCCGTATGGGAGCATCGTGGTGGCTGTGATTTAGACCCAAACCGCGGGGAGAGCGCAAGCTCGGTATGGAGTTGCATTGCAACCGGGTGCCGTGACCCATAGATCGGTAGGAGTTTTAGATAGTACTCCGCTCCTCATCCAAGGGGGAGGTCATGTCCAAATGCATGCCTCAAATTGGTACTCGTACTGCGAGGGCGCCGGTGGACGCATAGTTTCCATCCGGTGTTAAGAGCACCGAGAGGTCGGACCATTACGGTAGGTACTCACGCTAATCTTGAACACATCTGTCCGTCTGTCCGTCTGTGTGTCCATGTAAACCATGTAATCAAACTACAGGTCGCAAATATGAATATATTTTGATGAATTTTGGTATGTAATATTTCATAGGCTATAGGATGAACGCTATTGAAAATGGTGAATGTGGTCCCCATACAAATGATCCCTACGAAATCAACATAAATTGCCATAAGATCCAAATTATCATATAGATCTCAGACAAATTGGGTTTGTATATCCATTAATTAGTAGTCCAAAAATAATCTCTATAGGACAATTCTTAGTCATATGCCCCATATAGAGCTACTTCCCGATCTAAGTGATGATCAAAAAACAAAAATATTGCACAACTTTTTCTCAAATTTGGCTTGTATATATTTTTCAAAATATAAGTGACTTTACAAAATATGGTCAGGATCGGTCCATTTTTCGACCTAGTCCCCATATAAATATAGCATCCTATACGAACTTTTCGATATCTGCAGCCAAAAAATTAATAACAATGCCACTCAAATTTGGTTTATGCTTATTTTCTATATCGAATTAGTTGGAACGAAGAGATAGGATCCCTAAAACATGGTATAATTTCTTACTTGTTTATTAATACAAAAACCAAATTGCATGAAACATTGTTTCACCTTTTGACTTGTTACTCTTATATGAAACAAAAATGCAATTCTATCTTCAATTCCAACAAAATCACTCTAATCTAACGGGACTAGGGGCAGATAAACCAAAAATAAAAACTGGATTAATACGGTTATGAAGAATATATATATTTTTTCATATTTCTCGAACGAAATCATTTAGTTCTTTTTTTTACTTATATGTATATATGTGGTCACAAGAGATAACCGCCTAAGTCGACTTAAGAACGATTTGATTTATGTATGCTATCATATTCTACTAACAACACTTTAGATTTAAGTGAAATCCTCATTGCTCAAACACTATCTCTTAAAAAGATATCAATAAGAATACATGTACTGACATAAGTCGAATGCATGATTTTCGACTTTGGCGGTTAATGCTTGTGACCACTGATATAGTAAAGAAAGAACAAAATATACAATGGAAAAATTACACTTGGATATCACAAATTGAACAAAAGTTATTAAAACAGTTTTTAAAATATTCAATTTTATATCCACTTTAGTCCACTACTGTATATATATGGGGGATTTCATGTCAAGTGCACCAACTTTTGAAACCGATGTCTTCCGATCGGGATGAAATTTGCAGCAAGGTTAGTCCTATTGGATAGTAGTTTAGACACAATTTTTCAACAAGATCGGTCCAGATCTCTCTGAGTTAGAGGGGATTAAAATTTGACATTTTGGCCAAACAGGTGTTTTTGTCTCATCCATGTAACTTATTGCCTATTGTTCTTAGAAAATTTTCTTCTAAAGAGTTTAGATAGCTATTTCTTCAATATTTCGGAAAAAATACTTTAAAAAAAAAAAAAAATTTAGACTTTTTTTTTGCTAAATTAAAGCATTTTTTGCCTTTTTTTCAAAAAGGGCATTTCTTTTTTTCATAAGAAAGCTTAGGATTTTTCCTTTAAGAGCTTTTTGGTCGCTTAGTGGGATGGGAGTGGGATATCTATCAAAATAAATGTTTTGTAACTCAAGTCAACGGTTTTTCAATTTTTCACAAATGCACTATTTTGAATTTTTTTCTATTTGTGTGTAAAACCTTACAAATAAAACTTATACTGAAAAACTAGACAAATTTACCTAACTAAAATTTTATACCCTCGATAGTGTAATACCCAGAATATGTTAACCTCAGGAAAAAAAATCGCTTTTTTTTCTATAGAATTGTTGAAAAATTATTATTTTTTATTTATTTTTAGTAATAATTAAATTAATGTATAATAATAATATTAAAAATAAAAAGATAAATAATTTATTAAAATTTAATCTTAATTGCATTATATCCATTTATATCATAACTATTTTTATACTTAATTTATTGTAGCTGATGAAGTATTTAAGTCTTGTAAATTTTTAAATACCCAGTCTTTCATCCAGCTTTTTTGTCGCCTTTATTTACTGCGTTTTTTTGTCAATCCTTTCTTGGCGTTACGGTTCAGCTGTTGATTTCGCTGCTGGTTTATTTGTTGGCTTTGGAAAGAAATCGCATTGAATAGAAGCAGAAAACTTTTTCAACTTGAGTCTTCCATCGACAAGCGGTATAAAAGCATGGTATTGAGCGGTGCCACCGATTGTTATCGCAGCATCGAATCTGCTCTTCAGTGTTTTCAATGTTTCCTGGTGTCCTCTTTGCTACTAAAAACTATTCTAGTTTCTTTACAATAACTCTTTGCCAAATGGGATAAAGCAGTCGCATCTAAGATGCGATCTTGATGAGAGCACTGGAGGCTATACTTCGCTGCATTTCTTTTAAGGTTTGCTCCAATACCATCACATGCTCCTTTACCATGAGCAGTAGAATGAAAATGCCACTCAGCTGGCATTCCAAAATCTTTTTCATGGGCCATAAGATTTGCCAAGCTACCTTTGTTTTTAAAATGTTGACGAGCTCCGTCCGAAACGTAGTATACCTTCTTTACTGTAAATTTAGATTTTAGAAATTTTAGCATTCTCTTCTGGTACTCATAAACTGCAACGGTATCATGTTTTAAATCGTCGGATATGATTGCCATACTTTTGTGTTCCAGTTTTTCATCTTTCATGTAGTCAATAACTACTGTGAATATAGTTGCTTGGTCGTTATGGAAGTGGAATGCTTGTATGGCATCCTGAATAATATATTTATAGTTTTCTGCGAAATCATATGAAATAACGAATTCACCAGACTTTAAATGTATCTTCAAATCCTTGAAGAATGACCATTGCTCTTTGACTAAAAAGTCATGGTTTCTCAAGTTTAGCAATCCTGTACACATTTCTTCCACAAAATCATCCACATTTAAAATGATTGTTTTCAATGTGCATCTGTCAGTCTGAATCCAAGAATCAAATTTGACCTCCTCTATATATTCTCGATCTAAAGAGTTGATTAAATTTTCTTTGACGAATGTGTTTTTCGGGCAATTGGTACATTCACCTAAGTGGCAAGAAGTTGTTGCATTAGGACACATAGTCAATTTAAGGCAATCGCGGTAATCGTGTAAATCTTCTGCCGAATCATCTGTTAAATACTTTAAGTTGATTTCCTTCAACATCAGTTTAACATTTTCATGGTAAATGCAAACGCATACTGTGTGAGTTCCGCTGCTTTCTGCCAAAACGCAATGCTTTGGCCTCATTTGGGTTAATTTCGTGAAGCCAATTCTAACATCCTCGTGTTCAGATTGAAATGTTGCAAATAACTCTTTCAGGTTACAGATAACCATTCTCTTCTGTTATGTTATGAAGGTATGTTACATACCTTCGGAAAGGTTAATTTGTCCAGTTTCTCAGTATAAGTTTTATTTGTAAGGTTTTTCACACAAATAGGAAAAAATTCAAAATAGTGCATTTATGAAAAATTGAAAAACCGTTGTCTTGAGTTACAAAACATTTATTTTGATAGATATCCCACTCCCATCCCACTAAGCGACCAAAAAGCTCTTAAAGGAAAAATCCTAAGCTTATGAAAAAAAAAAAATTAAAAAAATGCCCTTTTTGAAATAAAAGGCAAAAAATGCTGTAATTTAGCAAAAAAAAAAAAAAATCTAAAATTTTTTTTTAAAGTATTTTTCTCCGAAATATTGAAGAAATAGCTATCTAAACTATTTGGGAGAAAATTTTCTAAGAACAATAGGTAATAAGTTACATGGATGAGAAAAACACCTGTTTGGCCAAAATGTCAAATTTTGATCCCCTCTAACTCAGAGAGATCTGGACCGATCTTATTGAAAAATTGTGTCTAAACTGCTATCCAATAGGACTAACCTTGGTGCAAATTTCATCCCGATCGGAAGACATCGGTTTCAAAAGTTGGTGCACTTGACATGAAACCCCCCATATATATAATTTGAACCCCTAGCTATTTAATTAGGTATTTAACCTCTTAGTTTTTTCTTTTCTACTTTTTGTTTTGAATCAGCCAGTGGGATTTGTAAGATCTACAAACGTTTTACTTTTCCAAAACATTTTAAACAGATAATTCAACTTGTTTCAACACTAAAGTTTAAATACACAAAAATTAAGGTTTTTATTAATATTCTACGACAGGCAGATGTTCTTTGAAACCGTATTGTAAAAATCTCAATATTTACTTACCTGTAAGCATTGCAACATTTATTGTAAATACCTTAACATGGCGTTCAGATTTTCTCTATTTCTATTTTGAATTTTCTCTAGCTCTAATAAAACCAGTATAAAACTGTACGTTGCAATATTCATAGAAATGAAATTTGTTGTTATTGTATTTTTTCATTTTTTGAAATTGAATACACTCGTTCATAGTAACAACTATAAATAAATTTCAAATGCCTACAATGTTAACGAAATCCAATAACTTTTCTAGTTCTATTTTTCAAAAATAAGAAGACAAAAATTGGAATATCACTTGGGGAATGAATGTCAAATAGTATGACAGTTTTAATTTTTAGACAGTTGTCAGATGAGACTACCAAAAGGACATGTAGAGGATGGAGTGGGGTAGTAAAATAAAAGAAACAGAAAGAGTAGATAGAATTTGCTTAACCATAAATCGCAATATTACCAAAAAAATTCAAACAAAAAAATGTGAAGAACCAAAAAAGCAGTGACAACATTTTGAACTATACCATTTACATTCTCACTCCCATACATACACGTGCAAACATACTCGTACATACAACATGAATAGGTATGCCCACATACAATTGGAGTGCGAAAAAGCAATATCCTCAAAGCGCCTATAGAATCAACAGAGCATGATGGAATAGCATCATAAAAGTAAAAATGGTCAGAGGTTTAATGAATAAATTCTTTAAAAAATCATATATATGCTCTTGACAAAAGTTCGACTCTCTGCCTTGTTAATGACAAAGATCGGTGGTAATTTGATTAAATTTTAATAGTATTTATAACTAGCAATTTTTATGTTAAAACAATCTGAAAATGATTTAGTGTATAAACACAAGCAGAACGTTATTTATTTATTTATATAAAGTCTATGGAATTACAAATGTCATTACCGACAAATATATTTAGTGTATAAAATACATATGTATAATAAATAAAATAATGACGATTTATTTATTTAGATATAGAATAATTTTACGTTTCAAAGATTCTTTATTTTCGGACAAATCTATGATGTGGAAAATTCCATTAAATTGCTCACATAACCGGCGGAAATAATTAATATTTAAGAGCTTAGAGTTTCTTGTCGGTCTTGATGGTATATTAATTTGAATTCTACTTAACAAGTAATTGGAGTCAATGTCGACATGGAATAAACTGAGTAGAAAGGAAATACTAAGCATTGTTCTACGACTTTTCAGGGTCGGTGAATTGATTAGCGCAAGTATGTATTCATAAGAGGGTAATGCGCGGAAGTTCCAACCAAGTCCACGTAGACAGAATAACAGAAATTGTTTCTGGGCAGATTCGACGAAATTTATATGAATAATGTAACACGGATCCCATATTATAGAACCATATTCCAGGATGGGACGAACCAGGGATGTATGTTTGGTTACATATGGATCAGAAAATTCTTTATACCATCGCTTCATAAATCCAAGATGCGATGTGTTATATCTGTGGTTTTCTGGAATGAACACGTATGTCCATTTTTGTCAGTTTTGAATTAATGATGCCAAATATATTAATTTTTAACGCTCTTTAATTGTGTTCAATTTTTTTTTTTTTTTTAATGTTGCCCATTTCTGAGTTTTTTCTTTAAATAACGACGTAACTTAAATGTTTATTAAATTAATTTGCAGCACTAACGACGTACATCAACCTACGTTTGATCGCTGACAAATTATTTTCTCAGAAAACAACACATATTAATGAAAAAAAAAATGCAAAATAATTTTGGATTATTTTTCAGTTTATTACCACTTATAAAAACTTGTGTGTTTATTTATGTTATTTTTTGTCACTATTAATCTTGATACGTTGTTATTCTAAAGTCCCGTTAACTTTTTGTTGACGAACAAAAAGATCCATTTTTTAAGCAACAACAACTTATGTCTACATGGTAGTAGTTTTCTTTTTTCAAAGAAAACGACGTTTGTCGACATAAGTTGTTTTATTTGCACACACTTTAAGTGTAATTTACATACTGTTTTTCGTCCTTCTCTAGGATCTATTCCTCTGAAGATTTTTGACTCAAAATTTTATATAAAGTATTTATTGCCCATGTTCTAAAAACTTTATATCGAGCCCATAATTTCAAATATAACGTTTTTTGGCTCCTCTGAACATTTATATTTTCTGACATACGCGGTTATTCTAGAAAACCACAGATATGTTAAACAGACACTATAGTTCGTAAAGAGGTGCCGCACAGTGGACCATTACACGAGAAGGCGGTAAAAAATCCATAACTTTTGATTGGATTAGAATTTTGATATGAGGGTTTTTTATACTCTATACCACTATGTGGTTTGGGTATAATGACTTTGAGCTGCTGTTTGTAACTATCAAAAATAATTGACCTAGACCAATCTTTTATTATACCGATCGGATCAGAATCAATTTCTGAGTCGATTTAGCGATGTCCGTCCGTCCGCCTGTGTGTCCATGTAAACATTGTAATCAAACTACAGGTCGCAAATATGAATATATTTTGATGAAATATGGTACATAAGCTTTCATCGGTCATAGGATGAACGCTATTGAAATTGGTGAAATTCGGTCCATGTTCAGACCTAGTCCCCATCCATACAAATGACTCCTATGAAATCGACATAAATTGCCATAAGATCCAAATTATCACTTAGATATCAGTCAAATTGGGTTTGTATGTGTTCATTATATGCATTAACCAAATAGAATCCCTATAGGACAATTCTTAGTCATAGGCCCCATATAGGGATGCTTCCCGATCTTCACCTAAATCTATAAAAAAACAAAAATATTACACAGATTTTTCTCAAGTTTGGTTTGTATATATTTTTTCAAAATATAAGTGACTATGGTCAGGATCGGTCCATTTTTCAACCTAGTCCCCATTTAAAAATAGCATCCGATATGAACTTTTTCATATCTGCAGCCAAAAAATTAATAACAATGCCACTCAAATTTAGTTTATGCTTATTTTCTATATCAAATTAGTTGGACCGAAGAGATAGGGTCTCTAAACCATGGTATAGGGTATCCTATAGTCGGTCTAGACCGACTATAATTTTTTATTTTTTTGGTAGGTGGGGACTTTAGCCTTTAAATTTTGCTATAGAACGTAAATATCGACCGATAATAAAAAAAAGTTATGGAGGGTTTAAAATACATTTTCTTTTTTAGTTGAATTTTAGTACAAAAGTGAAATGTGAAAAGGTTAAAAAAGGTTTTTGTTTTATATAATGTCTTATTTTTTTCAGTTAATTTTACAACTAATACTATTTAAAAATTTTTTAAGTTAAATTTTGTCAGAAAATGCCAAACTTTGGCCCCCGTAAACTTTTTACTCCTAATGTTCACAAGGGCCAAAGGTTGGCTTTTGTTTTTGAAAAAGCCCGAGTAAAAATATAATTTATTAAGCATCGAATGTAAAAGTTACCTGATATTGGTTCAAGAGAGAGAGAACTTTCAATGAAAAAGTCGTATGTTTTTACTTTAGCTAAATATTTTTTTTATTGTCATTTTAAATATTTCAATATCAATTTTTATTGTAAATTTATAATATACGTAAATTTTTAAACCAAGAAAAATTGTTAACTTATTGTTAGTGTACTAAAGAACTACTTTAAATCAAACAATTTTAGTAAATATTTCTTCTAAATAGCCTTGATTTTCATCTTCTAGAAGTTGTTTAGCTTCTTTGCCTAATCCAATAGAGGTAGTTTTCCATTTTTGTCGAATGTTGGACATATATGGATCTAAAGTGCACAACAAAATAGTGATAAGGTTTTCATTAGTGCAACATCTGGACATTTTTCTTGTGTTGTTCTCGCGAAAGAATTTGTAGTCTTTGTTCATTTTTCTTGCGCTTCTTCCGATTGATCTCCTATTGGTAGCATGTTGTTTTGAATTATTTGTTCCCCATGGTAGAAAATTTTATGAACTGTGGATGGCATATATATCCAAGAGTAATTTTCGTTATAAAGTATAGCTGTTTTATTGGCGTAATCTCCATATTTTTTTTTTGCATTTAGCATTCTGCTGCATGCTAGAACTTGTAATATGATTTTGAATCGTCGTCTTATTATTTCATGATCTACACCTGCGAAAGATGCTGCAGTTTCTGGATCTTAAAAAAATCTCATTGCAGTATTTTCATCATTTGAGTTTCCTTCTCCTTGACTTGGTTGGTCGATTGTGAGGCCTAGCTGTAGATATTTTTCGTGAATTTTTTTTTTGCTTTCTTTTTTCTTCATTTTCTTTGTTTTTCTCACTGTTTCGCCTAACGGACCAAATTCCAAATCACAACCTAATTTAAGAATATGATTCATAAAAAGTATTCTAGCATGATGAGGGGACATTCCAAATTCGTAGGCTTCCTTAAAACTATCGTCTTCTGGTGGGGGTTGGCTTAATGGACTTGATGTCTTTTGGCATATAATGCAGCTTGACGATGACTTTGTCTCGGTTAAGGCTTGTGCAACTTTTCCATCAATCATTGTGAGACACATTTTAAATTTTACTTCAATGTCTTGATCATCAAATTTAAATATTACTGGTTGAAGTTCTTTATCTATTATTTTTTGAACTTCTGCAGTTATGACATTTTTGGTTTCCTCTTGGAATGCAAATTTTATTGGTCTACAATACTTTGTTGAAGAAGGAATTTCATTTTTCCATCCATCAATTTATGTTGCTCTACTAGTTGACGGCACTAAGCCGCTATAAATTTTTGTTTAGCGCAATGGAACGAAAGATACCATAAATTAATTAGCATCTGATAAATTTTCGGCGTTAAATTGCTTGTATTGTTTCTGACCAGAGCATCCATCACATTCCCATTTAAAAATTAAAGTAATGCTACCATTTTCAATTTTTTTAAATGATCAGTATCAAGCGTATCAAGCAATCGTTCTGCACTATGTTCAAGGAGATCTTGCAATTTGATTTCTGCTGAACTTGAAGTGATCCTAATAGCAGATTGTGAAGGTAAGCATTCTTTTTTGGCAGAAACTAAATCTCGATACTCTGGAAAAATCCGACAATTATTTTCATTAGTTCGCTTCCGCAATTCCATAAATCGATTTGTGGTCAACTCCAAATCCAAAAATAGAGCGAACGCTTCTTTTGGAGAAAATTTCTTATCTTCAATTGATGTAGGAATACTTTTCAAAATCCTCTTTGTGCGCCTTCGGCTAGCTTCTACTATTTTTTTAATTCTTTCAATTTCATTTTTCTTATTTTGTGTTGGTTGAATTTGGTTTAAAAATTAATCCTTAATAATTCGTTAACAAATTTCTTCATTTCATCCGTCAATTGGTTTTGCTGGTCGAGCCTTTTTTCCACTTTCGTTGGCAGTTGCAGATGAACTCTCAAAAATAAGTTCCTTTAACAACCAGTCTTGATGACGTTTCTACATCTTTGCCTTGCTATGAGAGCATTCAATTTACCGTCGCTTCACATTTGATGCAAAATTTTTAATTTTTTCTTTGTGTATTTCAATTTCTTGCAGGTTACAATTCTTAAAGAAATGGTTGCTCAATATGTGCAAAACTATATCGTCAATATCTTTTTTTTTTTTTTTGAACATAAATATCAGCGAGATCTCTATAACAGTACTTAGCAATTATTCAAATTGTAATGAATAATAATTGTGGAAACATTATTATAAACTAGCCGATTCCAGCCCTTGAAATTCGAATGCAAATTCTAGGAAATTTTATTTTTTCATTAAGTTAAGACCCATTAATTTAGCCAATCATTAATTTAGCCAATTCACAAATCAAAACATTTTTATTACAAACAAATTAACAAATTTAATAAACACACACATAGCATAGCATAATTTTATATATGTGTTAGTAGCAACTTTAAATGCAATTTACTCAAAATAAAGGAAAAAATTTAAAAATCTGTAAATTTGCAAAACGGCTAAAAAGAAAAACCTTTCAAACAATATACGTTTAGTCAAAATCGATATAAAACGGTAGAATAAGACATCGGTCATAAGAAAGCGCCTAGCCTATTATTATTATAGATACTCTTTCTTGCAATTATGTAAAATATAATTTTTTTCTTTTATTACCACTTTCTGAAGCATAAAAAATCCGGACCCTAACCCCTTTTAAAAGGCGAAGCATACCTGTTCATATCTTAAAAGGGTGTGTCGCAAAAGTTTTTTACCATTTACGTGTTACTTAAATTATTTCCCCTTTTTGTCAGGTATTTAAACTATATAACTCAAGTTCCGACTATTAATGTTTTTGAAAAATACCTATGTAAATGTACCTGTCAAAATAAAAAAGACTTTACCCATTAATATAATTTAACAATTAAGCGCATTTTGTCTGAACCCTTTTTTATAACTATATAGCAACTCTACCGTTTCCTTTTCCAGTCAGTATAAAAAACAAATAAACTCACGCATTCATAACACACAGACGGACGGACGGGCATCTTTAAATCGACTCAGAAAGTGATTTTACGTCAATCCGTATAATAAAAGATGGGTATAGGTCCAATATTTTCGATAGTTACAAACATCAGGGCAAACTCATTTTACCCTAACCACATAGTGGAAAACTGTTGTATTCATGAATTTTGCACAAAATTTATCTGGCGCACACGGGCGGAAACTGGCGAATATACAATGTGGTATAGGAGTGTAGAGGAGGGTTCGGAGTTATGCTCTGTTAAGTAGGAGATTTTCGGAAAATGTTGACCTTTTTTAATTTCTTAACGAAGTTACAAAATTGTACCAAATTTATTCTTCTTTAAATCTTTTAAAACAAAAAAGTTTCAGTCATTAAAAAATTTAAATTTACAAAGAAATTTTTTAATTTTAGCAAAATACTGAGAAAGTCCATTTTCGAAGACCCTGCTTGGTGTCATATAATTGAAATAGAGTCGCAATATTTTGGTTCACGAGGTTCACTTGTATTTACTTTCAAATGAATGACGAAACTTTAAAATCGGTAACCATAAAAAAATGATTTTTTGGCCGTCTTCTCAAAATATGGTCCACAGTGTGGCATCGTTTAAACTCTGCCACCGAATATTTTATTGTCGTAAACGAAGAGGAGCATCTAGTTCGGCTTTAATATTGGTTGGACTGAGACCTTTCAATTGAAAGTATTGACCAATTTTTCCAAGTCTTTCAAATTTACTGAAATCGTTTACGTGGTGCCTTGAAACTTAAAACTTATGTATGATAAGGTTGTCACTTTTCAGCAAAGTAATTTTTTCCAACTACTATCGCCATCTATGCGTCAGGTAGGGTTGCTCTGAATCCACCCTCGTACTATTGAATACCTTTTAAGCTACTGAAGACCACTTTTCTGGAATATCTTTAACATCATTGAGCCCTTTCTGTGTTGTCTTGATTTCCCTTTTTAACAATTCGCAGTATCTTTAAATTTGCATGAGTTTTCAACAGGTTGGAGGACTTACATCTCGAAACTCGATTATTTTTTGAGTACCACTGCAAGGCCACGTTACTGTAATGGCAGGAATCCAGGGCGAGTCAAAAGCTAGTGAAAAACTAATGCTGTCATAGGAAAGGCTTTAGTCATGGTTACAAACGGCTTGCTCCTTTCGTCACAGCTGCAGATAGCTTGTCATACTAAAAATTTTCAAGGATATTTGGGCTGCTAACTTGACGTAAGCATTTCTACTGCTAAAAGTTGGCTCTTCGTCCATGATGAAGCCATGAAATTTAAAAAAAAAAAATTTCCATACTTGCAATTTGCTTGCCATTTAAAATGAATAAAAGCGTGTGGGGAAAAAATTTAATAAGCATAACTTTCTGACATTCCACTATGAGAAGTTTTTCAATTTGAGTGATTTTCAAGAAAATTTAGTGTACAATTTTTTCGAACGCAGTCCTTATGTTATCAACTGAAACTCATTTATTATCGATCTTAGATAGGTGGACTGGGAAACCTGAACCAAAATTAAGACAACATAACATGAATTCACTTTTTAAAATCAGTTCAGCAAATTAAAGCGATAATTCTTTCACAGCTCTGACAATAGTATATGTACGTATATTTAAGCTCCTAGTCAAGTATCTATCTAAATATTGAATACTAACTTAGTATTCCAAAGATAATAATTTATAACAAAGTGTAGTCACTATGATGAGGATAATGACGGTTGGTATTTCCCTGGCGTTGGTGTTCAACAAACAGTGGCCGTTCAAATCATTCTAATGCTAAACAAAACCCAGGCTTATCATCACAGCTGTGTACAAAACGAAAAACAAAAAAAAACTGTCAAACCAACAGTTGGAGGCCAAAACCAGAAACTTTTAGTTTCCAGAAGAAAAAAAACAACAACAAAAAGAAAAAGAAAAACAAAAATTTCAAGTGAACACACATGTAAATTTCATGTTGAATCTAAATTTAAATTTTCAAAATTAATAGCATAGCATGAAGCAAACTGCAGCTGCTGATTACACGTCGGAAAGTATCGAATCAACTAATTTTTTTGCTGGCTTAAATGCCAAAATGTTACCATGCCAAATGCCAGTTACAATCTCATATCATCATGCGAGGCAAGTTGCATGTTCTATCTACATACTTGATTCCCTTAACTAATGCAATGGTTGAAAACGAGCCATTATTTTAAGTATCTAGGAAACGCATTTTTCGCTTGAATCATTTTTAATGTTGCATGTATCCATTGAACTGTTTAGACTGTTAAATGAAAATATAATGATATGATATTTCTTTTATTTTGCCCAAATTTTCCCCATTGTATGTTGAGTAGTCTTCGGAAATGTACAAAAAGTTTAAATATTGATTATAGAAGGCTCTAACGTGATGTGCAATAGAGCATGAATAATAACTAAAACTATGACAAAGCACGATTTCTTAATAAAATATTGTTTGAAATAAAGAAAAGCCATTAAGTTGAATTTTTTTTAAATAATATAAATACCCCTGATAGTCTTTATTATTAGTTTCTTTTTAACTTTTGCTACTTCTTTTTTATAACCAAAAATTTATAAATGATAGATGAGTACAAAATAGCAACTTATTAGCAAGTTTACTTAAAATTTTCACGAACCATTATTGACTGCATGGAGCATAGAACTATTTTGAGATATGTCGAAAATTTAAAGGATAGATGAACTCGAGTTAATAAAGTCTCTACACACAGAAAATAGATTCGTTGTGGCTAGCAAATTTATTGTCAACCGAATAGCAATGAAATTAATTACGCGTTGAAGTTATTTACCGAATTTTGAGTTGATTGCAATTACAATTCCGTTGACTTAACAGTAAATGTTTTATCACAATATAAACTCGTTACGTCTATAAAATTTCAGTTGATACAATCGAAAATTCAGTTGTTTAACTTTAGAACAAGTAAGAAAATTATAGTTGGTCCAGACCGACTATACGATACCCTATACCATGGTTTAGAGACCCCATCTCTTCGGTCCAACTAATTGGATATAGAAAATAAGCATAAACCAAATTTGAGTGGCATTGTTATTAATTTTTTTGGCTGCAGATATGAAAAACTTCATATCGGGTGCTATATTTATATGGGGACTAGGTTCAAAAATGGACCGATCTTGACCATACTTGGTAAAGCCACTTATATTTTGAAAAAAAATAAATATATACAAATCAAATTTGAAAAAATCTGTGCAACATTTTTCTTTTTTGATAGAGTTAAGTGAAGATCGGGAAGCAGCTCTATATGGGGCCTATGACTAAGAATTGTCCTATTTATTAATGGATACTAGCAGATTTCAGCGCTCGAAATTCGAGTGCAATTTCTAGACAGCTTTATTTTCAAATTTAGCCAATTCACAAACCAACAGTTATACGGTTTATTATTATTGTGAATGAAGATAACAAACTCATTAACAAACACATTAACAAACACATTAATAAATTTAATAAAATACACATAGCATATGTATAATTTTATGTATGTGTTAGTAGCAACTTTAAATGAAATTTACTCAAAATAAAGGAAAAAATTAAACAATCTGTAAATCTTCAAAACGGCTAAAAGAAATACCTTTCGAATAATATACGTTTGGTCAAAATCGGGATAAAACGGTAGAACAAAACATCGGTCACAAGAGATCGCCTAGCCTATTAATATCATAGATAATAAACACATACAAACCCAATATGTCTGAGATCTTTATGATAATTTGGATTTTATGGCAATTTATGTCGATTTCATAGGGGCTATTTGTACGGGGACTAGGTCTGAACATTGACCGAATTTCACGAGTTTATATGGCGTTTCTCAAATGGCCGATATACCAAATTTCATCAAAATATATTCATATTTGCTACACACAGTGGTCAATTTCGCGAGATAGCGGTCAAAACTCTATAACTTTTGACCGGATTGGTATTTTTTTACGCAATTTGTTTTGTTCAATAGGAGGGACTTTAAGCTTCAATTTGCGTGTTCGAACGTAAAAATCGACTGATAGGAACGTAAGTAATTTGGAGTTAAAAATGCATTTTAATTTTTTGTTGAGTTTCCATGTAAAAGTTGAATATTTTGACATTTTAAATAGGTATTTTTTTTATAATTTCTTATTTTCTTCAATCGCATTTCACAACCAATACTTATTTATTATTCCTAAACTTAATTTTGGTCAGAAAATGCCAACATTTGGCCCCTGATATTTATTTAGTATCAATATTCACGGGGGCCAAAGGTTGGTTTTTTTGGAAGAAAGCTAATTCTTGTGAGGATTAAACTGCAAAATAACACTGAAATTCCCAACAATATCAATACCATTTGGATATATTATATACAGAACACAACATCGATAAAATTTTAAGTAAACTTTTACTATTGATTTAAAGTGCACATATATTTTATTTAAATGTATTAATAAAAATTTATACTAAAATTAGAAACAAATTATAATCTTTAAACTAGTATTAATTAAACAATATTAGTAAAAATTTCTTCCAAATAGCTTTGATTTTCATTTTGCAGTAGTTGTTTAGCTTCTTCATCTAACTCTAATGAGGTTGAGTTCCATTTTTGTCGAATACTGGACATATATGGGTCTGATGTGCACAACAAAATATTAATAAGATCTTCATTAGTACAATATCTGGAAATTTTTCTTGTATTGTGCTCGCGAAAGAATCTGTAGTCTTTGTTCCTTTTTTCTTGGGCTTCTTCTGAGAGATCTCCAATTGGAAGCATATTGTGCTGAATTATTTGTTCCCAATGGAACAAAATTTTGTGAACTGTGGTTGGCATATGTCTCCAAGAATATTTTTGGTTATAAAGGGTTGCTGTCTCATTAGCATACTGACCAAATTTTTTTGCATCTATATTTTTGCTACATGCTATAACTTGTAATATGATTTGGAATCGTCGTATTAAATCATAATCTACTCCAGTTATAGAAGCTGCAGTTTCTGGATCGGAAAAAAATCTCCTTGCTGTGTTTCCATCATTAGAATTTCCTTCTGCTTGCTTTGGCTGGTCAATTATAAGGCCTATCTCACGGTATTTTTCTTGAATATCTTTCTTTTTTGCTTTCTTTTTTCCAAATTTTCTTTGTTGTTTCTCACTGTTTCGCCTAACGGGCCAAATTCCAAATCGTATCCCAATTTAAGAATATGCTCCATAAAATGAATTCTAGCATGAAGAGGTGACATTCCAAATTCATATGCTTCATTAAAACTATCGTCTTGTGTTGGTGGTTGGCTCAATTGACTTGATGTTTTTTGGCATATGGTGCAGCTTGACGATGACTTTGTTTTGGTTAAAGCTTGTGCAACTTTTCCATCAATCATTGTGAGACACATTTTAAAATTTACTTCAATGTCTTGGTCATCAAATTTAAATGTTACTGGTTGAAGTTCTTTAATTTGATCATTTATTTTTCGAACTTCTTCATCTATGACATCTTGAGTCTCCTTTTTGTACGCAAACTTTATTGGTCTACAAAATTTTGTTGACGAGGGAATTTCATTCTTCCATACATCTATCTCTGCAGCTCTACTAGTTGACGGCTCTGAACCAATATAAGTTTTTGTTAAACGTAATGGAACGAAAAAAATCATGAATAAATTGGCATCTGATGAATTTTCCGCATTACATTGTTTGTATTGTTTCTGGCCAGGGGACCCATCACATCCCCATTTAGAAATTAAAGTCATGCTGCAATTTTTAAACTTCTTTAAATAGTCAGCATCAAATGTCTTTAATAATCGTTCTGCAGTGTGTTCAAGAAGATCCTGCAATTTTATTTCTGCTGAACTTGAAGTTACACTAATAGCAGTTGATGAAGGTAAGCAATCTTTTTTGGCAGAAACTATATCTCGATATGATGGAAAAATTCCACAATTTTTTTCATTGGTTCGCTTCCGCAATTCTGTATATTGGTTTTTAGTCATTTTCAAATCCAAAAATAGTGCAAATGCTTCTTCTGGAGTAAATTTATTTTCTTCTAAAATCCTTTTTGTGCGTCTGGGGCTTGCTTCCACTATTTTTTCAATGATAGCAATTTTACCCTTTTTAGTTTTCGATGGTTGAATTTGATGCAGAAATGAATCCTTTATGATGCTACAAGAAACTTCTTCATTGATATGTTTAAGCTTGCGTCTTCGTGATCTTTCACTACAATTATCAATTGGCTTTGCTGGTCGACCACCTTTTCCAGTTTCCGTGGTAGTTACTGATGGCTTTTTAAAAATAAGTTTATTTCTTAGCCATTCTTGGTTGTGTGAGTAAAACAATTTCTTGTTTCTGGAACATTGATTGTACCGTTTTCTTAAAGTATTTAAAAAGTTTTTTATTTTTAAGTTATGAATTTTAATTTCTTGTTTGTCGCATATTTTGAAGAATGGATTATTCATTATATGTAAAATAATGTCGTTTTCATCTTTCCGTTCAAAATATATATCAGATAGAAGACTATAACTGAATTTAGCCATTGTTTAAACAATAATGAAGAAAAAAAATGAATGCATGGATTAATATGCTATTGCTCGAAGTTTCAACATGATCTTTTTTACCTCTTTGAAACATAATATAACAGGTAGTTGGTTTTACCAGTTATTTCCATTGGTTTTAAATTTATTTGCAATTTTCACGTATTTAAGTTGTGTAATATTAGATGGCAATAAAATCTTTTTTACCTTTTCCAAATGAATTGCCAGATACCACATAATTTGAGAGTTCTATTGTCATTTTTGTCAAAATTTTGATACACCCTTCTATGTGGACTAGGTCCAAATATGGGCCACCTTCTCCTAATTTCAACAGAATTATTTTTTGGGTCAATAAGAACTCTTGTACAAAATTTCATCAAAATATATGCATAATAGCCACTTTCACATACAAATAACTTTTCAAAAAATATGACGTGCATTTGTACCGAATATCTTACCTTGGTCAGAAAAATTACTGTAGCTCAAAAAGTGCAGCCCCGATGCATGGACATGTATATATAGGAATGTAGGGGAGAGTTAGGACTACAAAATGGTAAATTTGTGTTTTGACTCAGCTTGACTCACAGGAGTTGTGCTCTATGAAGTAGGAAATTTCCGAGAAATTTGACCTTTTTTAAAAAAAAAATTTAAATTGTTCTGAAAACAGTAGAGCTTCAATTTTTTTACCAGTAATAGGAAATAAGTTAGGTTACAATTTATTTCGTCCAAAAATCTTGAAAAACAAAAAATTTATGATCATTTAAACTTTAAAAATTAACTAAAAATATCATAAATTTACTAAATTCTGAAAAAGCTCATTTTGGACCACCCTGTTCTCAGTGAAATAGTTGAAATAGAGTTCTAATTTTTTGGCTCCCGAGGTTTACTACTGTCTACTTTCATATGAGTTTAATAACTTTAAAATCGGAGAACAAAAACCAAAAAAGTTTTGGCCGCTATCTCAAAATATTGACCACAGTGCGACCTGTAGTTTGATTACAAGGTTTACATGGACACGCAGATGGACGGACGGACGGACATCGCTAAATCGACTCAGAAATGATAGTGGTACAGGGTATAAAAATTCGGATGGCGTTCCTTCAAATCATACGGAATAAATGAGAAAAAGCATTGAAGATCTTACTGAATATCGAACTGCAATCAGGAGAAACCTACTTAGGATGGGAGTGTCCACTCAGGGGATGCTGTCTACATAAGCAGTGCATTGTGCTGATTTCAGGAAAATAGGTTATGCGAAGGAGGAAATTTTATTAGATTATAATTGTCTCAGGAAAGACTTGTGCGGGGAGTTTATTCCACATACGGCTAGTTCAACTTATAAATGAATTTTCTCTGTAATGCGTTGTGCATTCAACTGGACAGTAGACTACAAACGGATGTAATTTACTAGAGAAGCGGGTTAAGCGAACTGAAACTCGGGCACTTGGAATGAGTTCACTAATCTCAGAAGAACATTTCCCATGGTAATATCTATAGAACAGTGCTATACAACTCACATTTCGACGATGTTCCAACGAGTCGTTAGAGTTGGATACCCTATTACCATTAATGAGCATCAACGCCCTCCTTTGTACACGGTCCAGTAGCTCTTAAATAGACTTTGAGGCTCCTACCCATATATAGGAGTTGTATTCCATTTTTAGTCGGATTTAAGTAGTGTAGATTTTTAGGAGTTCAGAAGGAGTGAAGTAATTTTTGCTCGTTTTAAAACCAAGACACTTGTATGCTTCTTTCGACACTTTAAAAACATGTTCGTTCCAACGAACATCGTCTTGATTTCTCATACCCAGAGTATCCGATTCATCAATTCATATAACACCCATAAATACAGATGACATTGTTGAATCCATGGCTCTATGGGTCAACATTGTAATGACAGAAGTCGTCCCCTCGTTTCTGTCAACACTCCCAACAATGAATTTTCCTTATTTTATTATTTTTTGACCATTGGACTTATTTTCTGATATTTTTTACTGAATTATATTTTTTGTTTAAAAAAAATAATTGGAACTATGATTTATGGAATTTTGGGAATTTAACTGACGTCCCGTTATGAGAGAGTATACAGGAATATAGAACTTACAGATGGGAGAGAGTTCTTACTCTCTTTCCAATATTCCATTGTCTCTCTAGCTGTCGAGTATAAAAAGGGTAACAACATGAAAATGAGGATCAGTCAAAGGCAGTCGTGAAAGTGAACAGGAGTAACCCTAACCACCTAGCAAGGATCCTTAAAAGTTCGGTAAGTATCCTCGAACAACCTTTTGAATACATCCTTGAAAGTCCTTGAAAGGTCCTGCTAATCCTTGAGAGGTCCTGCGAATCATTCCGAGGTCGTGCGAATATATCCTAGAAAGGTCCTGCAAATAGGTCCTTCTAATCTTTGAAAGGTCCTGCGAATCCCTGAGAGGTCCTGCAAATCCTTGCGAGGTCCTGCGAATATATCCTTGAAAGGTCCTGCTAATCCTTGGAAGGTCCTGCGAATCCTTGAGAGGTCCCGCCAATCCTTGCGAGGTCCTGCGGTTATATCCTTGAAAGGTCCTGCGAATCCTTGAGAGGTCCTGCGAGTCCTTGAGAGGTCCTAAGAAAATATCCTTTAAGGTCCTTGTAAGATCCTGCTAATCATTGGAAGGTCCTGCTAATTCTTTGGGAAGTCCTGCGAATCCTTGAGAGGACCTGCGAATCCTTGAATATCTTTGAGGATCCTTCAACACCAGCTACAGGATTAGCGTGCCGTCCCTGGTCGCTCATATCAGCAGCAGGGAAAGCGTGCCGTCCCAGGTCGCTAACCAACAACAACAGAAGAGGCGTGCCATCCCGGGTCGCTCCTATCAGCAACAAAAGAAGCGTGCCGTCCCCGGTTGCTCACATCAGCAGCAGGGAAAGCGTGCCGTCCCCGGTCGCACATAGCAGCAACAGGAAGAGCGTGCTGTCCCCGGTCGCTAACCAACAACAACAGAAAAGGCGTGCCGTCCCCGGTCGCCAACCATCAGCAACAGAAGAAGCGTGCCGTCCCCGGTCGCTAATTTCAACAGAAGCGTGCCGTCCCCGGTCGCTCCAATCAGCAACAGAAGAATCGTGCCGTCCCCGGTCGCTACTTTTAACAGAAGCGTGCCGTCCCCGGTCGCTTTAGGCCACGCCAACCATCAGACCTGTCTCAGGTCGTTATCCATTACGAGATTTACTACCTCTCTGTGACATACCCTCTCTCTCTGTAGAGTAATTTTCTAATAAAACTTAATTTTATAACGTTTAGAACCGGCTTTTACTCTCGGTCATTGAAAGAAAGAAATTCCTGTGATGATCCCTATTCCCGCGAGCTTACCCCAGCAACCGGAGGATACTCGTCGTTACAACTACAAGATTGTTTCTTCAGCGCACTAAAATCAACCCTATTCGCTTTACCCCACTCGAAGATTGTTAACAGGTCTTGATTGAGTGTGTCTTTCATTGCTCGCCTTTTGCCGCCAACCTCCAAAAGGATAGGCCTACAATTAAAGGAAAATTAATGACAAATGTTGCTGTCATCTGCGAAAGAGTATATAGAGTTAAAAGTTTGACTAAGAAGGTCTTTCAGAAAGATAAGGAAAAGAGAAGGAGAAAGAACGAGACCTTGGGGTACCACTGTCTCATTGGTTGAGATACCATCAATAGCAACACGTATTGTGCGGTCTCTGAGAAAACTCGATATAAATCGAGAGAAGTCAATACCGACCCCAAATGCAATAAGCTTTGCTATCAATGTACTATGCCACACGCGATCGATCGCCTTGGAAATATCTACACATTTTCCAATTGTGCTTCAGAAAACATCAATTGAGTTTCAGCATGTATCAATTGTATTTCAGAAAAATAGTCAGAACGCTATACAAAAACATATTTTTTTTAAGTATTACACTGGGTTTGTAACATTTCTAGTAAACTATAAACGTGTTTTTTCAAAATTATGACTACAAAATCGGGCATCACGGTACAGGCAAATCTTTATTCCCGATTCCTGTCCTAGTTTTTTATATTGTAACTAATTAAAAATGAAGTCCTCATCTTCCTATCATTAAGAGTCTGCCCTTCATAGTTTTTTTCCACTGCATAACAAATAAGTCCAAATATTGGCAAACATTTTCTGTGACTCTAAATAGAAATAATAATAACTTTTCTGTATTGTAGGGTAAATTACTTTTTAATTCTGAAATCCAATTGATATTTTCTGAAATTCAATTGATATTTTCTGAAACACATTTGACCATTTCTAAAATACATTTGATATTTTCTGAAATACATTTTACACTTTCTGAAATACATTTGTTAGTTTCTGAAATTCAATTGATGTTTTCTGAAATACAATTGATTATTTCTGAAAATCAATTGATGTTTTCTGAAATACAATTGATACTTTCTAAAATTCAATTGATGTTTTCTGAAATACAATTGATACTTTCTGAAATTCAATTGATGTTTTCTGAAATACAATTGATACTTTCTGAAATTCAATTGAGACTTTCTGAAATTCAATTGATGTTTTCTGAAATACAATAGACTATTTCTGAAAATCAATTGATATTTTCTGAAATACAATTGAAAAAGGTGTAGAGCAACCACTTTACTTTCATGAAAATTGTGAAAGAAGAGCTAACAGGTCTCCTGTAGCACGATTTCTACAGAAGCCATACTGTCGATCATTAAGAAGTGAGTTGGCCTCTAGATATTTGACAAGATGGTAATTGATCTCCGTGATCTTCGAGAGTGCAGAGCAGATTGAAATTGGACGGATATGAATATGGATATGAATGAATTTGGATATGGATATTTATTAATGAAATTTAATGTATAAGCTTCTATCGACCATAGAATGAATGCTATTGAAATTGTTGAAAATCGGTTCATGTTCAGACCAAGTCCTCATACAAATGACCCCTATGAGAACGACTTAAATTGTCATAATATCCAAATTCTCATATAGATCTTGGTCAACTAGAGTCCATTACATCCATTTATGAATAAAATAAAATAAATCAAAGGAAAAAAATTAATAACAATGCCAATAAAATTTGATTTATGCTAATTTTCTATATCTAGATAGTTGGACGTAAGAGGTAGGTCAGTCTAGACCAGTCGTGGCCAAACTACGGCCCGCGGGCTATATTCGGCCCGCCAACATATTTTGTATGGCCCACTGTGCACAATAAAAAAACATAGTTTATATGGGCTTAGTTAATAAAAATTCAAAATTTGATGTTTTTATTTTACAAAACAGAAAAAAAAATTTTTTTCCAAAACTTCTAGTACAATTTATAGAAAAAACATTAAAACTCCCTAATGTTAGCAATAGTATCATTGAGAGGTGTTTTTTGAATTGCATCAATATTGAACTTGAAACTGAAACTTGGGGTACAAATAGAAAATAAATACTTGAAACTAAATGAAAACAAGTAAGAAAATTATAGTCGGTCTAGACCGACTATACGATACCCTATACCATGCGTTTAGAGACCCTATCTCTTAGGCCCAACTAACTGGACACAGAAAATAAGCAAAAACCAAATTTGAGTGGGATTTTTATTAATTTTTTTGGCTGCAGATATGAAAAAGTTCATATCGGATGCTATATCTATTTAGGGACTTGGTCCAAAAATGGACCGATCCTGATCATGTTTGGTAAAGTCTCTTGTATTTTGCAAAAATATATACAAACAAAAGTTGAGAAGAATCAGTGCAATATTTTTGTTTTTTAATAGATTTGAGTGAAAATCGGGAAGCAGCTCTATATGGGGCCACAGGGATAATTTTTGGACTAATCATTAATGGATGTAATGAACGCAGATAAACCCAATTTGAGTAAGATCTATATGACAATTTGGATCTTATGACAATTTATGTCGATTTCATAGGGGTAATTTGTATGGGGGCTATATATTTTATATTACACGAAAAAGAAGACTTTCCTGAGTCAATTGATTCATAGGGCATGCCGATTTTGCCTTTTCAGTCGACCTATTGTACCATTTTAATGAATTAAATAAAGTTTTACAAGACAAAAATATTTATGTTCAAACTATGATACAAATCTTAAATTCTTTCAAGATAAAATTAAGACTTTTGGAACAGAATTTATTGTAAAAAAAATTTTAATAATTTTCCTACGGTTAAAGAATTTCAGGATATCTCTCAAGAAAAAGCTTTTTGCTAAAAATGTACGTGCTTTAACAAATGAATTTAATCGAAGATTTGATTGTTTTCGTATAATTGAAAATGATTTGTCAAATTTTTGCTACTAATGTCGAGAGTGCTTCAAGTGATATTCAGCTGGAATTATTGATTTGCAAGTGATGCATCTATGCAAGCATTATTTCATCATCAAACGGACAACTTACTAAATTTTTATCGTATTCTAAATAAAATAAAATACTTTAATATTCGAAATCTGGCAAAAAAAAAATGTTGGTTACATTTGGATCAACATACATTTGCGAACAAACTTTCCCTGCAATGAATCAAAATAAAAGGATAAGTGATGAACATTTGTAGGCAATACAAGAATCCAGACATTGAAAAATTTAGCACTAATTGTAACAACTATTTTTATCACATTAAATAAAGATTTTCTAATTTAATTTGACTATTTAGTACTAAAAATTTAAATTAACTTTATTTCAGTTTATCAGAAAAAAATTTTTTGGGCCCCCGAGTAATTTTCAAATTAGATAATGGCCAGTCAGTCGAAAAGTTTGGCCATGACTGGTCTAGACCGACTATAATTTTCTTACTTGTTTTTTTTTTAGTTATGTTCAAAATTTGAGTGGATATATAAATTCAATAACCCTTTACGCTGTGTCCAGCTTTTGAATAAATTTAATGTAAGCAATACCAAATACGTATTATTTTAAAAACTCTCATATTATGTTGAAAAAGCGATGATATTTTGAATAATCAATCATAAATAACAAAGTCCGGATGCTCTATACATACTATACATAAGGATGTACTAAAGTATATGGAGCATATAGAACATACATACATACAAACATACATTTAAAAATATTACACCAAACATAACTCAAAAACGACAAGCGATAAAAACATAATAGATGAACTGGCATAGTTTTTATAAGTATATGATTAACAATCCCTCCATGGCATGCAATGGAAATTTTACACAAAGTTTTAACAGATGAGGCGATAAGTAGTTTTGGTCAATTTATTTCTTATTGGTAGCCAGTAAACTGGAAATATTCAGGGAGTGAAAGTATGACGGTTAGTCAATCGAGCCTATACAAAATGGACCTTTAGAAGGAGCCATCGCACAATGGCAAAATTTTGCATCACTTTTGTATTCCATCCATGAATTATACAGAGCGACATCAACGCCATACATCTACATCAACGCCACCTTTTAAAGCGTTGGAATGTTCAGTTACAACAGGTATTTGGACAGGGCAACGGCGCACAGTGGCGCCATTTGAGTTTTTTCGTTGCAAAAATCACATCTTTTGAACCGAATAACATAATTGAACAGTTTAAACAGCATATGATAGATAACTGTTCAGCCTATGAAATTTGGAAAGGGTGCTACGCTTTGTAGGGGCCTACTTATGGGTTATCAAAGTTAAAATTTGTAGAAAAATCAATTTTATGGTAACTAAAAAAATTATTTTTACATTTTTAGATTGTTTTTATTTTTTTTTTTTTCTTTAGGGTTTTATGTTTTAAATTATTACCCAACAAATTCAAAAAAAATTATTCCTTTTTTAAATTTATTTTCTGTAAAATATTCATCACAATTCGTAAGAGAAGGTATATCTAAAAGACTAATCATTTCTAAACTATAATTATTTTCTAACTCTATTCGTGACTTCACGTGCCGCAGGGAAGAAATAAGTGGATCGGAAGATGCTGCCAACATGTTGAAGAGGTCCTCATTTTGCCTTACCCTTGATGCTCTGAATGTGTTCTGCAATCTATATTTTCCTTATCCTTTATTGATGTATTTTCATCGAAGTTTTCCTCCTCTTGTGGTAGGGTACACGCCAGTTTTAGCAAGAACTCCATACACCTTATCCTTTCGTGCAATGGTAACATTCCATATTCGTAATTCTCCTCGTTTGTAGAATCGTTAAAATTACCAAAGTTCTTCTGACTCTTTTTGCAAATCGGGCATGACAATGTTGAGGTTGTTCCTGTCAGTTCGTTTATGACTTTTCCGTCAACCAGGGTCAGGTGGAACTCGTAATTGCATTCAATATATTTTCCTTCTCCAATTTGCAGCTTTGTAGGCTTAATCTTGCTTATTTGTTCTTCAATGTCCTTCACCGTGGTCCTTATGAGTTCTGCCGATTCCCTTGCAAACTGAAACATTATTGGTCGGTAATAATGTACTGATGACGGACGTGGATTTTTCCAGTGTAGGGAAACATCAGATTTTAGCCGCAAAGGAACAACAGATGCCATAAACATATTTCCGTCCGATATTGTAGTGTCATCGGAAGATATCCTTTGCTTATAAACGCTTTGTCCGGATGATCCATCGCAGCCCCATTTGCTGATCAATGTCAGCTTCTCAGGAAGAATTTTCACCTCATTTTCGGGAAGACTCTCCAACAACCGTTTTGCTGTATGGCCCATGAGATCCTGCAGATTGGCTTTCACAGAGACTTCCGTAAACTCCGTATGCAGTGGTGAATTTATTTTGGCTTGCGTAATATGCTTGTATCCTGGTAAAACGTCAGCCCCGTGTCGCATCAAGGATGCCCGTAGTATCTCTCATATTTTTCTTTGGAAAGTTGTAAGTCCATAAACAAGGCCAAGGCTTCTTCGGAACCATACTTTTTAATGTGTGCGTTTGTGGGCGTGGGAATGCTTTCCTTAATCCTTTTTAGTCGCAGTGGGCTTGCATCAGCAACAGATTTTGTAATCTGCGACCTAACTCTTTCACTATCCTTTGTATATTTAATAGACAGCGCGTCCGATAAATGCTTCGTGGTCAAGTCATTGGTGGTATCGGCAAGTTTCCTCTTTCTTGTGAAAATTGAAAACTCCTCAATACTTTTTTTTGGCCTTCCTTTTGCTCCTCTGGTTGATGTGGTGGGTTTATCTACTGCCAATATATGCAGGATGGTGTCTTCATTAAGGCAGTCCTCGTATTTGGAGTTAAAGTTCTGAATGGTTCGATTAAATTTCACCCATTTTGCCTTAATATTTGCATATATCAGATAAAAAGCAGCTTCCGTGAAAAATTTTGGTGTGGTTGACCTTATAAACAGTTCAAATAATTTTAAATTGTTCAACGCCATGTTTTCAGTACTTAAATTGTTTAACGCCATGGTTTCAGTACTTGTTGCGCCAACTTTCAGCTTATTTTGCAATATATAGGCTTATGCTACCATGCCTAAAAATTTACCTGTTCCCTGTATTCATATGGATTTAGGCTGAATTATGCAATTTTGATATTATGCTCGTGTCGAAATAAGATTTGTGCCTACCTGGAGGGACCATAAGTCAATATTGTTCTTGACCATTTGCACTCCAAAGTAATTTTTAAGTGAGGTGCGTACCTGCGAATTTCAATGAGTAGTTTTTTGTGCATCCAATTTGATCAAGATCTCTACGATTATTTGGATCTTTTGACTATTTAGGTCATAGGGGTCATTTGTTTGGGGATTAGGTCTGAACATGAACCCATTTTCACCAACTTCAATAGCGTTCATAGTATGGCCGACAGAAGCTCATGTACTTAATATCATCAAAATATATTCATTTGTGCGACCTGTAGTTCAATTACAAAGTTTACATGGACACACGGATGGACAGACGGACGGACGGACATCGCTAAATCGAATCAGAAAATGATTCTAAGTCGATCGGTATAACAAAAAATGGATCTAGGTCAAATCTCTCTTGTAGCTACAAACATCAGCACAAATTCATTATACCCTATACCGCTAAGTGGTCAGGGTGTATGAGGGGGTTGAAAATCGCCCGAGAGATAATTCTTTCAAAAAATTCTAATGAGATTTAAAATAAAAAAACGATTTCGATATATAAAATAAAAGTAAAATGAAAACAAGTAAAAAAATTATAGTCGGTCTAGACCAACTATATGATACCTTATACCATGGTTTAGAGACCCTATCTCTTCGGTCCAACTAAGTGGATATAGAAAATAAGCATAAACCAAATTAGAGTGGCATTGTTAATTTTTTTGGCTGCAGATATGAAAAAGTTCATATACATATATTTATATGGGGCCTATTATATGGGGCCTAGGTCGAAAAATGTACCGATACAGACCATATTTGGTACAGTCACATATATTTTTAAAAAATATATACAAACCAAATTTGAGAAAAATCTGTGCAATATTTTTGTTTTTTGATAGATTTAAGTGAAAATCGGGAAGCAGCTTTATATTTGGGGTATGACAAAGAATTGCCATATGGGATTTATTTTTGGGCAAATGATAAATACATGTAATAAACACACACAAACCAATTTGACTGAGATCTATATGATAATTTGGATCTTATGGCAAGTTAAGCCGATCAGATAGGGATCATTTGTATGGGGGCTAGGTCCGAACATGCACCGATTTGCACCAATTTCAATAGCGTTCATACTATTGCTGATAAAAGCTTATAATTTCATCAAAATATATTCATATTTGCGACCTGTAGTTTGATTACAAGGTTTATGGACACACAGACGGACAGACGGACGGACATCGCTAAATGGACTGAGAAAGTGATTCTGAGCCGATCGGTATAATAAAAGATGGGTCTAGGTCATATATTTTTGGTAGTTACAAACAGCAGCACAAAGTCATTATACCCAAACCACTTAGTGGTATCGGGTATACAAATAATTTGTAGAAAATTCGACCGGGTCAAAACCACACGAGGTATGGTCCTAAAAAAATTGTCTAATAGGACTTGAAATAGAAAACGGTTTCGATACATAATAGAAAAATTAAAATTAAAAAAAATCTTTTTACTAGAAAATCTGATTAGGGAGCTTGTTAAAAATCCCCTGAGTTTCTATGAAAATATTATTGAGGGAGTTTAAAATAAAAATACAAATAAAATTTTAAAAATGCTTTCTATTTAGTATGAAATATGGTTGGGTCGGAGTTTTACAACCTCCCTACAAATTTTGTCAAAACCCTTTTTAAATCATATCAAAATCATTTTAAATCCAAATGCCCGGAGGACTTTTTATTAGAAAGAAACACGATAATTTATTTCGATCGGCATTTAAGGTCAAATGCCAACTGTGAAAATATTAACAAACTAGATGTAACCCGGCGTGCTTCGCTACACCCTCCCCCTGATATTAAAAATTTACTTTGTATTGGAGGTGCCACGCCCACCGAAAATATTAAAAAAAAAATTCCACAGTAAGACTATGTGAAAATTTCAGGAAGATCAGATGAGTGGTTACGGAGATTACCTCCTACAAACAAACAAACAAATATTACCTCTTTATTATGTTAGTAAAGATTATTGGTATACATTTTACAATGGTTTTAGTTCTTTCATTCGGTACAACAATTATCAGATTTTTCGGCGTTCCTACCCTGGAGCAAGGTACATGTAGCTGCCCATGAGAAGAAGATGGATTATCCATATTAGATCTGGCAACACTTAACTATTGGCCTTCAACTTAGAATATCATTTGGCAATATTTCATTTTAGCGATTTTTGATTTTGCCCATTTTTGATCTTGAAGATTTTTGTTTTTTGGGCGATATTAATTTTTCGCGATTTTTGAGTTTGGCGATTTTTGATTTTGGCGATATATTTTCCACGACAAATCACATTGATAACTAATGAGCTTGTCAAAAGGCTGTCGCTTTCGTAGTGCTTCATATTTTTTACATCGGAGGTGCCACGCCCACTAATCCCATCCCGCCCAATTTTTATTGGACTACTCACACTAATATCTGATGAACTCATGCAAAATCTCGAGTCCTTCCCTTTTTTATGGGCGGTGCTACTCCCACTGCTCCGATCACGCCCATTTTTTTTTTGTTCGACTAATCACACAAAGAACCTATGGGCTTACGCAAAGCCACAAAGCTCTCGCTTTTACAGTACTCCAGATATATGACATTAAATAGTTACTTTGCATGGGGAGTGCCACGCCCATTGGTCTGAACCCGGCAATTTTTTGTTCGACTACTCATACTAACATCTGATAGGCTCATACTAACATCTGATAGCTTCCTTTTTTAGAACACTAGTTATATGATATCATATATTTACTTTGTATGGGCGGTGCCACGCCCACTGCTCCGATCACGCCCATTTTTTGTCTCACTAATCAAATGAATAACCTATGGGCTCACACAAAGTCCCAAGACTCTCACTGTTACATTACACCAGATATATGGCATTTTATACTTACTTTGTATGGCAGGTGCCACGCCTATTGGTCCGATACTGCCCATTTTGTATCCGACTACTCACATTAATAATAGGTGACATCAGAAAAATTTGAAAAGCTCTCTATATCACATTGCTCGAGATATATAATATTGAACTATTACTTGTATGGGAGGTACCACGCCCCACGTCACAATAGGTGACCTCACACAAATTTGCAAAGCTCTCCCTATCATAGTACTCAATATATGTATATGATATTAAAAATTTACTTTGTGTGGGAGGTGCCACGCCCACAAAAAATGTTAAAAAAATTATAGCCTATAGCACTTCCCATATCCGCAGTAAGAGTCTGTGAAAATTTCAGGAAGATCAGATGGGTAGTTACGGAGATTACCTCCTACAAACAAACAAACAAACAAACAAACAAACACACATTACCTCTTTATTATATTAGTATAGATAAGAAAATTATAGTCGGCCTAGATTCATAACATTGGGTGGCATTGTTATGAATTTATATTTCGGGAACTAATTCGAAAAATGCACCGATCATGACCATATTTAGTATATCACTTATTTGTAGTAAAAACATATACAAACCAAATTTGAGAAACATTTATATTAAATTTTTTTTTGCATAGCTTTAAGTGAGTATTGGGAAGCAGCTTAAAAACATAATGCAAATTGTATTTTGTGTATTTTGTACTATAACTTTCACTATTAAATCAATTAACTTTGGAATAAAAAACTTTTACACTGACCTTATTTGTACATGCATTAAATTATGAATATGTACTCGTACATACTTAAAACCCGCAAAAAAAATAATAATTAAAAAACAACAACAACAAAAATATTGTAATTTATTGTTTAAACGATTAAAATATTATGGCATAATTTAATATAAATGCCATTGTTTACGCCATGTAATAAAAAAAAAAAAAAACACAAATTGTAATTAATTTTACACAAAAGATATAAATTAATCCGAGTAGAAAATAATGGCTGTTTCACGGAAAGATAGATAGAGATTGATAAAAAAAAACAATTAAATGTTATTGATATTTAATTAGAGTGTTTAATTTGGTATTTTCTTTCCTGTTATTTTTTTTTTTTTTTTGCAGGTTAATAAAAATGCACAATTATCAACAAAGAATGGTGCAAATGGTGGTGTTGGCATGGGTGGCGGAGGAGGTCTTACTGGTGAACGAAAAAGATGGATACATGATCCAACAAGTAAGTTGAACATAAATTTTAATTATAAGTTTTTTAACAACCAAATTATTCAAGCTTCTTATTACACTGTGCAACAAATTTTGGGTCAACGAAAGTTTCTCGAATGGGATCAACGGGAAATGAGAGTAGATTACCTGTAGAGAAAACCCCCAAAGGGTATTAAAAAGTTAGCTCTTATTTCTTTTTTATAGCGGCTTGAAGTTGGGCTATTTTGAGGCAAATAATTCGATTTTTTTTTGTTTTGCTATGAAATTCGACAGGTATCATCTCAAATACATTTTTTTATATTTGTTATGGAACTCTAGTTTTTTTTATAGCCAGAAAATTTTTTCAAATTTCCCCGTACAATACTGACTGTTTTTCTGTCAAAAAAAAATCTAATTAAGAAATTTAAAATTTTAAAAATTAAAATGGAATCGGCTTTAGAACAATACACACCCTTTATTATGTTGTAGTTTTTATAGTTTTTTATACTATTTTTAAGTATTTTCAATAATCGTTATTTAATTTTAATTGTTTTGTTTCCTTTTTTACTAAATACAACAAGAAATAAATATTACTATAACATTTTAAAATGTAAATTTGGTATATGTTACACAAAATTTAAAAAAATTTTCTGAAAAAAAAAGTTTAAAATAAAATTCTAAATTTTGACCCCATGTATCTGCCCCTTTAACAAAAAGAAAAATATTTTTTCGTTTTAACATAAAATTTAATAGGAAAATACGAAGGCACAACTTTTGTACAGGTAAAATGGTCTTTTAGCATATTAATTTAAACCCTAAGGAAAAATATAGTCGAAAACACCAACTTCAACAGGCTATAAAAACCAAATACGAGCTAACTTTTTAAAACCCCTTGGTGGTTTTGATATATGTATTGTCTACTTTAATTTCTCGTTGGTCCCATCAACGAAACTTTTGCTTGTTGCACAGTGTTATGTATAAGCATTTAAGATTTTTTTTTTATCATAACTAAAAGTTTTAAGAAGATATTTGTCTGCCATTTATCTCCCAGTAACTTCAGCCAAAGGGCATCTGGAATAGGGCGGCCTTAACTGACTAGCAAAAAATACTCCACTAGCATATCACCGCTATCAAAAAAAAAACAAAGCTAAGGGAATTTTTGAGATATGCAAATTGAGCGATTTTTCGCTTAATAGAACTTTTGGTAATTTTTTTTATAACAAAAAAGTTGAGCTTGAAGGTACTCAGTAAACCCTATTGAAAAAAAAATATCGTTGGAGCGGTTTCCGAGTAACGGCCGCTCCATTTATTTATTTATTTTTTTTTTCTTATTTGTTACTTTTATGTTAATTTTTAATTGTTGTTTTTAATTATAAAGTATTCTTTTTTATTTTTTTTTTCTAATTCATTTTATGTTAAAATTAATATTAAATAAAAATAATAAATAGTTTATTTTTGGAATGGAGGGTGTCACGCCCATATGATATGATTCGTCCCACTTTTAGATAGACTGCTGACTTTAATGAGTTCAAGACTCATACAAAGTTTGTTGGCTTTCAATATTATAGTTCATGCACGTACTTATCATATACTTGAATTTTGTTCTAAAACAAATTCCAGTTTGGTATCCTGGAATGAACAGGCAGCTAAATCTGTGCACTTGAATTTCAAGGAAACATGGATCAGATTTAAAGGAACACCTGGTGATTCTCATGTGCGGAAATATTGAAAAGAGCTATTTGTGACATATTTACTACAATTAAATTTATAATTTATTTATTATTTTTATTTAGTACTAGATGTAACCCGGTGTGCCTTGCTACACCCTCCCCCTCCCCCCCCCTTCCGAATCGTTATGAAAGGGCTCACGCAAAGTCCCAAGGCTCTCACTATTACAGTAATTCAGATATATGACATTTAATATTAAGTTTGTGTGGGGGTACCACGCGCATTTGTCTAATCCCGCCCATTTTTTTGTCTGACTACTCACGTTAATAATAGATGACCTGAGACAAATATGCAAAGCTTTCTCTATCATAGTACTTAATATATATGATATTAAAAATTTACGTTGTATGGGAGGTGCCACGCCCACTAAAAATATTTAAAAAAAATTAAAGCCTGTAGCACTCCCATATCCGGAGTAAGACTATTTGAAAATTTCAGGAAGATCAGATGAGTAGTTATGGAGATTACCTCCTACAAACAAACAAACGAACAAATATTACCTCTTTATTATGATTTTTTTATTTCAATGCTTGCTGACGCTGATATACAATGTTTTTTATTTTTTCATTCGGTACAACAATTATCAGATTTTTCGGCGTTCTTACCCTGGAGCAAGGTACATGTAGCTGCCCATGAGAAGAAGACGGATTATCCATATTAGATCTGACAACACTTAACTTTTGGCCTTGAACTTAGAATATCATTTGGCAATTTTTCTTTTTTTTTTAGCGATTTTTGATTTTTTCAGTTTTGATTTTGAAGATTTTTGTTTTTGGGCGATTCTTATTTTTCGCGATTTTTGGGTTTGGCGATTTTTGATTTTGGCGATATATTTTCCACGACAAATCATTGATAACTAATGTACTTGTCAAAAGACTGTCGCTTTCTTAGTGCTGCATATTTTTTTACATAGGAGGTACCACGCCCACTAATCCCATCCCGCCCAATTTTCATTGGACTACTCACGTTAATATTTGATGGACTCATGCAAAATGTCGAGTCTTTCCCTTTTATAGTACACCAGTTATATGATATTAGATATCTACTTTGCATGGACGGTGCTACGACCACTGCTCCGATCACGCACATTTTTTTGTCTAACTAATCAAATGAATAACTTATGGGCTCACACAAAGTCCCAAGACTCTCACTATTACATTACACCAGATATATGGCATTTTATACTTACTTTGTATGGCAGGTGCCACGCCTATTGGTCCGATACTACCCATTTTGCATCCGACTACTCACATTAATAATAGGTGACATCAGAAAAATTTGAAAAGCTCTCTATATCACATTGCTCGAGATATATAATATTGAACTATTACTTGTATGGGAGGTACCACGCCCACTTATCCGATCCCGCCTATTTCCGGCGTAGCTACTAATATTAACAATAGGTGACCTCACACAAATTTGCAAAGCTCTCACTATCATAGTACTCAATATATGTATATGATATTAAAAATTTACTTTGTGTGAGAGGTGCCACGCCCACCAAAAATGTTAAAAAAAATTATAGCCTATAGCACTTCCCATATCTGCAGTAAGAGTCTGTGAAAATTTCAGGAAGATCAGATGGGTAGTTACGGAGATTACCTCCTACAAACAAACAAACAAACACACATTACCTCTTTATTATATTAGTATAGATGTGTTAGTAGCAACATTAAATGCAAGTTATTCAAAATAAAGGACGAAATTTAAAAATCTGTAAATCTGCAAAACGGCTAAAAAGAAATATCTCTCAAATAATATACGTTTGGTCAAAATCGGGATAAAACGGTAGAACAAAACATCGGTCACAAGAAATCACCTAGCCTATTAATATTATAGATTATACCTAGTTATTCCGATATGAACTTTTTCATTTCTTCGGTTTAAGGTCATTTCCTATCCATGCTAATGGTAAAAGAACTAAAAATGTAAATTAAAAGAAATGAATATACATTTAAAAACCGGACTATTACATTTTCAGTTGAATCAAAAGTATTTTTCTTTTTTTTTCTTTCAAAAAAATTACTGAGAAAGCGAAAAAAATATTAAACCGATAATTTTTATTATATCTCAACAAAAAAAGGATTGTCATTTATTTTTTGCTTTTTACTATCACTTTGTTTAAAGGGTGTCCAAAAACTAACGCAAAATTTCAGTTAAGCGAAACACACGATTTTTTCCTTTATATTCTTATTTTTTTATTGTATCATAAAGTCCATAGGATAATGTTATGTATGGAACAAAACATCGAGCAAATGACGCATACGCACTTTTTTGTCGAAATTTTCCATGTTCATTTTTCGTTGACGTGGCGCACAGTGGACCATTTGACGAGAAGGTGGTCAAAAATCTATAACTTTTGATTGGATTGGAATTTTGATATGCGGTTTGTTTTGTTTGGTAGGTGAGACTTTATCCTTTAAGTTTTGCTACAAAACGTAATTCTCGACCGAAAATAAAAAAAGTTACGGAGGGTTTAAAATACACTTTCATTTGTAGTTGAATTTTAGTACAAAAGTTAAGTGTTAAAAGGTAAAAAAAAAGGTTTTTTTTAATATAATGTCTTATTTTTTCAGTTTATTTTACAACTAATACTTTTTAACAACTTTTTAAGTTAATTTTTTCAGAAAATGCCAAAGTTTGGCCTCCGTAAATTTTTTAGTCCTAATGTGCACAAGGGCCAAAGGTTGTTTTTTTTTTCTTTTTTGAAAGATCCCGAGTTAAAATATAATATATTAAGCAGCGAACGTAAAAGTTACCTTATATTGGTTCAAGATAGAGAAGTTTCAATGAAAAACTCGTATGTTTTTGCTTTAGTTAAATTTTTTTTTATTGTCTTTAAATATTTCTATATCAATTTTTATGGTAAATTTATGAAATATAACAATTTTTATTGTAAATTTATAAAATACAAAAATTTTTAAATCAAGAAAAATTTTTAACTATATAAAAAGGAGTATAACTTATTGTTAGTGTACTGAAAAACTACTTTAAATCAAACAATTTTAGTAAATATTTTTTCTAAATAGCCTTGATTTTCATATTCTAGAAGTTGTTTAGCTTCTTCTCTAATTAAATAGAGGTGGTTTTCCATTTTTGTCGAATGTTGGACATATATGGATCTGAAGTGCACAACAAAATAGTGATAAGGTCTTCATTAGTACAACATATGGACATTTTCCTTGTGTTGTGCTCGCGAAAGAATCTGTAGTCTTTGTTCATTTTTTCTTGCGCTCAGATAGATCTCTTATTGGTAGCAGATTGTTTTGAATTATTTATTCCCCATGGTACAAAATTTTATGAACTGTGGATGGCATATATCATTATAAAGTATAGCTGTTTTATTGGCGTACTCTCCAAATTTTTTTGCATTTATCTTTCTGCTGCATGCTAGAACTTGTAATATGATTTTGAATCGTCTTATTAATTCATGATCTATACCTGTGATAGATGCTGCAGTTTCCGGATCGGAAAAAAAATCTCCTTGCAGTATTTCTATCATTAGTGTTTCCTTCCCCTTGTTTTGGTTGGTCGATTACGAGGCCTAGTGGTAGATATTTTCTTGAATTTGTTTTTTTTTTTTGCTTTCTTTCTTCTTCATGTTCTTTGTTTTTCTGACTGTTTCGCCTAACGGACTAAATTCCAAATCATAACCCAATTTTAACATATGCTCCATAAAACGTATTCTAGCATGAAGAGGGCACATTCCATATTCGTAGGCTTCCTTAAAACTATCGTCTTCTGGTGGGGGTTGGCTTAATTGACTTGATGTCTTTTGGCATATAATGCAGCTTGACGATGACTTTGTTTCGGTTAAAGCTTGAGCATTTTTTCCATCAATCAATGTGAGACACATTTTGAAATTTATTTCAATGTCTTGGTCATCAAATTTAAATATTACTAGTTGAAGTTCTTCAATTTGATCTATTATTTTTTGAACTTTTTCAGTTATGACATCTTTGGTTTCCTTTTTGAATTCAAATTTTATTGGTCTGCAATACTTTGTCGAAGAAGGAATTTAATTTTTCCATACGCCAATTTCTGTTGCTCTACTAGTTGACGGCTCTAAGCCGCTATAAATTTTTGTTAAGCGCAATGGAACGAAAGATACCATAAATATATTAGCATCTGATGAATTTTCAGCATTAAATTGCTTCGGCATTAATTGTTTCTGACTAGAGGATCCATCACATCCCCATTTAGAAATGAAAGTAATGCTGCCATTTCCACTTTTTTTTTTAATGATTAGTATCAAGCGTATTTAGCAATCGTTCTGCAGTATGTTCAAGGAGATCTTGCAATTTTATTTCTGTAAGCTTTTTTTTTTTTTTGCAGAAACTAAATCTCGATACTCTAGAAAAATCCGACAATTCTTTTCATTAGTTCGCTTCTGTAATTCCTTATATTGACTTTTAGTCAACTTCAAATCCACAAATATAGCGAACGTTTCTTCTGGAGAAAATTTCTACTCTTCAATTGGTGTAGGAATGCTTCTCAAAATCCTCTTTGTGCGCCTTGCGCTCGCTTCTACTATTTTTTCAAAATTTTTCCCCATTTGGTCAGGTATTTAAATTATATAACTCAAGTTCCGACAATTTTTTTACCCATTAATATAATTTAACAATTAAGCGCATTATGTCTCTACCCTTTTTTATAAGTATACAAGAACTCGTGTCAACTCTACCGTTTCCTTTTTCTGTCAGTATCAAAAACAAATAAACTCATGCAAAAAAAATACACCGATACGAGCAACTTTTGTGTTCATAACACACAGACGGAGGGACGGACATTGTTAAATCGATTCAGAAAGTGATTTTGAGTCGATCAGAATAATAAAGGATGGGTATAGGTCCAATATTTTTGGTAGTTACAAACATCAGGGCAAATTCATTGTACCCTAATTTACCCTAATTTATAACCAAATTTTGCACAAAATATCTGACCTTGGGTCAGAAAAATTGTTTTGGAAACAGGCGGGTATACAATGTGGTATAGGTGTGTAGGGAAGGGTTCGGACTACAGAAGAGTGCAAGATTTTTTTGATGGGCAAGAGTTATGCTCTATTAAGTAGGAGATTTTCAGGAAATGTGGAACTTTTTAAATTTTTTTTTAATTTTACTTTAAAATCTTTTAAAACAAAAGAGAAATTTTTAATTTTACCAAAATACTGAGATATAATTGAAATAGAGTCACAACTTTTTGGCTCCCGAGTTTCACTGGTATTTACTTTCAAATGAATAACATAAGTTTAAAATCGGTAACCATAAAAAATGATTTTTGGCCGCCTTCTAAAAATATGGTCAACAGTACGGCGTCGAATTTCCTCCTTTAATGCACTGGTTGTTGTTTGCCTTCAAATAACCCTATAAAAGGAAATCCAATGGTGTTCAATTACACGATTTAGGGGGCCAATTCTGATCACCGAAACGAAAGATAACACGATCAGGAAATGTTTCAAACACTAATTGAATCCTTTCACGGGCTGTATGGCACGTTACGCCCTTTTGTTGAAACCACATGTTATCCACATCAATATCATCTCATTTAGACAGAAGGAACTCTATTATCATGTCGCAATAACATTTCCGGAGAAGTATGTATGTTCCATTGATGCCGCCAGCCAAAATTCCCCAGCAAATAGGGATACGTTATGGATGAATTTGTTTTTCGACAAACACATCTGGGTTCTCTGAACACTGAATGCGGCAATTTTGTTGATTAACGAAACCATCAAGCTGAAAATATGTTTCGTCGCTAAGGATGATTTTGTTCGTAGAATCAGCTACCAAACTTTCAATATTTTTGAAATATTGTTTAATTAATTTTGTGCATTTACTGCACAAAAGGAGAATTGCAACAATGTTTATATACATCTGTTGCAGCAACATATTAAAGACATCACCACTCAAATTCATATAAAATATATCGTTGTATTGTTTTATCCCGATACATTTTATGTATGTATTGAACATATGTATGCTATGTGTTTTATCAAATTTGTTAATGTATTTCTTAATGAGTTTGTTATCATCGTAAACAATAATAATAAACCATAAAAGTGTTAGTTTGTGAATTGGCTAAGTTTAAAATTACTAGCTGCTGGAATCTGCTAGTAGTTTTAATCGTACTTAAACAAACATTTTAATGATTAAGAATATTTTTTCAATTAACAGAAAAACTTACAGAACAAAAAATGCAATTAAAAAAAAAATAATTACGATGTAGTTTACTTTTAAATAAATGAAATAAACAAATAAACAAATAAAACCGAAAAAATACGTTAAATGCAGTACTTTGTTTGGAATGAAAAAAGTTAAAATGAATATTGTTCAGGAAAGAAGTGCAATTTAATTTATACTGAAAACTATTTGCTTGAAGAATAAACTGTTAACGTAAAAATTATAGGAGTATATCCAAGTTTAGGACCGTTTCTCGTTAGTCATAGGTCCCATATAAGCTGCTTCCCGATCTTCACTTAAATCTATCAAAAAACAAAAATATTGCACAGATTTTTCTCAAATTTGGTTTGTATATATTTTTTTCAAAATATAAGTGACTTTACCAAATATGGTCAAGATCGGTCCATTTTTCGACCTAGTACCCATATACATATTGCACCCGATACGAACTTTTTCATATCTGCAGCCAAAAAAGTTAATAACAATGCCACTCAAATTTGGTTTATGCTTATTTTCTATATCGAATTAGTTGGACCAAAAGATAGGATATCTAAACCATATGGTCGGTTTAGACGACTATAATTTTCTTACTTGTTTCTTTTGTTATCGAAAAAAAAAATAGTTAAAACAACGTCAAAATAAAAGTTAAAAAAATCACAAAAAATCTCCAAAAAAAAATCTATTCCGTAAATTCCCTTAACAATTTTTTTAAGCGGAGATAAAGTGCTATCATATCCCCTACTGTTGTTTTGTGGAGTATTTTTTCAGCAGTTCTTCAATTCCGCCCAGCTGTGGTAGGGTCTCAAAAGATGGGTATTTAATAGGTGATTACCTGAAGAAGAAAGTATAGCTTCCAAAACTCAAACTACTCCTTAATATTCTTAATCAGGAGTTAAGTTAGAACAATTATTTCTGCATTTAAAATTTAAATTTTATTCAAAAGAAAATTGTTGATCTAAAGAAAATAATTTAAATTGTTTGTAAAGTTTTCTTTTCGGAAGTTTTCAAATATTTAACGCTTATTTAAATTAAAACTTATATTTTTCATATTATATTTGATATTATACTTGTAACGAGCAAAGTTTTTTTAATATTGCAAAAAAAAAAAAACAAAGGCCAAAGTAGTTGACATTCCACAACTTTTCTACGGATACAAGAACAACCAGCGTACAAGTAGATTTCATAACTAGAACAAAGTGCAAGACAATAACATTCTTTCCACTCTTATTTTTTTATTTTTTGTATTTTATTGCGAGCGAAAAAAAAACAGCAGTAAAAATGCAACAGCTGCCTGGAGACAAGCTACTACTATTCGAAGATATGATCTGTTTTGCCAGCAATTTAGTTATTTTATTAGTTTTCTTTAGTTTTCATTTGTATCTACAAAAACTGTTAACCTAGTTTTTAATAAAACAAAATCTTTGCAATATGTTATTTCTCTTTATTATCTGTTTTACAGGTGACCTGTGTCGTCCACTAAGTTGCAAAAAACGTGAAATTTGTTTACTAGAAAACGAATACAGTGCTGTATGTGTTTCGAAGAAGGAGTTGCATAAAAATCGGTAAGCTAAAAAATAAAATATTCCTATATAATTTTTTTATTTCTGTATGGAATTTTTGACCCAATACATTAATACATTAATAATATAAAATAAGACAAAAATTTTAAAAAAGCAGTTAATGTTTATAAAAAAATATATATACATAATATATTATATTAAGATTCGTAAAGCAAATTAATATCCAGAAATTTGTGCATATACCATAGTTTACGCCAGACTCTGTTCAAATCTGTAGTAGGATAACCTTAAATATTAAACTGTAAAACTGCTGTTACAGTACTTTATTGCATGATCTCGTTTCCTTTTAAGTGACTTTTAAGTTTTATAGGATTACATTTTTTAAAATATGAGGGAAATCTTAGAAAAACTGCACCTGACAAAGAAAACACACAGATTTTCGGAAAAAATTTTTTATATTTATCAACATAATTTCCCTTCGATACCCTGTAATAGTAAGAAATGTCTAGATTCTTAAAATAGCCATCAACCACAACTTCACCTCTTCAGTGATGGCAAATCTTTTACCACCGACCCACTGTTTCAAATTTGAAGTTGAAAGGTAATCCAATGCAGCTAAATCTGGCGAATTTGTTTGAAAATGCTGTAAAAAAAAAACTACTGAATATTATCTCAATTTTCTTTTTTTATTTGAAAGTACAGTCCTTCCGGTTAATAATGGAAAATAATTTCGTTCAAATGGCTGCCTCGGCTGGCCATGCAGTAGCCTACACGATCGGTCCAATTTTTAAGCACATTATCGATTGTGTGCAGCTGTATTTCACCAATGGCTTCACGAATATTGTCCTTTAAAGCGTCAATTGTCTCTGGCTTGTTGGCGTAACACTTATCTTTGAGGGCACCCCACAAATAATAGTCCAACGGTGTCAAATCGCAGCTCCGAGGTGGCCAAACGACATCAGCTCTGCGGCTGATAATGCGATCTTCAAAAACAGGGCGCAAAACATCGAGTGTAGCTTCGGCTGTGTGGCACGTAGCGCCGTCCTGTTGAAACGAAATGTTGTCAATATCCTCCTCTTCAATTTTTGTGAACAAAAATTCGTTCAACATGGCCCGATAACGATCGCCATTGACTGCAACGGCCACTTCTTGCTCATTTTCGAAGAAAAATGGCCCAATTATGCCTCTGGACCAAAATCCGCAACAAACAGTGACTCGTTTTGGGTGTATCGGCTTTTCAATGTATGCGTGCGGGTTTTCTGTGCCCCAAATGCGACAATTTTGCTTGTTTACATACCCGCCAAGATCAAAATGAACTTCATCTGAAAAGATGATTTTTTTTGGCAAAATCGGCTTTTTCTGTAAGTCGATCGCAGGCCCACTTAGCGAAGCGAAAACGCATTGGATGGTCAGTTGGCTTCAACTTCTGAACCAATTGGACTTTGTATGGCGTCATACCCAGGTCTTTATGCAAAATTCGTCTCAATGATGCCTCCAAAATGTTCAATTCTTGAGAACGACGGTGAATTGATGTTGATGGCGCTTCACGCACACTTTCTGCCACAGCAGCAATATTCTCGGGTGTACGCACTGCTTTTGGCTTTTCACGCTTTCGTTTATCGATGAGCATGCCAGTTTCTTTCACTTTTTTCACAAGATAACGAACGTACGGAGCTGACGGTGCTTCTCTTCTTCCAAAAACCGTACACAATTTTCGCACACATTCTGCAACATTACCATGATTTTCAAAGTAATGTAGCAATATTTCCCAGCGTTGTTCAAGCGTATACACAACCATATTCGTTCAGCGGAAGGATGAAACTAATTATCTGTCAAATCAGACATGAGCTAAGTGTTACCATTCACGAAATAAGCACTAGTTAAAAAAAAAAAACGTTAGATGGCGGACCCATTATTATCAATTTGAAAGTAAATATAAGTGAACCTCGGGAGCCAAAAAATTGCAACTCTATTTCAACTATATCACAGCGAACAGGGTCTACGAAAATGGACTTTCTCAGTATTTTGCTAAAATTAAAAATTTCTTTGTAAATTTAACTTTTTAAATGACTGTAACTTTTTTGTTTTAAAAGACTCTAAAGTTAAATAAATTTTGTGTAATTTTGTAACTTCTAAGTTATTAACGTTAGAAATATAAAGACACTGAGTCGTTTAGAAATTAAAAAAAAAAATTAAAAAGGTTAAAAATTTCCCGAAAATCTCCTATTTAGTAGAACATAACTCCTGCTCATCAAAATCCATCAAAAAAAGCTTGCACTCTTCTGTAGTCCGAGCCCTCCCTACACTCCTATACCCCATTGTATACCCGTCAGTTTTTGCCCGCACCAAAATAGTTTTTCTGACCCAAAGTCAGATATTTTGAGCAAAATTTATTAATACAACAGTTTTCCTTTATGTGGATAGGGTATAATGAGTTTGCCCTGATGTTTGTAACCAACAAAAATATTGGACTATACCATCTGTTATTATGCGGATCTACTAAAACTCACTTCCTGAGTCGATATAACGATGTCCGTCCGTCCGCCTGTGTGTTATGAATACAAAAGTTGGTCGTACCGGTGTATTTTTTATTTTTTTTTTTTATTATTTTTTTTTTTTTTTTTGATTGAGTTTATTTGTATTTTATACTGACAGAAAAAGGAAACGGTAGAGTTGAAAGGAGTTGTTATATACTTATAAAAAAGGGTTGAGACATAATGCGCCTAATTGTTAAATTATATTAGTGGGTAAAATCTTTTTTATTTTTCAAAACCATTAATATAGTCGCAACTTGAGTTATATAGTTTAAATACCTGACAAAATGGGAAAAAATATATAATATCAGGTAAATGTTAAAAAACTATTGCGACACACCGTTTTAAGATACGAGCAGGTATGCTTCATGTTTTAAAAGGGGTTAGGTTCTGGGTTTTTATACCCTATACCACTATGTGGTTTGGGTATAATGACTTTGTGCTGCTGTCTGAGTTGATTTAACAATGTCCGTCCGTCCGTACGTCTGTGTGTCCATGTAAAGCTTGTAATCAAACTGCAGGTCGCAAATATGAATATATTTTTATGAAATTTGGTATTTAATTTTTTATCGGCCATGGGATGAACGCTATTGAAACTGGTGAGAATCGGTCCATGTTCAGACCTAGCCCCATACAAATGACCCCTATGAAATCAACATATATTGCCATAAGATCCAAATTGTCATACAAATCTTAGTCAAATTGGGTTTGTATGTATATGTTACTTCCGTTAATCAGTAGTCCAAAAATGATGCCTATTGGACAACTCTTAGTCATAGGCCCCATATAGAGCTGCTTCCCGATCTTCACTCAAATCTATCAAAAAACAAAAATATTGCACTGATTCTTCTCAAATTTTGTTTGTATATATTTTTGCAAAATACAAGAGACTTTACCAAACATGGTCAGGATCGGTTCATTTTTGGGCCTAGTCCCCATATAGATATAGCATCCGATATGAACTTTTTCATATCTGCAGCCGAAAAAATTAAGAAAAATCCCATCAAATTTGGTTTATGCTTATTTTCTATATCCAGTTAGTTGGACCTGAGAAATAGGGTCTCTAAACGCATGGTACAGGGTATCGTATAGTCGGTCTAGACCGACTATAATTTTCTTACTTGTTTATGCTTTAAAAAGTGTTAAAAAAAAGATAAGAAATTGTATTTAACATAACTGCAAGAAAGAGCATATATAATAATATTTCCGCAATTATTATTCGATTCAGTTTGAACAATGGCGAAGTACTGTTATAGAGATTTCGCTGATATTTTCAACAAAAATATGTAGACGATATAATTTTGCACATATTGAGCAAACATTTCTTTAAGAATTGTAACCTGCAAAAAATTTAAATACACAAAGAAAAAATTACAACTTCTGCATCAAATTTGAAAAAACGGTATATTGAATGCTCTCATAGCAAGGCAAAGATGTACAAACCTCACCACGATTGGTTATTAAAGGAACTATTTTTTTAGAGTTCATCTACAACAACTGCCAACGAAACTGGAAAAAAGGACCAGCAAAACCAATTGACAGAAGTAGTGAAAGATCTCGAAGGCGCAAGCTGGAGAATATCAATGGAGAAATTTCTCAAAGAATTATTAAGTATACATTTTTGCCCGAAATTCAACCAACATAAAATAAGAAACATAAAGTTTAAATAATTAAAAAAAAAAATAGTAGAAGCGAGTCTAAGGCGCCCAAGAAGAGGATTTTGAAAAGCATTCCTACACCAATTGAATATAAGAAACTTACTCCAGAAGAAGCGTTCGCCCTATTTTTGGATTTGAAGTTGACCAAAAATCAATATAAGGAATTGCGGAAGCGAACCAATGAAAATAATTGTGGGTATCGAAATTTAGTTTCTGCCAAAAAAGAATGCTTACCTTCACGATCTGCCATTAGTGTCACTTCAAGTTCAGCAGAAAAAAATTGTTAGATCTCCTTGAAGATACTGCAGAATGATTGCTAAATACGCTTGATACTGATCATAAAAAAAAGGAAATGGCTGCATTACTTTAATTTCTAAATGGGGATGTGATGGATCCTGTGGTCAGAAACAATAAAAGCATTTTATCCGTTTATAAGTTTTTTCGTTCCATTCCGCTTAACAAAAATTTATAGCGGCTTAGAGCCGTCAACTAGTAGAGCAACAGAAATTGATGTATGGCAAAATTAAATTCCTTCTTCAACAAAGTATTGCAGACCAATAAAATTTGCATTCAAAAAGGAAACCAAAGATGTCATAACTGAAGAATTACAAAAAATAAAAGATCAAATTGAAGAACTTCAACCATTAATATTTAAATTTAATGATCAAAACATTGAGGTAAATTTTAAAATGCGTCTCACAATGATTAATGGAAAAGTTGCACAAGCTTTAACCAAAACAAAGTCATTGTCAAGCTGCATTTTATGCAAGAACACCTCAAGTTAGTTAAGCCAACCCCCACCACAAGACAATAGTTTTAAGAAAGCCTACGAATTTGGAATGTCCCCTCTTCATGCTAGAATACGTTTTATGGAGCATATTCTTAAATAGGGTTATGATTTGGAATTTGGTCCGTTAGGCGAAACAGTGAGAAAAAACCAAAAATATGAAGAAAAGAGAAAGAAAAAAAAAACAAGTAAGAAAATTATAGTCGGCCTAGACCGACTATATGATACCCTACACCATGCGTTTAGAGACCCTATCTCATAGGCCCAACTAACTGGACATAGAAAATAAGCATAAACCAAATTTGAGTGGGATTTTTATTAATTTTTTTGGCTGCAGATATTAAAAAGTTCATATCGAAAGCTATATATCTATATGGGGACTATGCCCAAAAATGGACCGATCCTGACTATGTTTGGTAAAGTCTCTTGTATTTTGCAAAAATATGTACAAACAAAATTAGAGAAGAATCAGTGCAATATTTTTGTTTTTAGATAGATTTAAGTGAAGATCGGGAAGCAGCTCTATATGGGGCCTATGACTAAGAGTTGTCCCATAGGGATCATTTTTGGAATACTCATTAATGGATGTAATAAACGCCTACAAACCCAATTTGAGTAAGATATATATGACAATTTGGATCTTATGGCAATTTATGTCGATTTCATAGGGGTCATTTGTATGGGGGCTAGGTCTGAACATGGACCGATTCTATATACCAAATTTCATCAAAATATATTCATATTTGCGACCTGCAGTTTGACTACAATGTTTACATGGACACACAGACGGACGGACGCACGGACGGACGGACGGATATCGTTAAATCGAATCAGTTAGTGATTCTGATTCGATCGGTATAATAAAAGATGGATCTATGTCAAATATTTTTGGTAGTTACAAACAGCAGCACAAAGACATTATACCCAAACCACATAGTGGTATAGGGTATAACAAATTCAAGAAAAATATCTACAGCTAGGCCTCATAATCGATCAACCAAAACAAGGAGAAGGTAACTTAAGTGACAGAAACTGCACCATCTATCACAGGTGTAGATCATGAATTAATAAGACGATTCAAAATCATATTACAAGTTCTAGGATGCAACAGAAAAATTTGGGGAGTACGCCAATAAAACAGCTATACTTTATAACGAAAAATACTCTTGGAGATATAAGCCATCCACAGTTCATAAAATTTTGTACCATGGGGAACAAATAATTCAAAACAATACGCTGCCAATAGGAAATCTATCTGAAGAAGCACAAGCAAAAAGAAGCAAAGACTATAAATTCTTTCGCGAGCACAACACAAGAAAAATTTGCAGACCTTATCACTATTTTTTGTTGTTCACTTCAGATCCATATATGTCCAGTTCGACAAAAATGGAAAACTACCTCTATTGAATTAGACGAAGAAGTTAAACAACTTCTAGAAGATGAAAATCAAGAAATATTTACTAAAATTGTGTGAATTAAAGTAGTTTTTCAGTACACTATCAATAAGTTGTATTCCTTTTTTTATATACATAGTTAACAATTTTTCTTGATTTAAAAATGTATGTATTTTATAAATGTATTTTTAAATAAAAATGGATGTAGAAATATTTAAAAAGACAATAAAAATTTTTAACTAAAGTAAAAACATACGACTTTTTCATTGAAACTTCTCTATCTTGAACCAATATCAGGCAACTTTTACGTTCGCTGCATAATAAATTATATTTTAACTCGGGCTTGTGAACATTAGGACTAAAAAGTTTACGGGGGCCAAAGGTTGGCATTTAATTTTTACAAAGTATTAGCTGTAAAATTAACTGAAAAATAAGACATTATATAAAAAAAAAACCTATTTTAACATTTTAACACTTCACTTTTGTAATAAAATTCAACTATTTTAAACCCTCCATAATTGTTTTTCTTATCGGTCGATATTTACTTTTTATAGCAAAAAAACAAAAAAAAAAACGCATATCAAAATTCCAATCCAATCAAAAGTTGTGGATTTTTGACCGCCTTCTCTTGAAATGGTCAACTGTGAGGTGTTCGTCTTGACAGCTCGTATGGCCTCCTGCTAACACCAACACTCAATATTTATTAGTCGCAAACGAAGAAGCAGACTCCCTCAGAGTAGAATCTAGCTCGACTTTAATATTGGTTGGAATAAGATCTTTCAAATGAATGTATTTAATTTTCCATGTTTACAAATTCACTGAGATCGTTTACTTTTGATGTAAAAAATTTAATCCTTTGGAAATTTGTAAGTCCTTTTAAACTCTTCTGTTCGTAAGAAGGTCCCTGGGGACCCTTTTGAATTTCAAACTCTCACAAGTCAAACCCTCTCGGGTTGAATACCTGAACCGTACATGTATTTCAAGAAAAAAGTGTGCTGAATCGATTACAGATTTGGAGCGATACAAGAAATAGTACATTTTATTGAGATTTAATGACGTTTAGTAAGTGGAGTAGTGAAAAGATCCATACGGACTTTGTACTATTATTAGAAGAACTCGCTAATGAATTTTATTGAGTTTGCTGCATTTTTGGCTATCGTTTTGTCTAAATCGAATAATGACCCTGCCAAGGAACTCTGGGGCCTAACCCATTCTCCAAAATGCAAAGCCACATTATCGCTTTGATAACGCTAATACATCCAGCACGATTCGCTGACAGTGGATGAGCAATTATTTCCACATCTTATTGAGGTTTAATGACATTTAGTACGTAGATTAGTGAAAAGGTCCCCAATGATTTCTGTTGGATTGTGTTTTCTTTTATTACCTCTATTTCTTTTTTCAATTGAACGCCAATTGAAAAAAATCACATTATCATACGATCAAATTATGCTCATCAAAAAATTCAGTCGCTCTATAATGCAAAAACGCGACGGGTGAGATTAGTCAACAGTAGAACTGTTGCTATTGACGATGTTTGGCAAATGTTTCAGGCCAATTTGCCGACAACTTAAATCCCGTATAGAGGCCGCACACGGTTTGCACAATACATTCCATCAAAGGTAGCCAGGTACGGACTAAAGGTATGGTGGCTGTGCAATTCGAAACCATTTCATCCCCTCAAAGGAATTTACGGTGATTGTCTACAATGCATTACACTTGCGATATAGACACAACTGAAAAAAGGAAACCCATGATTGTTTTGGAATAATGCTAATAAATTCGGCGGGCAAAAACCATACGATTTGTTGTTAGCCTCTGCGGACTTTTTCACTTTTTAAGGCCAACGGGAGACACTAATTGGAGGTTTAAAGTAAACAGGATTGCGAAATAAACAACCATAAGCCCACTTTTACTTTATTTGCTCTATAGTTTCAGATCTATAAAATTTTTGTATTTTGTTGGACGGTGTTATATTTGCTGAATTATCACTTTTAGAATCCATGATATTTCTAATGAAACAATTTGTGAGAAAATTTCCTTTTATCTACAGGAAAATTGTTTAGACCATTAAACCAATTTACAAAAGGGACATGAGTCCTTATGTAATTGTGTAAGTTTGACTTATTTTCACAATCTCGACTATCCTAAATCAATATTCTATAGAAAAAAATCATGTGAGTCCGATCACAGGAGAGATATGTAAACATCTAGTAATTAAAGATTTTTATGGCACTTTTTAAAATCAAACAGAAAGAGTCATCTATGTGTCACTTATAGCAAACAACTGCAGGGGCCCTGCTAAGATAAAAATATTTATTAATATATATTATTTAAACTGGTTAATTTTTTCTTTTATATTTTTCGTTTTTCATTTTTCGTTTTTCATTTTTAATTTTTTATTTTAATTTTTCGTTTTTCATTTTTTATTTTTCATTTTTTCTTATATTTAATTTTTTTGTTTTTCATGTTTCATTTTTTATTTTTCATTTTTTATTTTTCGTTTTTCATTTTTCTCAATTTTATTCTTTATTTTTTTGTTTTTCATTTTTCATTTTTGTTTTTCATTTTTATACCCTATACCACTATGTGGTTTGGGTATAATGACTTTGTGCTGCTGTTTGTAACAACCAAAAATATTTGGCCTTGACCCATCTTTAATTATACGGATCGAATCAGAATCACTTTTTGAGTTGATTTAACAATGTCCGTCCGTCCGTCCGTCCGTCCGTCCGTCCGTCTGTGTGTCCATGTAAACCTTGTAATCAAACTGCAGGTCGCAAATATGAATATATTTTGATGAAATTTGGTATATAAGCTTTTATCGGCTATGGGATGAACGCTATTGAAATTGGTGAGAATCGGTCCATGTTTAGACCTAGCCCCCATACAAATTACCCCTATGAAATCGACATAAATTGCCATAAGATCCAAATTGTCATATAGATCTTACTCAAATTGGATTTTGTATGCGTTCATTGCGTCCATTAATGAGTAATCCAAAAATGATCCCTTTGGCCCCATATAGGGCTGCTTCCCGATCTTCACTTAAATCTATTAAAAAACAAAAATATTGCACTGATTCTTCTCAGATTTTGTTTGTATATATTTTTGCAAAATACAAGAGACTTTACCAAACATGATCAGGATCGGTCCATTTTTGGACCTGGTCCCCATATATGTAGATATAGCATCCGATATGAACTTTTTCATATCTGCAGCCAAAAAAATTAATAAAAATCCCACTCAAATTTGGTTTTTGCTTATTTTCAATGTCCAGTTAGTTGGGCCTAAGAGATAGGGTTTCTAAACGCATGGTATAGGGTATCGTATAGACGGTCTGACCGACTATAATTTTCTTACTTGTTTATTTTTTAATTTTTGGTCTGCATTCTTCATTTTTTATATTTTATTTTCCTTTTTCATTTATTTATTTTTCATTTTTCGTTTTATATTTTTCATTTATTTATTTTTCACTTTTTATTATTCATTTTTCATTTTTTATTTTTTAGTTTGCATTCTACATTTTTTATATTTTATTTTTCATTTATTTATTTTTCTTTTATAATTTTTTATTTTTCATTTTTCATTTTTTATTTTTCATTTTTCGTTTTTTATTTTTTATTTTTTATTTTTCATTTATTTATTTTTCATTTATTTATTTTTCATTTTTCATTTTTCATTTTTCATTTTTGATTTTTTATTTTTCATTTTTGTTTTTCATTTTAAATTTTTTATTTTTTTTTTTTTTTTGTAGTATGCATTCTTAATTTTTGATATTTTATTTTTCATTTATTTATTTTTCTTTTATAATTTTTCATTTTTTATTTTTCATTTTTTATTTTTCATTTTTCATTTTGCATTTTTTATTTTTGATTTTTAATTTTTAATTTTTTATTTTTTATTTTTCGTTTTTTGTATGTATTATTTAAACTTGTTATTTTTTTTTATATTTTTCGTTTTTTATTTTTAATTTTTTATTTTTCATTTTCTATTTTTCATTTTTCGTTTTTAATTTTTTATTTTTCATTTTTTTTATATTTCATTTTTTGTTTTTCATGTTTCATTTTTTATTTTTCGTTTATTTATTTTTAATTTTTTATTTTTTATTTTTAATTTTTGATTTTTTATTTTTCATTTTTGTTTTTCATTTAAAAATTTTTTTTTGTAGTTTGCATTCTTAATTTTTTATATTTTATTTTTCATTTATTTATTTTTCTTTTATAATTTTTCATTTTTTATTTTTAATTTTTCATTTTTCATTTTTCATTTTTTATTTTTCATTTTTCATTTTTCATTTTTCATTTTTTATTTTTCATTTTTTATTTTTTATTTTTCATTTTGCATTTTTTATTTTGCATTTTTTATTTTTAATTTTTAATTTTTCATTTTTCGTTTTTATTTTTAATTTTTCATTTATTTATTTTTCATTTTTTATTTTTTATTTTTCATTTTTCATTTTTTATTTTCCATTTTTCATTTCTCATTTTTTATTTTTAATTTTTTATTTTTCATTTTTTATTTTTTATTTTTCATTTTGCATTTTTTATTTTGCATTTTTTATTTTTAATTTTTCTTTTTTCGTTTTTATTTTTTATTTTTTATTTATTTATTTTTCATTTTTCCTTTATCCTTTTTAATTTTTTATTTTCAATTTTTCATTTTGAAACAGGTTATTACATATCATAATTTTTTCACCAATACAATCATAAGTCCCACCCATTTTGTCTTACGACTCACATGTTACACTGTTTTTGTGATTGTATTGTGAAATAGAAATTTACCCCCCTGCGCGTATAGATGTTTACTCATCAACAATTGAGATTTAGATAAATCATAGTTTCATTTTCTTAAAACTTTTATTCCAGGAAATAAAATTCACGAAACATAAAAAAAAGAATTATTTTAGGAAACTTTTCAGATCTCTTACATTAAGTTTCTTGATTTAAATTGGGAAAAAATGTTTCTAAAAATTTAATTTTACAAATTATAAGCATAACTCTGACCATATAGCCCAAGATAAGCAAAAATAAAATTTTCTAAAAAAAAAGTCTATGCAAAATGCCTGATATCTGTTCGATTATTATTATATTCTAGTAAAATTTTTCGATTATTAAATTTTTTTTTCTACAAAAATTTTATCCGATACAACACACGTTCTTTGTGAATACACCTAAATCAAATCAAATATATTTTCAACAGCTTTTGAACATATTTTCTAAAACCGAAAAAAACCTTCGTTTATTTAGAACTTTCTGGTTTAAAAACACTTCATTTAAATGGATTATCTCGAAAATGTTAATAAAATAAAATAATGTAAAAAATGTATATACAAAATAAATTTAAAAACCACAAAACTTTTCTCTAAAAAAAAAACATACGGAAACATGATGACCACTTTAATTTTTATTCATTTTTAAATCTTTCACAAACGAATTTATTATTCATAAGATCGTTTGCATAAATAATGGCATAACATCATTCTATGCTTTAAAAACAATTCCTACTTCTAGTAAAAAAAAAAATAAGGTTCGGTATAAAAATTCATTCTACAAAGCCAGCTTTAGCTTGTAATAATTCTGTTTTAGTATACGAATGAATATTGGGCTTATAAAGTTAATACCTCAAAAATTTCGAAGTGATGGAATATTTTAAAAACTACCAATTGTAAAGTGCCCTTGTTAAATTTGGGAAAATAATTACACAATTATAATTGCACCTGTATGTAACAAACTTTTTGCAATTCTAACGAAACTGTTTTAATGTTCCAACAAAAAAAAAAAAAAATTTTAAAAAGTTTTGCTTCCACTTATTTTTCCATGTTTTTTTTTTTTAATATATATATTTTTTTTTTTTTTTGATAGTGATGAAATTATAACAAAATCCAAATACTTGGAAGAACAAGCCAAGCGTAGAGCAGCTAATCAACATGATAATGTTCATCTTAATGATAATCTGAATGAAAACAACAATGACGATAATGAGGATGACGATGATGATGAGGACGATATGGATATGAGTAACGGTGATGATAATAATGTTGATATCATAACAACAAATGATGAGAAAAATTTTAACAATAACAATAATAACAACAACAACAACAATGCTAATAACAACTTGAATCTGAATAATAACAACAACAACAACAACAATCAGAACAACAATAACGATGAAATTGAATCCAAAGAGGATGATGTCTTTTATGAAAGCAATGCTGGCTTAGACAACAACAAAAATAATGAAGACGACGAGGAAGAAGAGTAAGTACTGATCAAAATATAAATAATACTATGTTGTTTTTATTTACAGTCCAAAAAAAAAAAGTATTTACAACTTAGAGCATAGTTTTCTAGTAATTAGAAATTATTATTTTTGAAACAAAACAAACTTATTAAGGAAAAGAAAGTTACTACTATAATACGAGGGCGTTCAGTGGTATGGTTTCATACATTGGTTGGAAACAAATTTGGTTAGTTTTATGTAGGAAAGAAAAATTTCAATATTGATTGAAATCAGACATTTCCTAGGGGTACCTCCTTTGGACCTCTAGTAAAAATTTCGGAATACTCATATATAAGTATAAACAAAATGAGTTCAAAAATATTATAAAACATTTTATTCATTAACTATCATAGACACGTCTTATGCAACTAGGGTATTCAATTATTCGCCTTTTTTTGTCGATTAATCGAGTAAGTAATTATTCGGGTTTTTTCGAATAAAATTTCAAAATTAATCGATTAATAGCATTTTGTTTTATATAAAATAAAATACCAATTTTGTGTATTTAAAAAAAAAAATTTATTAAAAAAAAATAACCAAAAACATAGTAATGTAACAACTTCTCAAAACTTCATTAGTATAGAAAATTTAACGAGATCTTTTATTTTATTTTCAAATATATTATTGAAAATCTAAACATAAATAATAAATATTTTGAGATCATATACATATATAATGATTTTATATATAAAAGTAATAATTTATTACTTCGTAAGTAATAAAAAGATTAAAGAAGTAATTAAAAATAATTCATATAATGAGTAAAAAACTAATTTAAATTATTATGCACTTCTATTAAAGTAATCTATTAAAAAGAGAATGTAATTTATATGTTTGGCTTTCAACCGATTCTTTTGTTTAGTTCTAAAAAACTCGATTTTGAGAACCCTTTTTCGCTGATTGTAGATGTTGGAGAAATTGAGAGAAGTACATGGAAAAGAATATCTAATTTGTCGGTTCTGTTTTTAGTTTTTTCTATATATAAAAAATCATCCATTAAATTATTGCAACATCGTTTAGGTTTTTGAAATTTTGTACTCTTTTAATTACTCTTTTATTTGTGATAATAGATTATTTTCGTTTATTTCAATTAAATCTTCTGCAAACATATCATCATCTGCCACATTTTGTTCCACATTTTCGAAAAACATTCTCGTAAACAATTTGTTTGCAAAATCTTTTGTTTAATTTTTTGTGCAATATTTAAAAAAAAAATTGTAGTACTAGTTGGAAATGTACCAGAAATTAGATATAAAATTAGTGTACTAAGTAGTTTTACAAGTCTTTCATTAATTCGAATCTTAAGCCTTTCTAATAACACCTTGGCAAAAGGATTTTTTGCATTTTCCAGTGTATTAATACCAATTGTATAATGCCTTCTAAATCTATCAATGTAGCAGAATCTTCGCCGAGCTTCTTAATAGCGACGTCAAGTGGTTTAATGGTTTTATTTAAGTTTGATAACATTTTAATTTCCGTATCTGTTCATCAAAACAAAATCAGATAGCGTGTGATTTACGCATTTATAAACACGAAGAAAATTTTCAATCATAGTGGATACAGATGACCATCGATGCTTAACATGATGTACAAGACGAATTTCTTTGTTTTTTCTTGCAGCATAACATATGTTTGCAATTTCTGTTGTTACACCCTCCACTCCAGTGTGCAGAGGGTATATATAAGTTTGTCATTCCGTTAATAAATAGAAAAAAAATTTTGGACCCCATAAAATATATATATTTGTGATCCTTATAATAACCGGAGTTGATATAGCGATGTCCGTCTGTCCGTCTGTCCGTCTGTGGAAATCACGATGACGGCATCAATCGGGCAGCTAGGGTGCTCGTTGACATAAAAAATGATTCACTAGCATCCTGAAAAGTTTGCTATTTAAAATCGTCCCAATCGGTCGATTAGGGCCCGAGATTTGAATGAAGAACTAAAAAAAGTCTTGAAAATATATAATTTTCTATGTTGTTCTTGTCACGATCACGCCCTGAATAGTGCAGCTAGAGTGACCATTTTAAGAGAGAATGATTCACCAAATTCATGGGAAGATTTCTATTTCAAAAATCATTAAAATAGGTGGAACAGGTCCAGGGAAATCTCTGAAAAAGTAAAAAAAAAAAAATGAAAAATATGATGTTTCTATATTGTTCTTGTTGTTATTCTAAATGTTGTGTTGTAGTCATAGCTGGACTTGTTGTTTTTGTGGTCGTTGTGGTAATAATATAATAAAAACTAACCCTTTGTACATTTTTTTATTAACTCTGGTAGAATAATTTAAACGTTTCCATTGTTTTGGCATCACTCTAAAAATTTGTTAGATAATTTCTGTTATTACCACGAGCATGCCTGCAAAATTTCAGATCGAATGGCTCACGGGAAATTGGTTAAAATCGATCCAAAATTTTTTCGACAAGCAGACACTACGAGTTAATATAAAGGGAGTAAAAATTCACCAGCATCTAAAGCAAATAATGCTAAAATATGTACCTAGTTGTTAATAAAAAAAAAACAATGTAAATTTAGCAAAAAAAATTTTTATGTATTAATTTATTTAAATAGAAAAACACAAAAATAACGTTTGATGTTGTATTTTTTGTGTGTAATATTTACATATACATACATACACATATTAAATAATACAAATAATTTACATATATTCTATATATGTATATCCATAACAACTGCATGTTAGAAATAAGTCGGTATATTATTTTATTTACATAAAATTCTGCAATATTTTGTTGTGGGGAAAATACATTTCTTTTGCATTAACAGAGTGTCACTTCCTTTTTTCTCAGCGTGACTATGCCACAGTAGATGGCGCCACAATTTTTGTTTGTTCTAATTAGCTTTGCAATAGTTATTTCTATTTTAACATGAATCTTAATATTTTCAACTGGATATCATACAGAACAATGTTAAGAGTATACACGGGCTGGTCTTTTATTTTATACGTATTTTCATTATTATTTTACAAATATGAACATAAGTTTGGCATATTAACTTTTTGTTGTCTTTACAAAAAACAGTTACCGAGTTCATCAATGAGTTTTTTGCTTTCAAAACAGTTCTACATAGTTATATAGAATTATTATTCTGCTTTACCTACAAAATATCTGATTGCGATTACATCTTATTTTTAAAAATTGTTTATAATTACTATAATGCTTTAGTAATTATAAACACAAAAATACAAAATTGCACTTTTTAAATTTTCCATTCAAATTTAAGAAAATATCAATTCTAAAAACTGGAATTAAAAATTTCCAATTATAAATTACAATTAATTGAATTTCAGAAAATCATATCAAAACGTCGGAAATAATAATTTTAAATTTATAAGACATCAATTGCATCTTTAATATATAAATTTTATTCGTTAAACACAAATTGAAATTAAAAAAAAAACACCAAATACCTATGTTTACATTTAAAAAATTTTTACATTTAAAAAAAACTTTTCAGCTTTTCAGTACCGCGATTCAGTGACTTCTTTTAACGATAGTCGAATCGTTAAAAAAAGAAAATTGCAAAATTATCAGTAAAATTTTTAAACGATATTCGCTATTGTTAAAGTCAGCTGTTGTTTTTATCTAAACGACAACCATTTTTGTGTTGTTTATTCAATCGATAAAAACTTAAATTTTTAGGTTGAAATGTCGTCATACATAAATAAAAATCATAAAATAGTGAAAATATTTTGCTTTAATTAAAAAACTTTTTTATATAAATAAAAAAATTAAATAGCATATTCAATCCATTATTTCATTTTCAAATAAATACACAGAAATATTAGTAAAAAAAATAAAGATATTAAACATAAACATAAAATCATCCTGTCAAACACGAAGTAATTTGTTTTTTTCTATTCTTCTTTGTGTTTTTCGCTTATTTTAACAGAGATGCCACTCGTTTACAATTTAAATAAATAGAAAAATAGATTTGTCGACTGTCGTTAAGATGTATGTACTTAGTGAATCACTTAATCCTTAGTGCAAACAACAATAGCTGTCGATATATTTTGCGATTGTCGGATCGTTGAAATTTACAGAATCACACTACAGAAAACATTAATTTAAATTCAATGAATTTTAGAAAACGTCAAATGATATTTAAGAATTGCGAACATAAAAACAATTTTTTTTGGATGACAATTTGAAGTTTTTCAGAGAATAAAGAGAAGAAATTATATTATTTAAAATGTTTGGGACATCTGGTTTTTTGCGTTTGGCATCCCTAATTTGAATATTTATTATTATAAATTTATTCTCTTTTTTGTTTTCCAAATATGGCAATATTTTAATAAAAAAAATTGAGAGAATTTTTTTTTGGTTATTATTTTGTTACTCCATCCGACCTATATGGCCGCAATGAAGAAATATTTGGCCAGTTAAAAGAAACTATACAGCCATCTCCAATTAGCACGATTTAATGCATATAGCCACCCTACACAACCATTACCTTTGCAATGGAGGTTAGGGCGAGCTATTTAATAAGCAAAAACTAAATTAAATGAGAAGTTATGTCATATAACCGGAAACGCATGCATATAGGTATATAACCTAAATGCATGCCGATCAGCAACCACGATGACCAAAAAGCAAACACCGAAATAAATCCGAAATAATAGAAAAGACGAAAACCAACCCAAAGAATTTGCTGAAATAATTTGGTATTAAGTTTAACAAATTGTTTACTTTTTCATTTACATTTATTATCAAAACTCAAACCGAGGTGGAGGGTATCAAAGATTCGGCACAGCCGAATTTAACACTGTATCAACAACTAATAAGTGTATACAATGGTTAATGAACAGCTGTGATTCTAATAATATGTTATCGGCGTACTTTTTCATCACGACTGCTCCATCATGAGTGGAGCACACGATGTCTTTATTTAAACTGATGCCAAATTCTTCTAATTTCTCCTTTATTTCAAAACAAATATTAGCAGCATTGCTTTTTTTCTTCATTTCTTTAAGGCCCAAATTGATAATTTTATATGAACTATTTTTATGATCATAATTACGCAAGGTTATGTTTAAGTATTTGTAGTATGAAATGTCTGTCCACTCATCGACTATTATTGAGAACCTTCCATTGTCTTCTTTTGTTTGTCGGATATCGGTAACTAATTCATCCTTCTTTTTCAAATAAAAATTATCAATGTGGCTCCAAATAGTAGCTTCGCTGTGTAGCATATTCTAGCATTTGGATTTTAAATAAGCAATAACAACCTTTGATTTCTTAAAGCTTCTCACCGACTTTCCATCCTCGGCTACACATCTGCATATTATTTCTTCCAAGGATGATGGTCTTACAATGAATTTGTCTATGGAGCCAGCTACTGAGCCCTGAGAAGTTGTTGGAGTCTAATTTTCTACTATAGCCGACTCATCTTCTTCAAATTTAGGACCATGTCCCTTACGTAAGTGGTATGCAGACGTGGTTGAACCTCTTTGCTTAAAAGTCTTTGGGCATTTTTTGCAATTTACTAAATTTTTATTTTTTGGATCTTTTGAAAAATATTTTCATATTTCATATTTATGAAGTATTTTCACCTGTAATATTTTAGATTTTTATTTAATTAGTCATTTATTGTTCGGTTTAAGATCATGTATATATTTTTCTAATGAAAGAAAGATAATAATTTTTGTAATGTAAGAGAAATATTGGAAAAAAATTTAAGACAGCGCTAGATGGAGTAGCTACTTTCGAACAAAGCGACTTGTTCATCTTCAGCATCCTTCTGCCTTTTACTTCAACTCATGCTCAATCAACTATTTAACTCAACATTTGAAAGAAAAGAACATGAGAAATTTTTTTCTTTTTTATATACGAGAGTTTGTACGAACAAGCTGAGCTTTTCCAATTTTTAGCTTTCTCTACATTAACATAGCCAGATCAATTACAAGTCTTGTAATGTGAACAGCTCTTTGTTTTTGCCATTGTCCTTTAGATGGAACTATAATGGCATGTGAAATCTTAACAGATTACACAAATGCATTGTACCTCATGTGTTGTATGTTATTGTTATGTATCGTTGATCTGTATTAGAATAATTAGTCATTTATTGTTCGGTTTAAGATCATGTATATATTTTTCTAATGAAAGAAAGATAATAATTTTTGTAATGTAAGAGAAATATTTAACATATTTACAAAATTAATGATATTACAATTTTACTTTTAAAATTACGTTTAAATACGTAAATATCATGAAAATATAAAATTTATTAAGTATTTTAAAGAATTCAATTCAATTTCGTCTGCTTTTTCCAAATGAAATAAACGTTTTAATTTCAAATGTCAACAATAAAAACAGCTGATTATAAGAAAAGTATTCGAAAACGATTTTAACAATATAAATACTGAGAACTCACTTAACACATAAATAAACAGAGTAATAAACAGAGTAATTCTTTTAAATTCGATTAATCGATTATTATTATGATATTATTCGAATTATTCGTTATTCGCTATTTTAAATAGCTTGAACAATTATTTGAAAAAATTGTTCGTTTAATCGCTTAAAGATTAATCGTTTGAATACCCTATATACAACTCATGTACGCATCAGATGATGCAGTATTTGTTGAAATCCTGTTGCACTTTCAAGAAAATATTAATCTGTACTTCCTGTAATCCTTAGTGCACCCGAAAATGTCGAAAAATCTACGGTATGGCGTTGGCCGATCGAAGAGTGAGATTGTTTTTTGTCGATTGGTCCGAAATTATGTTGAAAAAAATTCAACGTCGCACTGTGGACCATATATGAGAAGGCGGCCAAAAATTTTTTTTGTAGTTATCGATTTTCAAGTTATGTTATTCAAAAAATTGCGACTCTATTTCAACTATATCACAGCGAACAGGGTCTTCGAAAAAGGAATTTCTCAGTATATGGCAAAAAATTAAAAATTTCTTTGCAAATTTTAATTTTTCTATTTTAAAAGATTTTATAGTGAAATAAATTTTGTATAATTTTGTAACTTCTAAGCTATTAATGTTAGAAATATAAAGTCACCGAGTCGTTTGGAAATTAAATTTTTTATTAAAGGTCCAAATTTCCCGATAATCTCCGACTTAATAGAGCATAACTCCTGCCCATCAAAAAAATATTACACTATTCTGTAGCCCGAACCCTCCCCTACACTCCTATATATCCCATTGTATACCCGCCAGTTACCGCCCGTGTGCACCAGAACAATTTTTCTGACCCAAGGTCAGATATGTTGTGCAAAATTTATGAGTACAAAAGTTTTCCACTATGTGGTTAGGGTATAATGAGTTTGCCCTGATGTTTGTAACTACCATGCCCGTCTTTTATTATACGGATCGACTCAAAATCATTTTCTGAGTCGATTCAGCAATATGTCCGTCGGTCCGTCTGTGTGTTATGAATACAAAAGTGGGTCGTACCGATGTATTTTTTGCGTGAGTTTATTTGTTTTTTATACTGACAGAAAAAGGAAACGGTAGAGTTGCTATATACTTATGAAAATGGGTTTAGACATAATGCGCTTATTTGTTAAATTATATTAATGGGTAAAGTCTTTTTTATTTTGACAGGTACATTTACATAGGTATTTTTCAAAAACATTATTAGTCGGAACTTGAGTTATGTAGTTTAAATACCTGACAAAATGGGAAAAGAAATTAAATGGCAGGTAAATGGTAAAAAACTATTGCGACACACCCTTTCAAGATATGCTAAAATACGTTTTATGGAGCATATTCTTAAATTCCGGTTATGATTTGGAATTTGGTCCTGAGACGAAACAGTGAGAAAAAATAAAGAAAATTAAGAAAAATGAAAGCAAACAAAAATAAATTCACGAAAAATAACTACAGCTAGGCCTCGTAATCGACCAACCAAAACAAGGAGAAGGAAACTCAAATGATGGAAATTCTGCAAGGAGATTTTTTCCGATCCAGAAACTGCAGCATCTATCACAGGTGTAGATCATGAATTATTAAGACGATTAAAAATCATATTACAAGTTCTAGCATGCAGCAGAGAGATAAATGCAAAACAATTGGAGAGTACACCAATAAAACAGCTATACTTTATAACGAAAAATACTCTAGGAGATATATGCCATACACAGTTCATAAATAATTCAAAACAATATGCTACCAACAGGAGATCTATCTGAAGAAGCGCAAGAAAGAAGGAACTAGACTATAGATTCATTCGCGAGCACAACACAAGAATAATGTGCAGACCTTATCATTATTCTTTGTTGTACACTTCAGATCCATTCGACAAAAATGGAAAACTACCTCTATTGAATTAGACAAAGAAGCTAAACAATTTCGAGAAGGTGAAAATCAAGGCTATTTAGAAGAAATATTTACTAGAACTGTTTGATTTAAAGTAGTTTTTCAGTAAACTAACAATAAGATATATTCTTTTTTATATAGCTAACAATTTTTCTTCAATTAAGAATTTATGTATTTTATAAATTTGATATATTTTATAGAATTGATATAGAAATATCTAAAGACAAGAAAAAAAATTTTTAACTAAAGTAAAAACATACGACTTTTTCATTGAAACTTCTCTATCTTGAACCAATATATCAGGCAACTTTTACGTTCGCTGCATAATAAATTTTATTTTAACTCGGGCTTGTGAACATTAGGACTAAAAAGTTTACGGGGGCCAACGTTTGGCATTTAATTTTTAAAAAGCAATAGTTGTAAAATTAAGTGAACAAATAAGACACTATATAAAAAAAAACCTTTTTTAACCTTCTATCAATTTCAATTAAATATTCTTCCTTTATTTACATATTTTAACAAATTTTTTGATATTTACATATGAGATCTTATCTTTCCATATAGATATTGCAACAAATAATACATAGGATCTAAAAATATTAAATAGTTTTTATATTATTTTTTAATGATTTTTAAAGGAAAATGGGAGGAAAAATCCTTTATATGATTTAATAAATTCCAATACTATCTGAAAATATTTATGTGCTTATAGGAGGTTTATTAGAAATAATAGACCTCTATAAGCACACAATTTTCAATTTGGTGATTTCTTTTTAATTTTACGTTATTTCTCCACATTCTCTTATCAGTGGGTAAGAGGAATTTTCAATTTTGGCAAAGTAATTGTTATTAATCCTTGTTATGAAATCGATAATTTTTTCATAACCTGTTTCTTCATGAAGAAGATTTGTAGGATACCTCCAGGGCTTTTTATTTATCATTTTAAGACATTTGTTTTGTATAATTTGTAAGCGTTTTAGGTGGCAGTTGGCAGCGTCACTACAAATAGGACACGCGTATGTTAATATCGGCCTTATAACACTTTTGAAGAGTAGATTTTTGTTTTTGGGGTTTAGAAATGACCTTCTATTTAGTAGTGGCCATAATGCTTTAAATAATTTTATAGCTTTTTGACACGTTGCCATAATATGTTGTTTAAAAGTAAGCTTTTTGTCCAAGACAACTCCGAGATATTTGACATGATTAAGTACATTTATGGAATTATTTCCAATATGAAGATGACGTCTTGGCAGTCTTTTGGGAGATTTGTTGAACGGAAAAATAATTGCTTGGGTCTTGTTTGGATTAATTTTGATTTTCCATTTGTGAAAATATTTACTGCAATTAACAAGTCCCTTTTCCATTTTCTTCAGGAGTGCACTTGTAAGTTTGTTTGAAGAAATTAACGCAGTATCATCTGCGTAGTAAGCAACTTTCATATATTTTGGGACTTTAAAATCGGATGTATATATCGAGTAAAGCAATGGCGATAAGACTGATCCATGAGGTAACCCTGTGGTGATGGTTTTTGGAGATGATGTTTCATTATTAATCGCAACTTTAAAGCTTCTGTCGTGAATGAAATCTGAAATAAGTTTGCATAAAGATTTTGGTATATTAGCATCAAGAAGTTTAAATACTAGGCCATTATGCCAAACGGTGTCAAACGCTTTTTCGATATCTAACAATATTAGACCCGTTTAACGTTTATTGTTTTTATTGGTAATTATTTGATTTTTAATTCTGTTTATTTGGTGAGTAGTGCAATGCCCTTTTTTAAATCCAAATTGTTCTTTAGCAACAATAGAATTGGTCGTTACTAATTCACTAAGACGAGAATGTAGTATTTTTTCAAATATTTTACCTAAGTTATTTAATAAACTAATAGGTCTATAGCTATTTGGGTTATTTTTTGGCTTACTAGATTTGTTGATAGCAATAACCTTAGCGTTTTTGAAATGGTTTGGGAAATAGTTGAGTTTGATGCAGCTGTTAAATATTATAACCAGTAATTTTAGAGCTTTGAGTGGTAGTTTCTTTAAGAGCAGGTTGGGAACATTGTCAAAACCAGGAGATTTTGAGGGTTTTATTGATGAGACAATATTCATTACTTTTTCTAGAGATGTATAAATTGGTGACTCAGAACTGGGAGTTTCCTTCTTAAAATTATTTACTGTTGTATTTATTACTATATCCGCTGAGTGGTTGTAATTCGAAGTGAGGTTATTTGCTTTGAAAAATGTATTTGCCAGGACTTCAGCCTTGTCCTTATCAGATGTTATCCTTGTATTTCCAACCTCAAGGTAAGAAATTTGATTTTTTTCCTTTCTCTCGCAAGTTCCTGGTTATTCTCCAAAATGATTTATCACCTGGTTTTAAATTGGATAATAACTGACACCATTTCTTATTGCGTTCCGAATTCAGATCAGGTCTTGGAGCAGGCGTTTTTATGACTTTAGTGCAATTGTACAATAGCCAGTTTTTGGCTACAAGTGATATGTGCTTAGGGTCATTGTCTTGATAAAATTTAAAATTATCAGCAATAGCCAACTTGTTCGCACTTTCCTATACGTGGGTCTTCAGGATGTCGACATAAATGTGTTTATCCATTATAACTTCTGTAAAGATTTCTCCGGGGTTAACCATTGGTAGTACGTTCTGGGATGGTTCAAATGACGAACAGGGCGGTAAGGTTTGGGAACCTAGAGATTAACCTGTGAGAGATCGTCTTGTGTCAGTGTATAATTTCTCGCGAGATGGAGAAATTATAACCGATTTTTTGCAAGTGAAAAAATAAGAAAATAGAGAAGTTTAAGATATATGTATTTTTTATTTAATATAAAAATTGTATGGGAAAACCACGAGATGGGTTTTAGACGTTGTACGCTCACCTTATTGTGTGAAAGTTGCAGAGTAAGTGACTAATGTAAAAAAGGTTTAGTATAATTACAGCTTATTACAATGGGTAATTTTAGCTTACGATACTTTTATGATAAATTAATGCAATTCACAATAGGGTTTGGTTACTCGTTACAAGAAATTAATGTGCAAATTCAAATACATTAGCTTACGATAAGTGTTATGTTGAGTATAAGGAACAATTATTATTTTTTAAATTCAATTCAATAATTCATTTTGTTTTAATATCAATATTACAATTATTATTTTTTTTAAATTCAATTTCGGTTAATTCATTTTTTTTATTTATATCAATATTTTATTTGTCTAAATTAATGAATTTAGACAACTTCAATAATTTGAAGATTTTTCACACCTGAACCTCCCATACAATCCCATGCCATCACTGAGAAGCCCCCGTGCTTCACCGTTTTCTTTGTATTTTTATGACAAAATTACTCATTGAATTTGCTTTCATACGTGAAGACGGCCTTAAAATGATTAAAATGCTAATAGAAAAAAATTACAAAACATAAAAAATTAAGTTCACCATGCTCCAAACCGAAAAATCCTTTGAAAAGTGCTCACGGTGCACAGTGTCGCCCTTAGAAGAAATTAGGTTGCAAAAATAAAAAATTTCCTGTGCGCTTATGATATTTTAAATAAACTCATCATATAGGAAATTGTTCAAATATTACAAATTTGCTACCTTCAATAAAATCAGATTTTTAGTTTAGAAGATATAATCCTTCAAAGTTGATAGATTTTCAGTTTTCAAAAAAACACACAATTTTTAGGCAATTTGGTCCAGTTTCAGGTAGAATATAAGAAAAAACTAGGTAACTAATCGTAATTTTTTTATTTCCATTGTATTATTTCCATGTATTTATTCAGTATATTATAGACAGCAATATCTCAAAACCGACTTTTTGCGAAAAATAACTTTTTCATTGTTGGAAATTAATCTCTGGGGTATCAGAAACAAAGTTTGTTCCACGACTTTTTCATTTCTGATTTTTTGAAAAGATACCGTATTTTTATGTTACTCACGAAAATTGCCTTTTTAACCCATAAAACCAAAAAATTAGGTTTGACAATGTTCTGCAAATTTGTCCAGGAGTGTTAGGTCTAAATTTTTTCTGAATGTACCAACATCGAAAAAAATCCATAAAAAGGTTTTTTTCAATTTATAAGAAATATGTCATTACCGCCACCTTGTGACTACTTTTTGCAACAATTACTGAAACAGAAAAATAGATAATTTCAAAACCTTTCAAAAGAGGTATCCGTGAAGAAATTCCGACGAAAAAAAAGGAATCTAAATGCAAAAGTAATGAATATTATACCGAATTTGTTTTTCTTTATAATTAAGTTTATTAATATCAAACGACTTTATTCAACGTTATTCAATTTTATATATATCGCACCTGTACCTCTAAAGTGAGTCAACTCAAAATTTACAAATTTTCAAAATTCAAAATTTACAAATTTTCAGTAGAGGCAAACAACGTTGTTTTTTTTTTTTTTAATATTTACTATAAAATTTTAAAACAGTTGTTTCATTGTAAAGAATTGCCAAAAAAAAAAAAAAAAGTACCTATACAACAGTAGTTGTTTTTGCGATTTTTTCAGTGATCATCAAAAATAGCAAGTTTTTTGGGTGCAACTCAAAATATGTTTATTTAGTGGATTCTAAAGAAGCTGCTCTTATACCACAAAGAGGGTTACAAGTGAATTTTTTCTGCGAAAGACTAGAAAAATCGACGTAAGATTTTTACAGTGGATAGATATTAAAGACCTGCAATTGTTGAACTATACAACTTGCGACATGTGTCACATCATGCAAGTGTTAATTCATGCTATGCCGCTCATACATGTTTGACAATGACATATATAGACACTGTCGAATAAATTCAAATCAAATCTATGCATTGTTTTTACAGTGATTTTGCACACATGAACATGGAAAATTAACATGTCAACACATGCGACACATGTGACACATCCGTCTGTGTGTCCATGTAAATATTTTAATCAAACTACAGGTCGCAACTATGAAAATATTTTTGTGGAATTTGGTATATAAGCTTTTGTCGGCCATAGGATGAAAGCTATTGAAACTGGTGAAATTCGGTCTATGTTCAGACGTAGTCCCCATCCAAATGACCCCTATGCAATCGGCTTAAATTGCCATAAGATCCAAATTATCATATAGATCTCGGTCAACTTGGGCTGTGTGTGTTTATTACATCCATTTATCATTTTCTAAAAATAAAGCCCATATGGCAATTCTTTGTCATAGCCCCCATATAAAGCTGCTTCCCGATTTTCACTTAAATCTATCAATATACAAAAAGGTTGCAAAGTTTTTTTTGTTCAAATTTGGTTTGTATATATTTTTCAAAATATGTGACTTTATGAATTCAAATGATGAATAAAGCAGAAAAATAACCGTAAACCTTTTATTGAAAAAAATTAAAAACTGAAAAATATTTTTTTTATATGTCATTAGTTGGATTTAAAATGTTTTGTTTATATGGATTATAAATATAAAGTTTAATTTCGAAATAAAAGTTTTTTTCAATTTGAAAATTTTTTAATCAATTACTTATTTGATTTGATTTAGGATCTTTATTGAAAAATTTTAAAGAATAATCCATATTTTCATACGAAGCAGTGAACATGCTGCAGAAAAAACATTAAAAGACATGGTATTGACCACAACAACGTACAACAGCTTAGCTAAGTTGCAATAACATGCTAAGACAGTATGTTTGAGTTGGCATGACATGGCATAACACCTTGTTTGAGTTGACATGACATAGCAATGCATGAAATTTTTGAGAATGACATTTTTGCAGCAAATGTTGAATTGTGCAGTAGTTTAATAGATATACCACTGTGTATCGTTTTCTTGCAAAAAGTGAAAATTGAAAAATTTTGATTTGACTCATTTTAGAGGTACAGGTGCGATATGTGCAGTGTCTTTCGAAAAGATAGTCACTTTTAACAAAATTAGGATTATAAATAAAATTTGTTTAATTAAAAAAATCAGTTATAGTTTCCTTGAACACATGATGAACCGAAGTGGTTAAATGTGGCACATTCAGGTGAAAAAACGAAAAATGTCACAAATAGGTTCGCTTGCTTTTTAAATGGCACAAAAACGGCTTAAGAGTTTTGCTTGAAACTTTGCTCACTGGTCAAAAAACTTCAAAATCTAAAATTTCTCCGTTCTCTGCAACATAGCAAGGCTTAGTTTCTGAGATATGCATCATAGCCAAATGTAAAATAAACTAAGAATTTTGCATTTTTTCGTTTTTTAAGATTTTTTTCAATTTGTGTCCGAACAAAACATTCTTTCGTAAAACGGAACGGAGGAATTTTAGATATTGAAGTTCCAAATTAGAAAGAGTAATTTTTGCATAAAAGCCTTTAGGCATTTTTGTGCCATTTGAAATATAAAGTTATGATTTTTCCATTTGCACATAATTCTTTTAGCCATTTCTTTTTCGCAGTGTACTGATAAATTTTTTATCTTAAACGAGAGATTACTATTCCAACTAAGTATCCCAAAATTAAAAACAATTGTTTTTTAATTATTAAAAAAAAAAATTCGGCGTCTAATTCGAATTCAGTTGAAAAATCGGAGTCTCCAATAGCATCCTATATTTCACACAATGGATAAATAGGGGCCACCGTAATATCCATTTGAGGTAGCCGAATGTATCACTCAATGAATAGAAGTAATTTGATATAAATATCTTTAAGTAGGAAAAACCGTTTTTTGAGACATTGCTAATTATAGAAAAGAAATTTTACAGTTGTGTTTCTGTTTCTCCAGGTAAATCGCTGTCTATTTTTTTCCCAATTTTTCAACTTTAATTCCATCAAAAAATTATGATATTTTATATCTGCAATATTTTCAAAATATGTTCTCTAATTATTCCTTTACCTATTTCAACAAAGACCAGCTGCTCCTAGCTGCTCCTTCGACTGCTAGAGGTAAAAAAGGTAAAAAAGGAACACAATTTTTAGGCAATTTGGTCCGGATTTTGGTGGAATATAAAAAAACTGGGTAACTAATCGGTATCTTCTTTATTTCTATTGATATATGTATTTATTCAGTATATAATAGAAAAAAAAATTACTGTTTGCATTACTATTATTTATATTTATTGCATTACCAACTATTTTTGCATTATTTTTCAACTTTGATGGAAAATAAAAAAAATTGTTTTTAATTTTTATTTATGGATAAAAAGTTTTAAAATATAAAAAAAAACTTGAGAAAGAAACAAAAAAAATATGAAATTGTTAAAAATCATGTTTTTATTTAACATAAACATGATTTATTTCATGCCGTTAACAAATTTCAACTTTGATAACCCATAAGTAAGCATTTAGAAGGTGTAGCACTTTGTTCAAACAGTTATTTTATTGGTTGGATAATTATCTATCATATGCCTTTTAACTTATTTGATTATCTCAATCGGTTCAAGAGTTATGATTTTTGCAACGAAACAACTCAAATGGCTCCACTGTGCGTCGTCTATAATTTTGCAAGTAGCGACGAATCATGAATCTACTTATGCATAGGAATCCGAGCCAAATCTAATGATCCGTAAATACGGATCATTCTCCACCATGACAAAGTTAGCTGTCATAGATCGCCGTAAAAAATTTAGTTTTTAGCGCTGTTAACATCGAATTGGTACGTCATCTGCTGTGTACAGCCCTGATTTTACACACATAAAAAATAAACTTCTAGGCCAACGTTTTTCGACACCTGAAGAAGTGGTTTGAATCTTTTAAAATGTTTGTTTTGAAAATTGGATCCTTCATGTCGAGATTTTTTTGTTTTTCTCAAATCATGAATAGTTACCCTCGTAAACTAAAATTGGGCTACAATTTTTATTTCTGTGTTATTTTTAGTAATTATTTATAATTTCACATAAATAAAAATAACGATTTGCTCCTTCCTACTCTATAATCGTCCATACCACACTTATTTTTTGTTACGGTATTAGTTTAAAAGTGATTCACATAAGAAATTTATTATTTAAAATTGTAAGCTACATTTGAATATGTTTATTTATATGTCTAAGGTTAAATAATAAATCTTTTTTTTTATATTTTCCGTATTGCTATTTTAGTTTCGATTTTATTTGACCTACACCTAAATTTGGAATTGAACACGCGATTGCTATATATATATGTATATATATATATCCATTTTTTTATACGGCTAAATACAACCCTTGACTTAAAATGTGGTTGTTGGTTCTTGTTAAAACCGCCAGAAAAAATATTCATACGTATTACATACACACTCTCATTTACATACATATCCGTATCCGTTTAGACTATTTATGATATCATTTCGCGTTTATATAATTTTGTTTATTTTTTTATTACTATTCTCACGCAATGGGGATTTGTTGTTTGTAGTTTCACTTTATTTGTTAAAGAAATCATGAAAATACATAAAATTTAATATGAAAATTTGATTATAAAGGAAAAAAAAAAACAGTGCTCGAAATTTGACACGATTCGATACTTTTCGTGGAGATAAGAAAAAGCAAAATACTAAATTGCTGCAGAACTGTAATTTTGAAAAGAAGTAATTTTAGAAAAAGTTTATAAATTTATCACAGGTTAAGGTTAAACCATTTAATTTCATTAGGTAATTCTCAATGTATTATTTTCTTATCATAATGCTAAAAGTTAGCTTTCAAAATAGAGAATGTGTTCAAGTAATTTGCTTACGATCTAATATGCGTGTACTACAAATATTTTTTATTGTAATAAACTTTAGATAACAAAAGTTATTTATTTTAAAATAATATTTTTGAACTCACTAATAATCATTTAAATTTCAGTTATACTTGACGGCATTTTGAGCTATGAATTAGCATTCAACAAACAAACGAATTGTCTGGCCATATTTAAAATGAAAACAAAGTGGAAACAAAAAGTTAAAAAAATAAATAAATTGATATTGGAAAAGATTAATATCTATATATGTATATAGTTAATCACTGATTCATTGACTGACTCATTGTGATGTAAAAATATCATTCTTTTAGCTAGGAACTTGAAATTTAGAATAAGAATTCGGTGGGACAACCGACCCTTTTCTTAAAAAAGTAACTACATTGCTCTCTCGAAATACTAAATAATATATACTATACTAAAATACTATACTATACTATATACTAAATATACGAACACCCCAAAATTTGAACACTTTTTTCTTACATTGACTACTCTAAAATATGAACTAAGTGCACAAGCTTTTAAATATGAACAGCTTATTTTTGTATTTTTTTTATGAAATCTAAATTAACAGGGTAGTGGTTAAATTCTGATTCAACTGCATTATAATTTGGGGATTACTCTAGCTGACTGCTTTTAAATTGTTTTCAACTGTTAATCAAAATTTGTTAAATACACATTTTAATTAGTGTTTACATTCACCTGGAATTCCATATTCGTTTTGTAAATATAAAATTACATACGTGAAAAATTCTTACAAAAAAGCATAAGTTTATAACTTTAAAAGAAAAATCAGAAATTTTAAAATATTTAGGAAAAGATGCTAATTTTGGAATAAATTTGGGGTGAAAATATCTACAATATTTAGAATAAAAAAAATTAAAAATTTTATTATTAAACGTTTTAACAATACATTTATAGGGCCTGGAAAAAGAAAAAGAGTCCGATGGTTTTTGAATATTAGCGATCTTATGTTAAAAGAAGAGGCCAAATACCTTCATAATAAAACTAAAGAAAATTTTTGGGAATTCAATGCGATAGATGGCGTTCGCTTACTTCAAATATCTGAAGAAAAACTTTCTGCACAGACCCAGTTGGTGAATCCTTTTAAAATGAAAGAAAATTAAAGAGAGGATTGTTTTGGAAATTGTTGCCACAAAAGACATACGTGTCTTCATTAGAAAAATCAGCTCCTGGTGCAAAAACTGAAAAGCAGCGAGTAACTTTCTTGTGTTGCGCAAACGCCACAGGATCCCATCAACTTAAACTTATTATAGTTGGTAAGGCTAAAAAGGCCCGCTGTTTCCAGAATTTTAATTGCCCTGTTCATTATAGACATTTTAAGTCAGCATGGATGACAGAAGCCATTTTTAAAGATTGGTTTCATCGTTTATTTGTTCCTGAGGCAAAAGTTATCAATTATAATCAATTATAATCTCACTTTTGTACAAATTAGGTTAAAAAAATTTTAACGAAAAAAGCTGCATCTGAAAGCTATTCTCTTAATAGACAACGCTCCATCTCATCCATCTGAGGACGAACTAAAAACACTGTAGACGGCTGTATTTTTGCAATGTTTACGCCACCAAACGTTACACCGCTCAAAACGCCATCAGGATTACAACACTTTATTTCAGGAACAGTCTTCCGGCTTCAGTTGCTGCAAAAGGGGGTACTTTGCCAGAGTATGTGAAGCAAACTGCACTAAAAGAAGCCATAATAATTTTAGAATCTGCATGGAGAAGTGTGGATGCTAATGTATTATCTAAACGTTCGAATAATGTTTTGAATATGGTGATAAATCGTGACGATCCTGATGATGACAATTCTTTAAGTATTCTTAGAAATAACTTGACAATAAATTTGCTTGATTTAGAAAACTCTGCAACTCATCTTTTAAGTACTCTCCTACCTGAGGTTTGCGTTTTGGAAAATGTGCATTAAAAAAAAGATCTTTACTTCGCTATACTATAGACTATACTATAGAGAGTAACGAGAATGAAATGGAGGAAGAGCTTTCCGATGATTATGTGGAGGAGCCAAAAACGACTATAAAAACCATGGAAGCTGTTGCAATTTTTAATAAAGCGTTGGAATGGGCCGAAAGTGCAATGGTCGATCAACGAGATTTGAATGTTTGAGAAAGTTAAGAGAGCGGGCCGTTTAATAGGTGATTGAACAAAAGAAACAGCAAAAGAAAATCACAGATTTTTTCGCATAATAACTTTAAGTTTTTTTCTTTTTCAAAAATAAATTATTTTTTAAATCCAATAATCAAATAAAAAATTTTCCATAAGAAACTTTCATTTTTATGGGAAAAACGTTTTTAAACGGAAATTAGATGAAATTCGCATATATGAACAATCTTGCAAAAGTGAACAGGCTTGGTTTTAATTAGTTCATATTATCGCGATAGCACTGTACTCTTATAAATGTGAGTTTTCTTATAAAAATACCATTTGTTAGAGTGTAGGCTCGTTCGCCTCACTCAAGTTAAAAAAATATTATTTATCTTGGTGGTACACCAAGATAGTGAAATTGTGTTTTTACTTTTCCAAGTGTTGCACAAGGATAAGTATTTCGATAAGAGTATTTTTTCTCAGGGTGGTACACCAAGAGAATAAATATTATCAACGCATTCAATTATAGTTATCAGTAGAATGACAATTTTTATTATTTTTCACGCTCTATATATATGAATTAAAAATACATGAACAAAAGGGAAAACAATTAAAATAAAATTCCATAAACAAAAAGAAACAACAAAAAATAAAAATTAAAACTAAAACCGAAAATTGTTTATGCAGCAACAAAATATTTTCCCATAGCCAGTCAATGCATATATTCCGGTAGCCAATGCAAGCAAAGAATTTCATACTGTCTGGCTGGCAATTTGAATCGCACGTGTAGTAAAATATTTAGTATAAATATCAATTATGCTGGCGTATGAGTTCTCACGCATTGCTTGACCAAACGGTGAGAAAACAATCGCATTGAACACAATCAAAAATATTTAGTATAAATATTCTTGCTCGTGTCACAAATTGTGCTGACGAATGAATTCCTTGCCTGACTAAACGGTGGGAAAACAACATTATTAAACAAACCAAAAATATTTAGTATAAATATTTTTGCTCGTGTTTAATTGTGTTGACGTATGAATTATTTGTTGACCAAACGGTGGGAAAATATTGTTACTGAACAAAACCCAAACATTCATTTAATTCCATTGAAGATTCGTTGTCTTAAACGAATCATAAGGAATTAACATATTGCGGCCCCTAGGGGGCCCATGAACATTAATAGGTCTGGTTGCATAAACAATATCCAGCATCTCATGCTATGTTTAAAGGCCGAGTCAAGCTGGTGGATCCAAAGTAATGTCCCAGGTTGACCTCCTTGGAGCAGGTTGGGGGACTGCATGGCGCACGTGAGCTCTTTTCTTTAGTATGTGGTTTCTTAATACGATAATGATCAAGATTAAAATAAGTGCTAGTCCTGAATAACTGACTGCTAAACTATGCACTTTATGATGTGCGGCTGCAGGTGGTAGTTCGCGTAGTTGTCCCTTTATTTCCGCCTGTAATTGGTTAATGTCCTCAAAACTTGATCGGTAAACCGAGGGTTGCGTCAGATTATCCACATTGTGCAATGAGTTAGAAAATGACATCTCATTGATTGTATTGGCTTGATGCAGAATGGATGTGATAGTTTGGTAACCTTGTATGGTGATCACATCGTTTCTCATGGTGCATCCCGCTGGTAGTGTGAGCAACCCAGTGCCTTGCAAAAGCTGATAACTACTTTTCCCGTTGCAAACTGTACTTAGCTTTAACTGTTGATGAGTGGCCACTAACCATTGAGTCTTTTTATATAGTTGATACCACACGTTGTTGTTGGTTATTACCTCTATATTACAACTTGAGGCGGATTCATTATTGAATAAATGTATCTCGCAGCTGCATATTGGTGCACCCTTATTATAGATAGCTTGAACGTTTGGGCAAAGAAATGTATTGTGCTAGAGTGTCTTGCAGTCAACCAGCTTGGTTTCATCCATAGGGAAGTATTCATCACGGTGAGCGTTGAGAGCAATCATTTTTGATGTCGGTACGATAGCTACCAACGAATTATTTACCAATTGTGGAACTGGCGTAAGGTAAAATAGATCGTATTCATTTTGATGTGACAATGGAATGAACAAAGTGCAGATAATGTGTCGCTTTGAAATAACCGCATGAGCTGTCACTATGCCATACACATGAAGGATATCAAGCACCGGTAATGTCAGATCTGCTGGAAGATTTGCCTTTATGTTGTCAACTTCAGCAGAGAATTGTTGTGGGGTCAGCAGAGCAGGACTAATTCGACCATGATGAGTATCAGCTAACAAATTAATCATGGATGTATGCATTTTTTGTAGATTGTCTGCAATGATAATTAACTGGATGCTGAGAGACAAAATTAGCTGTGATCGTTGGTTGCTGTCATTGTTTGTGAGGTTCATGAGTCTGCTGAGTTTTACGTTGATTTTTTCAAAGGTATTCTGATTCCGAGCTTCAGACTGCTTCATAAGGTTAAGGGTAGAGTCAAGAAACGATGTTTGGTTCCGCAGTAGACCTTGTAGGTGGGCTTCGTTGTCTTTAATGGTGTTGATTGTGTTGGACATTTGTTCAGCATATTTTGAGTCCAAAACACCAAATAAGGAATTCGCTATGTTGCCAACGATATCTATCGCCCCACGTTTTTTTTTCGTGTAGTGAGGTTTGCCAGACCGGCCTCCATTTCGTCCTTGAGATTCTGAAAATGTGTTATAAGTCCGGTACATTGATTGTGGAGGTATGAGTGATTGCAGGTCTTCATCAATTAGAAGCTGTAATTCATGATGGAATGGTGTTAGTTCAAAATATATCAAAAGTTTCCACTCTGATATAATTGGTTTAATTTGACCTATATGTTCAAAATGTATCCCAGGGTTACTAGAAATCTGTGTATATGTGATTTGTTGACACAGCACTAATGGAACGAACAGTACTAGAAGCATGAGCGTGCTAGCTGTGGCCAAATTGCAACGCTTTGAAAGTGGCGAATCTTTGCTTTTTTCGCTGGGTGCACTGCTTCTTTTGAGAGGTAAAGGTTTATCTTTTCTTTCATCGTCAGTAGTAGTTATTGGTGTTTCCAGGGGAAGAGGAGCGAGCAAGTGGATTGCTCGCTTAATGACACCAGTTGCTGTTTTTACCGCGGCTGTCCTGACGATACCATCAGACCCAGGATATATTTCAACTACCTTACCAAGCCGCCACTGCATGACAGGTAAGTTGTCCTTTATTACTACTATCGTGCCGAGTTGCAGATTTTGAAATTTGGTTTGCCACTTGTTACGTTGCTGCAGTTCATTGAGGTATTCCTGTGACCATCGTTTCCAGAATTGATGATTTATTTGAGATACTAGTTCCCATCGTTTTGCTAATGTTGTTGACGCTGCTTGTGCAGTTGCGTCGACTTGAGCCGTTAGGGGCTCCCCAATCAAGAAGTGACCGGGAGTCAATGCAGCTTCATCATTAGGATTATTCGGCAAAGGTGCGATTGGCCTTGAATTACGGATTGCTTCAACCTCTATGACAACGGTTTCCATTTCTTCATATGTCAGGTTTGCATTTGCTATTTCTTTAACTAAAAGCCTTTTAGCGGATTTTACTGCGGCTTCCCATAGTCCACCAAAGTGTGGGGATCGAGGAGGTATAAAGTGGAAATTAATGTTTTTGTTTGCACATTCTCGCTGTATGGATTCCTGAGCGGTTGTAGCAAATAATGCGGACGCCAATTCTTTCAATTGATTTCGCGCTCCCACGAAGTTTGTAGCGTTGTCAGAATAAAGATTCTGACAGTGACCTCTGCGACTTATAAATCTTTTTAGTGCACTAATGAAAGCAGCAGTTGTGAGATCGGTGACCAGTTCTAGATGAACGGCTTTGGTGGAGAAGCAGCAGAAAACGGCAATATACGCCTTTTGAGGTCGTTTTCCCCTAGTCTTGAAGTGCACCCATATTGGGCCGCAATAGTCAACTCCTGCGTTGATAAAAGGCCTTGCGGGAGTCACTCTCATTTCAGGCAAATTTCCCATAATCTGCTGCAAAAGTTTTGGTTTTGATCTTGAGCACTGTATACATTTATGGACAGTTTCTCTTGCCATGTGTTTGCCTTTGATTGGCCAGAATCGTTGCCTTACGTTTGCAAGAAGTGCGCCAGGACCGCAATGTTTATTTTCCTTATGGACTGCCTCGAAAATTAATCTAGTTATCGTGTCGTTGAATGGCAAAAGCATGGGATGTTTTGCGTCAAGGCTCAATGCCGATTCTTCTAATCTACCTCCGACTCTTAGAATGTTATTTTCATCTAAGAATGGTGTTAGACCTTTTATCTGGCTCGATCCCTTAAGTTCCCTTTTCTTTTGCAATTGTTGGATGTCTTCCTTGAAATTCGACAGCTGTGTAGTTCGAATAATTATGACAAGAGCATCATGAAGCTCAAAAGGGTTAAGAGTAGGTCGGTTTTGTCGCTCTTCCTTGTTAGTTTTGGCGTTTTTAATAAATCTTAGAATATATCCAACAATTCGTTGAAGCGTTTTGAATGAGTTTCGGTGATTTATATTGTTGAATAGATTTTCACTTCTGACCGATACCAGTAAATTATGTTTCTTTTCTATGATTGTTGAGTCAGGACTGAGACAAATCGTTGAAGGCCAATGTTTTTCGTTGCCATGAAGGAAGAATGGACCGTACACCCAGTGCGGTGTATGCTTTAACTGTTGTGGGTCCAATCCTCTGGATACGATGTCTGCTGGATTGTCCTTGAAACTTACATGTCGCCATTGCTCAGGTTTCGTACTTTCTTGGATTGAAGCTATTCGATTTGCGACGAAAGTATGAAAGGAGGACGACCTCGAGTTTATCCATGTTAACACTATGGTTGAATCAGTCCAGTAGAATGTTGGTATTGTAGTCATTCCCAAGTCGTGTTTAACTTTTACAGCCAAGTTAGCTCCTAACTGTGCAGCACATAATTCCAGTCTTGGAAGCGTTTGCTGCTTAAGAGGAGCTACGCAAGATTTTGCACATAGCAAGTATACAATTATTGTGTTATTGGGTAGAAGTGTTCTGATATATATTGCCGCCCCATATGCCTTTTCTGAAGCATCAGTAAAGACATGCAGTTGGGTTTTGCTGGAAATCTGGCCTTTGTAGATATGTCGATGAACTTGAAAGTTTTTGAGGTCATTGAGATTATTTCGAAAGTTTCGCCACCGAGAATCAAATTCTGAAGGCACCGCTTCATCCCAGGAAAGATTCAAAGTCCACAACTCCTGGACAAACATTTTTGCCCTGACTACCACAGGGGACAAAAGACCAAGCGGGTCGAAAATGCGTGCCAAATCTGAAGTAACCGTTCTTTTGGTTACAGCCTTGATTGGTTGTATGTTGACCTTGATCTGGAGTTGGTCACATTTGGGTAACCAGGCTAGTCCTAGTGTTTTTGTGCAATCAGTTTCTTCTGTGGAGAAGTCGAGGCTGACTTCTTGATCACATTCTGGGATATTACGAAGCAATTGAGCATGATTGGCGCACCACTTTCGTAAATTAAATCCATGCTGCGCCATGACTTCTTGCAGTTAGCGTTGGGTTTCCAGAGCTGCGTTTAAGCTGTCGGCTCCACCTAACCCGTCATCAACATAAAAATTGTTCTCCAAAAAACTGGCTGCTAAGGGATAATTCATCTTGTTGTTCTGACTTATTTCCTTCCATATGTGACGGTGTTTAATGTGAAGTAGCTGATAGGTTCAGCGATATTTTTACGCCACAGGATTATCTGGTGCTGCCTATCCTTTGGATGAATAGCTATTTGGCGGAACATTTTTTCTATATCAGTAGTAAACACGAAACGCGGAAGCCGAAATCGCAGCAAAGTAGTAAACAGTCCATTCTGTAGTGGTGGTCCGATGTGCAAAATACCGTTCAATGACTTTCCTGATGATGTTTTCGAGGAGGCATCAAATACGACTCTAAGTTTGGTGGTGCTGCTTTCGGGTCGAAGCACGCAATGGTGAGGTATAAAGTATTTAGACCCTTTCACTTCGTCTATGTTGATTTTCGTCATGTGCCCTAATGTTTCATAATCGTCCATAAATTGGTTGTATTGTTCCTTTAAGGAAGCGTCTTTTGATAAGCGACGTTCTAATGAAAGAAATCGATTGAAGGCGATGCTATGTGAGTCTCCTAAAGCAGATTTCTCCATGCAAAATGGAAGTCGTACTACGAACCTTCCATCTTTGTCGCGTGTGGAGTGCTGATTAAAGTAGGCTTCACATTGTGCATCTTCGGGTGACAATTTTGGTTGTGGGCCTTCGATCTCCTCAAGTTTCCAAAACCGCTCAATTGCCATATTCATTCTATCTTCTTCAGTCAGAACCCCGCATATTGCTGCTGATAGATGTTGACCAGATACCTTTCCTGATACTATCCAGCCGAAGGTCGTATTTTGCAATACTGGAAGGTCGCTAGCAAATTTAATTTGTCCAATTGCTAGTAGTTGGTGATAATATTCGGCCCCCAACAGAATGTCCACCTTATCTGGACGGTTGAACGTTGGGTCTGCCAATGATATATTGTTTGGAATAGACCACTTATCAATGTGAATGAGCTGAGCAGGTTGAGGCGAAATTATTTGTGGCAACACAAATGCCTCTAGACGTGCTGAAAAGTTGTTGAGTCGGGATTGAAGAGTAATGTTGACTCGATGTTGTACTTTGGTCTGGTTTTTTCCAATTCCATTGATTGAGATAGATGTACTCTTTGCTGAGAGTCCGAGCCGGGCAACTAATCTTTCTGTAATTAGGTTGACTTGCGATCCGGAGTCAAGAATAGCCTTGCATTCGGTTTCCAACCCATTTGCCTTCACCTTTACTAAGGCTGTTCCGAGTAAAACATAGGGCTTTTGGCTTGCAGAACTTAATGCTGTGCTCCTGACTTCAACTGCTGGTGTGGTAACAAGAGAGGTCGCTGGTTCTTTGGACTGATTTTTAGGCCATGTTGAAGGTTGGCGTTCTACTTTGGTTGAATTAATTGATTTATTAGAAGATTTTCCTTGTTCTGTGGATGTAGTGGCATTTTTGGGGGTTTGTTCCAAATGAACCAGCGTGTGGTGCTTTTTCCCGCATTTTTGACAGCGGCTTAAAGTTGTACATTGTTTGGTAGAATGATTGCTGTTGAAGCAATTTACACATAACCTTTGCCTTTGAGCAATGTTAAGTCGGTGTTTTGGGTTAAGCGATATAAACCCCTTGCAGCGATATAGTGGGTGAAATTCTGTTCCGCAGCTGATGCATTGACGAATATTCTGATTAGTTTGAGCTGTAAGTGAACAAGTTTTGGTATTGTTGACCGAAGTTCTCTCTTTATATCCCATTGCTTCAAGAGTGTGGAAGTAGTTCTCGAGGAATGTTAGGAAATGGTTGATTGTTTGTAACTCCTTTGGATTTGGGATTGATTGTTCATATTGCGTATGAACTGTTTTGTCGACCTTTTTAATTAAGATGTATATTAGAAGTGGATCCCATGACGTAGTCTGGAGACCCATGTTGGAAAGAGCTGCCAAGCACTCCCTTGTTGTATCGTGCAATCGCTTGATGGCATTTAAGGTGCAGGCGCCAGATGGCTGATCGAGCAGTCTTTGAATTGCCGTCGTCACCATAACTCTTTTATTATTGTAGCGATCTTGCAGTAATTGCCATGCCGCTTGGTAATTTTCTTCGGTGAGAGTGAGATGGTTAATGAGATTTGCTGCTTCGCCAATGATGTTGGTCTTTAAGTACCACATCTTGTGAGCATCAGACATCTGTTGCTCATGAACGATTCTGATAAAGAGGTCAGAAAAGGAAGTCCACTTCATATAATCGCCATCAAATTTGGGAATAGCGATAGTAGGTAGTGGCAATGAAGTTTGTCTCACTATAGTTTCCGGAGTTGAGGAATGGGGGTGTCTATTAGCACTTGTTAGCTGGATGATTGCTGACTGAGCCTCCTTCTCGAGGTGAACATATTGCGTTGAGTTATAACCAGCTAGGTCTGGATCAGGGTATTTGTCCAGTATTTCGTCATTAAGTTGTTCTAATTGCTGCCATAGCTGGATAATTGCTGCCTTCTTAATCTCATAATAAGATTTTTCTTGTTCAGCTTCCAGTTGCAGACCTTCTAACTGTCGAGTTAAAGCTGCCATTTTTCCAATAGCCCGGCTGATGAGTCCATTGTGACCACCAGCTGCGCCAGCTTGTGGTGGATCTCTTTTCATGGTTGTGGGTTTTGATAGATGCTGGATGTCTGATCCTTGGCCTTGGTTGTCAAGCTCACGTTCCATGAGAGTTATGTATTTTGATGACATGGTCTGAATTTTATCATAGTAGTTGGAGGCGAAATATTCATCGGACGTATCTACATCCTTTAAACTCCGTAACTTGTTGTCGGCCTCATCAAACTCTGCCCACGCTGCCTTGAGCCTGGTCAGTCGTTCCTGGTAGTAGGTTGGGGTTTTGCGGCTAATGGAGTCCTTTGTAAAATTTCGTATGATACTGGCGATATTATCGCCCATTTCATTCAGCTGACGGAGGAGCTGCGTTGCGTTTTCCATAATGTTTGTGGTGGTCGCCGGTAGCTTTCGTTTGAAAGATTGGTGATTGTGGCCTTGAGCTGGTAGCTATCGGTTCAAAGCTTGGTGATTGCGGCTGGGGGATTGCGGCTGGGCGCTGGTAGCTGGTACTTGAACGCTGGTGGACTATGCTAAAATTGCAAGTCCTGTCACGGTCGCCAAATGTTAGAGTGTAGGCTCGTTTGCCTCACTCAAGTTAAAAAAATATTATTTATCTTGGTGGTACACCAAGATAGTGAAATTGTGTTTTTACTTTTCCAAGTGTTGCACAAGGATAAGTATTTCGATAAGAGTATTTTTTCTCAGGGTGGTACACCAAGAGAATAAATATTATCAACGCATTCAATTATAGTTATCAGTAGAATGACAATTTTTATTATTTTTCACGCTCTATATATATGAATTAAAAATACATGAACAAAAGGGAAAACAATTAAAATAAAATTCCATAAACAAAAAGAAACAACAAAAAATAAAAATTAAAACTAAAACCGAAAATTGTTTATGCAGCAACAAAATATTTTCCCATAGCCAGTCAATGCATATATTCCGGTAGCCAATGCAAGCAAAGAATTTCATACTGTCTGGCTGGCAATTTGAATCGCACGTGTAGTAAAATATTTAGTATAAATATCAATTATGCTGGCGTATGAGTTCTCACGCATTGCTTGACCAAATGGTGAGAAAACAATCGCATTGAACACAATCAAAAATATTTAGTATAAATATTCTTGCTCGTGTCACAAATTGTGCTGACGAATGAATTCCTTGCCTGACTAAACGGTGGGAAAACAACATTATTAAACAAACCAAAAATATTTAGTATAAATATTTTTGCTCGTGTTTAATTGTGTTGACGTATGAATTATTTGTTGACCAAACGGTGGGAAAATATTGTTACTGAACAAAACCCAAACATTCATTTAATTCCATTGAAGATTCGTTGTCTTAAACGAATCATAAGGAATTAACAAAGTACATTTTCTTAAACAAGTATATTTTCTTAAAAATTACCTTTTATAAAAACAATAAAAGTACAGTTTCTTAAAAAAAATACTTTTTCTTAAAAAAGCACAATTTCTTAAAAACCATCTTTTCTTATAAACGTGCCCTTTCTTAAAAATTTAAGGTTTTTAAATAAATAATTTTCCTTAAAAAAGTGTATTTTCGTAAAAAAGTTTTCTTAAAAAAACACTTTTTATGGAGAAAAAAAAAACATTTTCTTACAAAGTGTCTATTCTAAAAAGTACTTCTTTTAACGCTCTAATGCGAAAATTTTGTTTTGGATGAAAAACTAATTTTGGGTCGAAAAACACGTACCTGTAGTCCAAAATTTGATATTTTACTTCCCTTCCATTTTATGGGTCAATATGCTGAACCCGCATTGAAGCGGTTCTGCGCAAATCGTAATAAATTAAATAAAGTCCATTATTTCAATTTTAATGAAACAACAAGGGTAATTCAAATATTTAATGCTCTAAATAAGTATTAAAAAAAACAAAAAAAAAAAAATTTGTATAAAAAAGTATGAAATACTAAATCTTTCGGTAGTGAAAATAAAAAAAAAACAAAATTTTGTTGTTGAGCTTGCACTTTTTGCAAAATGCTTGTGTTTCTGACTTGCAATTTGGCATTTTGCATCACTTTTTTCCAGCTCGGTCTAGAAAAACACACCACTGACCAATCATAACGCACTTCTTCAGTGGGCCTATACTGTCCCTTCTGCCTCTTTGCGCTCCTTTTTTGCAGTCTGGGCGATACATAGCGATTCGGCTACCTCTGTTCGAAAATCGGGAAGAATAACTTTCTCAGCATCCTTATGGATGGATTCGATATAAAATATATACGTTCGCAATTGCTAAATCAAGCAAATGCTAAAAAATTCTGTTGGTCGATTTTCATGTTTTCATTTTATTAAGATAACGACCAATGAGCCCATCCATTAAGTCAACGCCACCCATATGACGATTGTACTTATGGATTATAGTAGGACACTCGATTTCATATGTGGTAAAAATTGGTAAAAAAAAAAAAAAAGAATATCAAAATTTCATAATGGTTGGAAAGAATATATTTGTGTTTAACTGGTACAGGTGACCATAAATTCTTCTTTATTTTACAAATTTTAAAAATCAGTTTTTCACAGTTAATAGTTAATAGAGGCAATTAGGATAAATAAAAAAAGGTTTTCAAACCAGGTTATACCCGGAAGGTATGTTAGGCATATACTAGCCATCTAATACATAAAAAAAAGCAAATGTAATAATTACGTAAATCTACATATATCCAACCAAACGAAAATATTACTGTTTGATGAAGCCATAAAAAAAATAACTCTAAGTGCGCTGTCCTGCTTATAGCCGTTTTTAGAAAACCTGTCTCAATTAACTCTACAAATTATTCCTCACATTTATTTTTCTTTCATGTGACGAAAAAGATAATACGCTACTTGCCAATAGTTTTTTTTTGAAGCGATAGCACACTATTTTATACTAGCAGATACCAGCCCTCGAAATTCGATTGCAAATTCTAGGGAATTTTATTTTTTCATTAAATAAAGACCCTGAAGGTATGCTAGTCAATTATAGCCAATGCACAAATCAACATAAAAAACAAACTCATTTTTATAACAAGCACATTAACAAATTTAATAAACACACACATAGCATTGTATAATTTTATGTATGTGTTAGTAGCAACATTAAATGCAATTTACTCAAAATAAAAGAAAAAATTTAAAAATCTGTAAATCTGCAAAACGGCTAAAAAGAAACACCTTTCAAATAATATACGTTTGGTCAAACTCGGGATAAAACAGTAGAACAAAACATCGGTCACAATAAATCGCCTAGCCTATTAATATTATAGATTTTTAATTATTTAAAAAAAAAACGTGTTTTAAAAAAATAATTAATTCTTCACATTTTCACTAAAATATGACTTTGTTCTCTTGTAACTGACAAGCGAAAAGAGATAAGGCAATAAAATGTAAGAAGAAATTTTATAACCGAATATTAATTACAAAACAAAACAAAACAACACTTTTGCATTTTGAATTATTACTTTGCGTGTTATGACGAAGCGTTAAGTCAGTCTAGAGGCGGTTTGGTGCATTTCTTAAAAAGTATATTTTGTTAAAAAAAGTAACAATGCTTAAAAATTTAAGCCTTCTTAAAAAAGTACCATTACCTAAAAAGTACCATTTGTTAAAATAATCCATTTTTTAAAAAGGTCATTTCCTTAAAAAAGTAAGAATTCTTAAATATGTGAATTTTCTTATACAAAAACATTTTCTAAGAAAAGTACATTTTCTTAAAAAAAAACTTCATTTTCTAAAAAGAAGTACTTTTTCCGAAAAAGTGTCTTTTCTCAAACAAGTACCGTTTCTTAAAACAGTGGCTTTTCTTAAAAAACCAACTTTTCTTCAAAAATATCTTTCCTTAAGAAGTGACTTTCTTTAAAAGGTTAATTTTTTTAACGAGTACCTTTTCTTAAAACAAAGTCACTTTTCTAAAAAAAAAAAGCCCTTTTTCACAAAAAAAAAAAGTGCCTTAACCAAGCACCTTTTCTTAAAAAATTACTTCTTAAAAAACTACATTTTCTTAAAAAAATCGTTTCTTAAAAAATCACATTTTAAAAGAGTGAATTTTCTGTAAAAAATAAATTTTCTTAAAAAGTAACTTTGTTGAAAAAAAAAATTTGTCAAAGAGCTCATTATGATAAAAAAGAACACAATTAAAAAAAAGAGAATTTTCTTAAAAAGTACCTTTGTTAAAAAAATACAAAAGTACACAATTAAACAAAAGGAGAATTTTCTTTAAAAATGTAAATAATTTTTAAAAGGTATTGTGGGCGTCAAAAAAAGTAATCAGCAATTTTTAATATTTAAATTGTCTTATTACAAAGTTATTATTGCCTTGCGATAAAAAGTAAGATTACGGAGTTTAGTACTATATCATTTAGAGATTGACTACTTCAAAACATGAAATCAAGTGGGAATATTGCACAAATCTCTCGAAAGTTAAAATGCATAAAAAAGTAAACACTTACTTACGCTTTTTTTATATTTCGGGGAAGAACCTAAACTTTTTGTGAATAATTTGTGATTTACTTTAGAAATCATTTTCGGTTGATTTTTTCTAATTAATAATAACTAAAAAGAAGTAAAAGAAACTAATCTCACCATCGGAAAAAAAACAACGTCTGATACTCGGAAAATTATTTTAGCTTTAAAAGTAAAGTAAATCTTTTCGTGAAATTGGCAAAATTTTGGGTAGAAACCACTGCACAATTAACAAGTAAGAAAATTATAGTCGGTCTAGCCCGACTATGCGATACCCTATACCATGGTTTAGAGACCCTATCTCTTCGGTCCAACTAATTGGAAATAGAAAATAAGCATAAACCAAATTTGAGTGGCATTGTTATTAATTTTTGTGGCTGCAGATATGAAAAAGTTCATATCGGATGCTATAATTATATGGGGAATAGGTCGCAAAATGGATCGATCCTGACCATATTTGGTAAAGTCACTTACATTTTGAAAAAATATATACAAACTAAATTTGAGAAAAATCTGTGCAATATTTTTGTGAAGATTTAAGTGAAGATCGGGAAGGAGCTATATATGGGGCCTAGGATTAAGAATTGTCCTATAGGTATTATTTTTGGACTACTGATTAATGAATATAATAAACACATACAAACCCAATTCGACTGAGGTCTATATGATAATTTGGATCTTATGGCAATTTATGTTCATTTCATAGGGGTCATTTGTATGGGGACTAGGGCTGAACATGGACTGAATTTCACCTGTTTCAATAGCGTTCATCCTATGGCCAATAGGAGCTTATATACCAAATTTCATCAAAATATATTCATATTTGCGACCTGTAGTGATTACAAGGTTTACATGGACACTAGGGTGGCCCTTCGTTATATGGAGGGAAAAAAAAAGTGTTCAATCTGTCGGTCTCACCCCCTAGAAATATGCGAATAGCAAAAAAACTGAGAAATACAAAGTTTTGGGCCAATCAAAAAACGTTTAGTCGTGGCGCAAAGCGATTGAAAATTTCAAGTGTGTTTATATGGGGAAAATATGACTTTTTTTCAGATTTAACGAAAATTTCGTTCTATAGTTTAATTTTTCCGACAAGCTGTTATATAATTCGGGATCAGTATTAAATTATCCTTTCAAAAGACTATACAACTTCGAAATCGTATGAAACTTCGCCAAGAAATAGCAAATGCCCCAGACCACTTTTGTGCCAAAAAAAACTAAGTCATGAAATTTGATGGCATTTTTTTCAACTTTGAGAAATTGATTAAAGCCATCATTCTTTTTTGGTCTCTATACCTATAAGTACTCAGATATGAAGTATTGTTTTATTACCACGTTGTTAACCTATTGCGCATTGAGACCGAAAATTGGAAATTTTTTTGATAAAATTTTTAAAACTCCTTTTTCAAGTTTGTGAAAATTTTCTTAAACAAAATTTAAAAAAATGAATATATCACTTTAGGGTTATATTAAACCCATGTTGCAGATAAAAGGTGTGGATTTTTGAGTAAATCCCTCTGACAGAATTTTTTTGACAAGAATTTTATTTTCGCGGATTTCGAGAAAAATTGGATTTTTGTGAAATATTCTGTAAATGTACTCTTTCTAAATACTTTGTATCAGAAATTCATCACTTTTCTGCTTTTAAATATCATAATTTATCTTAATAGCCTAGGGTTTCGGAAAATATAATATGACTCCATTAACCCTTTTGGAATTGGGGTCACATATGACCCCAAACTAATAAAAGACAATTTATTCAAAAAATTCAAATATTTTGTAAGTGCTGTCCAATTTTTAGATGCGACACTTAAAATACAATAACCAAATATGTAGAAGTTTCGTTCCAAAAATTTCGGATAAATCCGAAAACGTTAACCCATAATTTGCCAAGGCCAGCTTTGGATTTTAAGATATTTTAAAATAAAAATTACCTAAAACGAGTTTTTCTATTAAACTCGTTGATACCATTATTTAGACTTTAAGAAAAATAATTCGGTTAATTTTTATTTATTTAACCCTTCACTGCCCCTGAGATCAAAATTATCCATTGTGGTATATATCTGGTGCAATTATCTGCTTATTGCTCGCGAATATAAATTAAAACAACTTTTAACCAATTTTGTTATAAAATTACTTTATGTTATAAAGTAATAGTTGAATTTCTTGCTGTCTCACCCACCAATTTGGTGGATATTGATAAAAAACGCCAAAAAGAAAAATTTCAGGTCAATCGGTGAAGATGCCATTACTTATAATGGTTGGCATTTTTTGATTTTTTATAATCGGTCGCTTTATATTATCTTCAATGCCACCTACATGTTTTGAAACTTCTACAATTTTATTTCCCAGTTTTAAATAGTTTATTAAATAAAAGTAAATTTCAAATATAATAATATATATAAAAGGTAATATTAAATTAATACTACTCTTAATGGAATAAATTACAAAATTAAATCAAAGTGAATTTTAAAACACGTCCTATTTTTTAGACATATGAATTAAGTTGTTTTAATTTATATTCGCGAGCAATAACCAGATAATTGCACCAGAGATATATCACAATGGATAATTTTGATCTCAAGAGCACTGAAGGGTTAAATAAATAAAAATTAACCGAATTATTTTTCTTAAATTCTAAATAGTGGTATCAACGAGTTTAATAGAAAAATTCGTTTTAGGGCATTTTTATTTTAAAATATCTTAAAATCCAAAGCTGGCCTTGGCAAATAATGGGTTAACGTTCTCCGCTTTATCCCAAATTTTTGGAACGAAACTTCTACATATTTGGTAATTATATTTTAAGTGTCGCTTATAAAAATTGGACAGCATTTACAAAATATTTGAATTTTTTGAATAAATTGTCTTTTATTAGTTTGGGGTCATATGTGACCCCAATTCCAAAAGGGTTAATGGCGTCATATTCTTTTTTTCCGAAACCCTAGGCTATTAAGATAAAATATAAAATTTAAAAGTAGAAAAATTATGAATTTTTGATACAAAGTATTTAGAAAGAGTACATTTACAGAATATTTCACAAAAATCCAATTTTTCTCGAAATCCGCAAAAATAAAAGCCTTGTCAGAAAAATTCTGGCAGAGGGATTTACTTAAAAATTCACACAGTTCATTTGCAACATGTATTTCATAAAACCTTAAAGTGATAGATTCATTTTTTGAAATTTTGTTTAAGGAAATTTTTTCAAACTTGAAAAAGGAGTTTAAAAAATTTTATCAAAAAAATTTCCAATCTTCGGCCTCAATGCGCAATAAGTTAACAACGTGGCAATAAAACAATACTTCATATCTGAGTACTTATAAGTATAGAGACCAAAAAAGAATGATCGCTTTAATCAATTTCTTAAAGTTGAAAAAAATGCCATCAAATTTCATGACCTAGTTCTTTTTGGCACAAAAGTTGGCGAGGCTTTATTCGATTTTAAAGTTTTATAGCTTTTTGAAATGATAATTTAATACTGATCCCCAATTATATAATAGCTTGTCGGAAAAATTAAACTATAGAACGAAATTTTCGTAAAATCTGAAAAAAAAAAAAAGTCATATTTTCCCCATATAAACACACTAGAAATTTTCAATCGCTTTGCGCCACGACTAAACGTTTTCTGATTGGCCCAAAACTTTGTATTTCTCAGTTTTTTTGCTATTCGCATATTTCTAGGGGGTGAGACCGACCGACTTTTTTTTATTACGGGCCACCCTAATGGACACAAAGACGGACGGAAGGACGGACGGACATACGGACGGACATCACTAAATCGACTCAGAAAGTGATTCTGAGTCGATCGGTATAATAAAAGATGGGTCTAGGTCAAATATTTTTGGTAGTTACAAACAGCAGCACAAACCACATAGTGGTATAGGGTATAAAAATTGAACAGCTTTGTTTATATTTCGGGGAAGAACCTAAACTTTTTGTGAATAATTTGTACTGATCACGTGTTTTACTTTAAAAATCATTTTAAGTCGATTTTTGCTAATTAATAATAAATAAAAAAGACGTAAAAGAAAGTAATGGAAACTATGGGAAAGAAAACATCGTCTGATACTCGGAAAATTATTTAAGCTTTAAAATTAAAGTAAATACCTTCGTGAAATTGCCGTAATTTTGGGTAGGAACCACTGCACAATCAAAAATTAGTTGATTAATATGTCAAACACTAAAGATCTACCGAGATCTGAATATGCAAAGCTGCTTAGTAGTACCGCAGTTAGAGCTGTAGTAAGAGAAGTAAAAACACATCCAGCCTAAAGTGCAGTTAAATTATCAGAAAACATAATAAAGACATCAGGCACACCAGTAAGTTCGAGTACAGTAAGGATATCGCTTTATGGAATGCTGCCATGCAAGAAACCATACCTATCCAAGGCGACTCGGAGCTAGCTATTGAATGTCGAGAAAAGGTAGAAAAATGAGTCTCTATCTTTTTGGGAAAATATACTATAAACAGATGAGAGCAAATTCAAACTTTTGGGAGTGCAAGTGGCCCCCAAAATATGGCGTGCTAAGAATGAAACCTTCAAAGAAAATTGTATCACCAACAATGTCAATTACGGTAGAGGCTCAGTTATGGTTTGAGGATCTTCTCACAAGTACAACTATCTAAAAGAGCCGCAGTCCCCGGATCTTAACCCGATCGAGCATCTGGCGGAAAATCTTGAGAGAAAAAATAAGTCGAATGGCCATTTCAAGCTAGGGATAATGGAGCACAATTTGCCGCGATATAACAAAAAAACTTGTCGAGTCAATGCCTTGAAGACCAAATAAGGTACTTAAGGCCAAATGAAAATAAACCAAATTATAAAGAATTTAAAAAGTTTACTTTTTGTATTGTTTACTTTTTTTGACGAGTTAAATTTGATAATTTTCTAAATAAAGTATATATATTTCCGTTTTCTATTACTTAAGTTTAATGTTTTTATTGAGGTCAGCTAATCTATAATATTAATAGGCAAGGCGATTTCTTGTGACCGATGTAAGTTTCACAGTTTTACCCCGATTTTGACAAAAAATTTATCATTTGAAAGGTATTTCTTTTTAGCTGTTACCCAGATTTACAATTGTCATCGTCTGGAATATTTTTTAGGAGTTATGATCGTTTAAAGTTGCAACTAACACATACATAAAATTATACATACATAAAATTATATATGTGTGTATTTATTAAATTTGTTAATGTGTTTGGGTCAGTGCTGTTCATTTCATAGAACAATTGTTCATGCTCAACTAACATGTACTCTTACGCTCTTGCATTTAGTCGTCACTGAAACAGCGACGAATGAAGACGTGTGCGGATGTATGTTAATTTTTTTTTAATGCACCGAAAAAAATTAATAGTAATATGCGAAAAAAAATTTATGAGTATAAATGTATTTGGTAATTTGTTATAAAACATGTAAGGGAAATAATTTAAATGAAAAATAAAAGCTGTTTGATTAAAAAAAAACTAATTTTTGTTGAAAAATTAAAAGAATCTTTGAGCAAATTGGAAACCAAGATCGACCAATAAAAATTGTGAACATTTTTTTTTTCAGATTTAAAATTTATTTGTTGTAAACAACGTAACGCATTAAGTTCTACAAATTTAAAAAATGAATTACTAATACGCAATTGTCGCGAAAGAATAAATATTGAAAAATTTATAATAGAAGATCTATAGAAGTTTTTAACTTAATTATTAAAAAAACGAATTTATTTATTATAAAAGTTAAATAGATTTTACAAATTTGGGTCTGATCGTTCATTCTTTCATTCATTCATTGAATGTATTTTTTTATCCTTCCAAAAAGTGTTTTTTTTTACATTTTTTTAACAATAAAAACAATTATATTGATTGAAAAAAACTACAACTTTTTGTTGTTTATAGAATGAAAAAAAAGCCAGCCTAATGTATATATGTAATTATATTTTTTCCTGCCAAAAATTGAATTTTTGTTTAATTTTTCTATCTTTGAAACACTTTCACACACAACATTAATAGTTTCATATTTTCAATAAAAAATAAATTCATAAAGATACTAACACTGCTATGAACCCATTGAACATTTCTTACAGTGCAATTCTCATTTTCTCACCAACACAATTACATTTTTATTTTTGAACACCACTGGTTTGGGTTAATGCGTTGAGTTTGTTTTCTTCATTTAAAATGAGTTGAATTGTGGAGCATACCTTTAGGGTCTTTATTAAATTAAAAACTTAAATTTTCTAGAATCTGCACTCGAATTTCGAGCGCTGGAATTTGCTAGTATTAAATAATTCTTGAATAATTAATTCCTTATATTTATTTTAGATTTTGTGTTGATTACTTCATTTCAATAACACTTTTAATATGAGTAACTAAGGTGTTTACTTTTTTTTTTTTTTTTTTTTTGACGCTCACATTATAAATTCTTATAAACTGCATTTAAAAAAACCTTTTTTTATTATTATTATAACCTTGTCTAACTCAGGAGTTCTGGATAAATAAATAAATTATTGGATAAATAAATTACGATAAAATTTTGAGGAATACATTCGAAATATAATTTAATCTTAGTTAGCTGATGCCTCTGGCAGCCAATATCATTATTTATAGTATTCTTAATATAATAAATATGAAAAAATTATATAACTCCGTTTTTTAAGCTCATGCTGATGTTAACTGTAGTTATTGTGAGAAGAAAAATTATACAGTTATTTGAAATAGTAACAAATAACAAATACTATGGAGTGAGATCGAAAAAATCTTAATATATATAAAATGTAATAATAAGGAAAACATTTTTTTTTTTTTTAATTTAATTGAATTATAAAAATCATTGAAAGATAATAAATAACTTGGCAAAAAAAAAATAATAAAAAAAATTTAAAAATATAAAGGATGATTTTTATAGTTTTAATTACAACTTATGACCTTATGGACCTTTTCCGGAAACTTTCCGTTAGAGATTTTATAGTTGTTTTTGTCACTTCCACATTTTGGGACACCTGTTTTGTGCTCTTCAATTCCTTTCAACAAGAGCCCAATATCTCTACATAGTGACCGGATGCCAAATCGGACCAAAAATATGTGGACACATTGCGTTGGCTTATGAAAGGAAGAAGTCTTCTTTGCAAACATTCCGCAATATAAATTACAGTATTTATAGAGCCCGGTAACACCAATGACTTGGCTTCTTTTGCTTGAACTGCATATTGCTTACCATACCATGAACTTTTTTGGTAACTTCGGCTGATTTTGGGTCCTAAGCTTATCTTCAACATTTCCCCGAGCATTAACAACACAAAAATGTTGGCCTGGAAACTGCGAAAGTCTACCAGTACATACGTTTTATCTTGAACTTTTTGTGTTTTCAAACCGAGCACTGAGCTAACCGGGCTGCTTTTCTACCAGATGTGTTGAGAGTTCTTTTTAATATGCTTTCCCCTTTTTTTACCTTAAAAACATCAGTGGACTTCTCTTTCTTTCCGTATCATGCTTGCTATCAATGGCCAAATTCTCCTAATAATTTCTAATAACATTAGAAACTGTTTGTTGGCAGACCTTTGATTCTTTGGCCAACTTTTTTATAGGACCAAATTGGATTTTCAAGAAAATATTTAATAATTTTAGCACGTACTTTTATTTCACAACTCATTTTAATGAAACCAACAACAAATGCATAGGGTTTCCACTAAACTTAATAACTGACATATTATTCAAATATAGCTTGACAAAAAAAAAATCAAATAATGTTTGCTAAAAAAAGGTAAGAGGAAAACGTGTGATAAGATTTTTTCGATCTCAATCCTTAAATAAACAAAAAAAAAAACAACTTTACTGATTATAGAATTTTTATAGAATTTCCACGACTTTCAAATATATTATAATTCTCTTATTCCCAATTTCTATAATCACATGAAAGTAAAGCTTCATTTCATTCTACGAAATTCTATACAATTGCAGTGTCTCTATAATTTTAGTGTATGCTGAAGAAATTGAAGCATTTTTAACAACTTTTTTGTTTGGAAATTTTATGTAGATAAATTTTACTGTTTTATTATTTCATTTCCTTACATTTGTTGAAGCTAAAAATTTTTTATAGAAGAAAAAATAATTATAGCAATTATTCTGAACTTTTTGAATACAAATATTTATGTATATTCATGAAAGAATACCAACTTACAAATTTTCAAAGAAAACCATTGATATCATTTGTTATTTATATTTCCAGCATCAATAAAGACTGTTAAGTTTCATTAAGCCAAATAATATGCCCCATTTATATGACAGTTGGGGTATGGACGATTTTATTCTTATGAATATTTCAAATTAATAAATATTTTTACACGAGCATTCCATTCGATGTTAAAAGGAATTCTTGTTGATATGAAAAAAAAAATCACAAAAGACAACATGTCAGTGACATGATGAAAGACATTAATTTGTTGATACTGCTGCCTCAGACTCAATCAATATCATGCAAAATTAACAAAAACATCAAAAAATCAGAAGAAGAGAAAAAAACAAATTTGTAATAGTCAACAATAAATTATTAATGTATATTAGGACCGTTCAAAATGTAAGTTAGTAGTAGAAAAATGTTGATAAATATTGTAGCTACAAGAGTTTTGAACATAATATTGGCCACAAATTATGTTTGTGATTGATATGAACAGGAGTTTCAGGAAGAAAATTTAAAACCAATCAATTTTCGAAAACATGAAAAACCGTCCGATATGTAAACATTCAAACTGATGTATAGTGTTATCAAAAATACTGAACAAAATCCAATATTTCATGCTTAATTTATTTTATATTATATAATTTTATTTTTTCACATTCACATTTCCTTCAACCCATTCATAAAGAATTAATCTAAATACATTTATATTTCACACACATCTTAAGATATTCAGTAAATTTAAGAGTAAAGAACCGATATGTTCTATTTACATACTTTGTCGCACATGCCGTCGTATACAAATATCGTTTTTATATGGTTTCATATATAAATAATGTTTATAAACAAAATTTATAAACAAAACAATGGTCTAAACAAAATTTTTAACAATGAGTAAAAACTAAATTTATAAACAATGCGTATAAATTTAATTATAAAAAAAAATATTTAACAATGATTATAAACTAATTTTATAACCAATATGTATATGCAATGTTTATAAACAATGTTTATAAACTAAATTTATAAACAATGTTTATAAATGATTTTTGTTCTATTTTCTTACTTTTTCGTACACAGCCGTAGCATTCAAATATCGATTTTATATGGGTCCATATATAAATAATGATTATAAACAAAATTTATAAAGAATACTTATAAACAAAATATTTTACAATGTTTATAAACAAAGTGATAAACAATGTTTATAATAAAATTTATCAATAATATTTATAAGCAAAATATTTGGAAACGTTATAAACAATGTTTATAAATAAAATTTTGATCAATGCTTATTAACTAAATTTATAAACAATGTCTATAAAGAATGTGGGAAAATACTGAACAGAACAGATCATGACAAGGTCTATAGGTTTTAGGCTATATTTATTTAATTTTGATTAATTTATTTTATTTTATATAATTTTATTTTTTTATTTTTACATTTCAATTATGCACTGAACAATCAGCCCATTCATAAAGAATTAAACTAAATATAGTTATATTTCACACACATCTTAAGATATTCAGTAAATTTAAAAGTATAGAACCGATAGGTTCATTTTTACATACTTTGCGCACATGCCGTCATATACAGATATCGATTGTATATAGTTTCATATATAAATAATGTTTATAAACAAAATTTATAAACAAAACAATGGTCTAAACAAAATTTTCAACAATGAGTATAAACTACAGTTGTAAACAATGCTTATAATTTTAATTTAAAAAAAATATTTAACAATGATTATAAACGAATTTTATTACCAATAACTAATTTTATATATACAATATTTATAAACAATGTTTATAAACTAAATTTATAAACAATGTTTATAAATAATTTTTGTTATATTCTCTTACTTTTTCGTACACAGCCGTAGCATTCAAATATCGATTTTATATGGGTTCATATATAAATAATGATTATAAACAAAATTAATTAAGAATCCTTATAAACAAAATATTTTACAATGTTTATAAACAAAGTCGATAAACAATGTTTATAAATAAAGTTGATAAGCAATGTTTATAATAAAATTTATAAATAATGTTTATAAACAAAAGGAAACGTTATAAACAAAATTTATAAACAATGTGTATAAATAAAATTTTGATCAACGCTTATAAACTAAATTTATAAACAATGTATATAAAGAATGTGTGTAAGTATTTTTTTTTCCAATATTGTATATATTTAGGTTGACTAACTGTGCAGTGGGCAATTTAAATTCAAAACCGAAAAAAAAACGTGAAAATGAATTAACCTTTAACTATGGAGGTGAAATTTTGGGACGTAGTCAGTGACGTGTTTGTAAATTTTACCCCTTTTATTTCAATAAAAAAAATTACTAAAAAAATATTTCTTTATAACTACTTAAGCGCCCCGGTAGGTGAGTAGGTAGCGTGCTCGCCTATCATGCGGGGGTCGTGGGTTCGATTCCTACCAGAGGCTTTGGTCTGCCGCTGCAAAAACCAGCCAAATGGTCTTTGTCACCCGGCTTATCCCTGGACCCAAATTAGAATACAAATTTAGTTTGCATTGTAATTAATATAAACAAATAAATAAATAATAATATAACTACTTGATTTTTAAAATTAAGCTACTAAATTTTTTTTTTTTTTTGGTACAAGAAATTTAAACAGAGGTTAAAATTTATCACCACCTCCACAGTTAAAGGTTAAATAAATTAAACAAATTGTAAATTAGTAGATCCAAAAGCCTATAAAAGGGGCCATTAGCCATTAAATTCGAATGGAATGTTTCCATATCTCGGTCGGTTTTTCATATTGTCGGCAATTTTAACATGAAAATAACTGCAAGAAACAACTAAGAAAATTATAGTCGATCTAGATCGACTATTCAATGCCCTACACCATGCATTTACAGAAAGGATCTTAGGTCCAATTATTTGGATATAGAAAATAAGCATAAACAAAGTATTAGTGTCATTTTTATTAATTTTTTTGCCTGCAGATATGAACAGGTTTATATGGAATGTTATTTTTATACGGGGAATAGGTCGAAAAATAGGCAATTCCTGACCATAATTGGTGAAGTCACTATTTTTTTCAAAAACATATACAAAACAACTATGAGAAAAATATTGTTATGTTTTCAAAGAGAAGGAGCTTTATATGGTGTCTATGCTAACAAATGTGCAAAGGGTTATTTTTGCACTACTGACCAATGGCTGTAATAAACACATACAATCAAAATTTGATCGAGATCTACATGAGAATTTTGGGAATTAGGTTATATTCTCTTAAGTGTTCTTTAACAGCCATATGGTTCCATATATAAATAATGTATAAACAATGTTTATAAAAAAAAATGCATTAACAATGTTTATAAATAATGTTTATAAACAATGTTTGTAACAAAATGTATAAACAATGTTTATAAAAAAATGTATAAACAATGTTTATAAACAAAATTTTGTAAACTTTGTTTAAAAACAAAATTTTGTAAACCATGTTTATAAACAAAATTTGTAAACAATGTTTATAAACAAAATTTATAAACAATGTTAATAGACAAAATTCATAAAACACGTTTATACACAAAATTTATAATCAATATTTATAAAAAAATTGTTGAGGACATAGTCCCATATATAAATATTTTTTAAAAAAATGTTTTAAAAAATTTTTATTATTTCTTGAAACACGTATTTTCCAAAGGCAGAAATTTTTAAGAGACAAAAATCGGAACCATAAGAGTTTGACTTGGAATTACTCTATATTACAAAAATATTTTTAAATAAAACATTTTAAAAAAAATATACAAAAATAGCCCAATACATAGGAAATAGGCGCTAACCAACGACAAACTTCTTGGAACTCGTTTTATATTCAGTATCAAGAAAATGTAATCTTTACAACAATAAAACATACCGACATTAAGTGCAAACACAGCTTTGCCATTAAATCCCCTTAGTGGTCCCAATTATATTTTATACTTTCTGCAAAACGATTTTGAAACTCCCTAATGTTTATGTGTAAATATTGTAATTTTTGATGTACTGATACAATAAATTTTTTTTAAAGTTTCTCTTTATGTTTTTGTACTCGTAAACAAAACGTTAAACAATAACAAGTTGTCGATACCTTTTTGGCATAAACAAAACACATTGGAAATTAAATGGAAAACAGTTTTTTACATATACAATGTAACTTAAATATTTTGTAAAACCAACCAACAATCAATTACACATACAATATCCATATACATGAAACCAGATACAGTGGTTGAGCACCATGTGTGGGATGGATTTGATTATTCTTGTTAATATCAATCAGCATGAATGTGATATATATCTTTTTTTAATTGATATTAGTAACTGTTAATTCGATATATGTCTGTAGTTTTAAGCAGAGCTTTTATTAAATTTTTAGTTTCAACTTGTGAATTTCCTGACTATATTTAATTATATAAATATAAAATAAAAATTTTGTAAACACCGAGGGTGGATCAATCTGTCCGAAAATGTTAGAAACATTCACTATTTGGTGTTGGCCGATCGGAGAGTTAAAGTGCGCGAGATTTTTGATGTCATTTATAGCAGATGGCTCTATGATTTCGATCAGTTGGGTTTTAAAAGCTATCCGCAAGATAGGTGTTGGGATTGCTCTCAATTGACCAAAACGGTGAATATTATACCAATTTATTGGACCGATTAAATCACAATTTAAACATGTAGGATTGTAAAATTCGCCTGTGCTGAATCTTTGATACCCTTCGCCCGTGTTCTAAATATAATACTATAACCAGGATATCAATACTGTGACATAAAAAAGGCTAGATTTCTAATTATATATAATTGGCTAAATTTTTTACAATGATGTTTAAAATTAATAAGATAATTACCAAAAATTTTAGGTAAGTATACATATTTTCTTGATTGTTGTACAACAACATACATATCTATATGATGCATATCTACATACATGTACGCCTTTTGCTACGTACAAATATTTATCACTAGTTTCAATTTTTTGTACGAACTTTTATCGGAATATCTTTACATTTTCGTACGTAATTACTCACCTATTTTGTCTAGAGACACCAAATTCAATACTGCAGTTGAATTCTCTTTTTATAATGATCAAGAATATAAGTATATAGTTTATGGGATATCTGGAATTTATTTCAATGAGTTACAAACGGATTGACAAACTGATATATAGACATACTTTCTGCACAGTGGTGTGTAGGGTATAAAAATAATGACACATTTGGGCTATTCTTTGTAAGAGATAAACAAATTGGAAAGACGTTGGATAAGCTGTATATAGCTAGAGGAAGACTAGAGGTTACGAACTAATATTTTTAATTTATTGCATTAAAAAGTCACGAATTTATTGATCAGATCTCTTAAATAATTAATTAATTTATTAATGGTTTTTCGTTCTTTTTTAAAAGTTCATTGATACATTTACTTCAACCGTACTAAATTAAATAATTACTGATTCATGCAATTCAATAGTTAAGTCCTTGAAAACTTGAATTGGGGCTTAGTTATATCTCACAGGGTCTTGACTTAATAGGTAACCCTAATATGGAATACCTCCGATAATCTAAAAATCATATACTCCGGCAAGCCAGGTAACCAACCAAGATCAAGCGGTGTCGGTTTTCTGCTTTCGAAAGAAGCTTTCGAAGCAATGATCAACTGGAAACCGTATGGAAACAGAACTATAACAGCACGATTTCGTACAAGAGCCCGCAATCCTACCTGTGTGCAGTGCTATGCATCGATCGAAACATCAGAAACATCACAAAAGGAAATTTTATAGGCACTTAAATATAGTCCTATCCGCAATTCCCCGCGGTGACTTCGTTGTAATGATGGGCGATTTCAACGCACAGATCGGCCACGACAACACAGCACGAGAAAAAAAAATGTTTAAACACGCAACCGGAAGGATGACTGAAAACGGTAGGCTCCTCACTGAAGCATGCAGCAGTGCCAATCTTGTGATAGGGGGAACCTTATTCCCTCACAAAAAAGTGCACAAGATAACGTGGGCATCGGCTGACAATGAGACAGAAAATCAAATCAACCGCATTACTATTAGCAGAACCTGGAGCAGTAGCCTTCTGGATGGGCGATCTTAACGGGGGGCTGATTGCAACTCAGATCACCATATCACCATCTAGTTGTTGGAGACTTACGGACTAGGGTAGCTACCATCCGCAAACCTGAATCTACAGCGCGAAAGTACGATATAGCTAAGCTGAAAAACCAGCAAGCTCTTAGCAATTTTAGAGAAGAATTAAAAGCCGGACTAGCTATACAACAATCTCATCCTTGCTCTGAGTGGCTAACAGTTAAAAGTAACTTTATTGATACTGCAAGTAATCACATTGGTCATTAAGTACCTTAGAAAATCCATTGGATGCCTGATGCCACCTGGAACCTCATTCTTGAAAGGAAAGCCTTAAAAGAAAAATTAAACGGCGCCAAAAAATTCGGTGAGAAATACTAAAAATACATACTCACAACGAGACAAGCATATATCGAAGGATCTCTATAGCATCTCCAAAAAATTAACTGGCAAAAACTTTTCGAATACCAGACCGCTGAGAGAAGCCGAAGGCGAACTCACAATATCTACGAAAGAGCTACTGGAAATATGGAAACAGCATTACTCCCATATGCTTTCCTTAACAACTTCTAACTACCAAAGTACATTCACCTGCGATTCCCACGAAATAAGGCAAGATATCTCCATTGAATGCCCAGATATCGCAGAAGTTATGAATGTTGTAGACCAAGTCCCCTGGAACCGACAACATATCGCTTGAGATGCTTAAAGCCGACCCCATACTACAGCTAACATATTGCTTCCCTTTATTCAGAACTTCTGGCTCACACATGTGCTTGAGAAAAATTTAAAAGAAGGTTTTATAATAAATATTCCCAAAAAGGGTAACCTAACAAACTGTAAGAACTGGCAAGGCATCACTATTCTTAGTGGATTGAAAAAGATCATAGCGCAAATCATTAATCGGAGAATATCCAACACCGTACTTAGGGACCTAAGGCCCGAACAAGCTGGCTTCCTACCCCCAAAAATTCTATGCAGACCACATCAGTAGTCTGCGAATAATCATAGAGCAAACTTCGCTCTGCGCTTTACCTGTTGTTTGTTGACTTTGCATTTGATACTCTGAATCAAAACGCAATATGGAGCGCTCCTGCTTATAAAGGGGTCCCACCCAAAATCAGAAGCCTTACTCAAACTCTCTACCGTGATGTTAAATGTCGTGTAGTCCCCAATAACACTCTTAGGAGTAGTTTCGATGTTGTAACTGGTGTCCGCCAGGGCTGCGTGCTGTCTCCCTTTCTTTTTAATATCGTCCTAGATGTTTTAGTTCATAATGCTACTCAAGCTAATAGAGTAATCAACTGAGGTCTTAATCAACAACTCGAGAGCCTCGAGTATGCAGATGATATCTGCTTCCTCTCTCACAGCCATAAGGCTATGACATCTCAACTTAAATGCATCAAAACAGAGGCCATAAAAGCTGGTATAAAGATAAACGTAAATAAGAGTGAGGTAATGCTCTGCAATCCAGGAAACACCAACCAGTTTCGCATAGAGAACATAGGACTAGAAGAAGTCTCGTCATTTTGCTACCCAGGCAGCATCCTAACAAACACAGGTGGCTCCAGCAAAGATGCAGCGAACCGAATCTCAAAGGTCCACCAAGCATTCGGTACCCTTCGGTCAGTATGGAAATATTCTGTCATATCCAAGAACACTAAGATCGCTAGACTCTTAAATAGACTCTTGTGGCAAGTCTATGCTCCTCTATGCATCCTAGATGTGGAATACGACAGAACACGACTTAAACTCCCTAAAAGTGTTTGTTAATCGATGTCTCCGAAGAATATTAAGTTTTCTGGCCTAACACCATATGTAATATGGAGCTCTGGAGGCGAACATATCACCGGCCAATCCATATTGATATTTTGAACCGCAAATGGCGTTGGTCTTCAGATGACACAGCTGAAATTGCCATTGACTGGAACCCGCTCCTGGCATCGGCAACTGAACATCGAAGTCAGTCGAGTGATCTAAGCTGGAGAGAAGTCAACCAACTATCATCAAACCGAACCGAATGGAACAGATTCGTTGTGGCCCTTTGTTCCCAATAGGAACCATATGACATAATATCATATATATAAAAACGGAGTTGTGTATGTTTGTTTGTTAGTCTGTTTGTTTGTTTGTGGTTTATAGGAGACTACACCACTGGACCGATCGTCTTGAAATTTTTATGGTATGTAACTCTCTATCCGTGACACCTCCCATACAAAGAGAATTTTTAACATCTAATTTTAACATATAATATCTGGAGTACTATGACAGCAAGAGTTCTGAAACTATTTACATGTACATGTTTATATAATTCGAAGATTGGAACTTTATCTGACTTCATGAGCTAGTAATATGCGTAGTCCATTAAAAAATGGGCGGGATCGGACCAGTGGGCGTGGTACCCCCATACAAAGTAAGTATTTAATATAATATAACTGGACTACTATAATAGTGATAGCCTTGGGACTTTGTCTCTTTTCATGACTAATTAATGTGAGTAGTGTCATAAAAATGGGCGGGATCGGACCAGTGGGCGTGGCACCTCCCATACAAAGTGAATTTTTAAGATCTAATTTCAACATATAATATCTGGAGGTCTAGACAGCAAGAGTTCTGAAACTATGTACATGTACATATTAAAATAATTCGAAGAGTTGCGGAAAATATGGGCAGGATCAGACCAATAAGCGTGGTACCCACCATACAAAGTAAATATTGAATGTCATATATCTAGAGTACGGTAATAGTGAAAGGCTTGAAACTTTGTCTGAGTTCATGAGTTATTAATGTGGGTAGTCCCATAAAAAAAATGGGCGGGATTGGACCAGTGGGCGTACTAGCCCCATACATAGTAAGTATTTAAAATAATATAAATGGAGTACTATAATAATGAAAGTCTTGCGACTTTGTTTGAGTTCATAAGTTATTAATGTTAGTAGTTGCCCAAAAATGGGCGGGATCAGACTAAAAAACGTATTCCCTGCTTTTTATTTCGTTAGTATATATACATGGAATTAAATGAAAACATTAACTCTTTGAGGAATTTACTCTTAAGTGAAAAGTTGTTTTTCATGGACTTAAGAAAAAATTGAAATGAATTAATTTGTTAACATAATTTTTTGGTGAGGAATTCATTCCTAAAGTTTTAATTCATTCCATGAATTCCTAAAATATGATTTCTTCAAAATAATTCAGCCAGTAAATTAATATATGTATTGCAAATTTTAACTCATTGAATGAATTCCTCAAACATTATCTCTTATTGTAGATACTTATATAAGAATAAAATTAAAATTATTCTCTATTGCATAATATAGATCAATCTCTGATTGCTTTATTTAAAAGTAAAAACATTTGATCTTGAGCTAGCTTAATTTTTAACTTAATTAGAAAATAATTTTTCGAAATTCTTCCTTATTATTTTCATATTAAATGTCAAGTACTTTTTTATTTCACACTGCTGTGAATTCAAATACTCCAAATTGTCTTCATAATTTGACGTGATTTAAGATATAGGTTTGATAATATTTGTCATACTCGTATTAATGCAAACATTTATATGATCAACCTCTGTATAAATATTTGTAGCTGTAAAAAACCGTATCTAATTTGTTATTGACATATTGTAATGGACTTGTATAGTTTACGAAAAAACCATACTTTGTATCAAAAGAAGAAAAAAAACACCTAAATTCTATGGTAGCAATCTTCTCAGTATAACACATACTCACATACTTTGTACTCGAATGTATACAATGACAAACAATACATAATTTACTACCATTACCGAACCGAAATATGCTGACTGCCACTAGTGTTACTCCACCCATTTATTTCGTACCACACCAAGAATATCGAACAATAGATGAATACACTGCTACAGCAAGTGAAATTCCAATAGAAGCTTATTTTTAAAATACTAAATCCATTTACGAATATTGTGGGAGAAAAGCTTAAAGTTACGATAAATTTATTTCAGCAAAACAGGTAAACAGAGAATTGAGTCCAGAGAAAATATACACACACGTTTTCGTCCAATAAAATTGTTTATTATATATTCTGTTTGTTATATATTTGTTTTTTATAAATGAACGTGAATAAATTATATTGAATTCATTTCGATTTTATGAAAAAAAAAACTGGAGAAGGAGCCAAAGTCACCCCTCAAAATTTTCTAACAAAAGCTTTTAAGTCAACTGAGGAGTGCGCACGAAATATATATAACATACTTTTAGGCTTACAACTTTAAACCCTGGTCATTATTTTAACATATTTATAACGGTTGGCCTTATTGTCAAAAACCATGTGCTTAATTTTATGTCAATGGCATAACTAGTTTTTTGCTATGGAGAATCAGACAGTGCGTGAACTAATTATTAAAATTTTCAATGAAAATCAATGTCGTCCATACAAAACCACTGCTAGGCCAGTTGGTGTGTACTGGCCAACGATTTCTCTGGTTATTTATAAAAAAAGGAAGAAGAAAATTTGGCTGCGTTAAAAAAACTTGATTTTCAAACCGTAAAAAAGCTGAAAAAATAATCCTAATGTCTCTGAAAGAAACGTAGCTCATTTGGTAAATTTATAGGAAAGTTAAAAAGAAATTAGGTCTGAAGACAAACATGGTACAGAAATTCCCAGTTAGGTATTCCAAAAATAGCTGCTGGGATATATCCCTTGCGATGAAGAACTTCTAATAAACGTTTGGGCGTGGATAAGACCAGCTTTTTCGTCTCCTCTGCCGATATTTTTCCCCAGTCCTCAGAAATAACGTTCTTCAGTATTTCTTTCGAGGTTCTGTGGTGCTGACGAATCTTCCTCTCCTGCAAATTACACAAACGTTCGATAGGGCTAAGGTCCGGCGATTGTGCCGGCGATGTAGCTGGTTTTTTAGTTGCTTAACATTATGGAACGTATGTTTGGATCTTTGTCCTGTTGTAACCAAAAGTCGTTTCCAAGTCCCAATTTTTGAGCGCTTTGGCTTTCAAAATGTCCGTGTAAATTCTTTGGTCCATAATCAATTCGAAGAAAACCATATTACCCAGTCCATTGGCTGCCATACAACCCCAGACCAAAACACCTCCACCACCGTGTTTTTTTATTGTCAGTAATAAATTTTGCTGATCAAGTGCCGTACTGTTCTTTCCCCACGAGAGGTCTCGTCCTCTAATGCCAAATATGCAGAATTAACTCTCATCACTAAAAAGAACTTGCTCCCAGAACTCTGGAGACTTCCAAAAAAATTTGTTGGCAATATGCATGCGCTTATTTTTACTGAATATGAAAATTGTGGCTTCCTACATGCAACACGGCTATTCGGGTATTCGGGTTTCTTCACAATTTTCTGAAGTCTTTTCCTTAATTTTGGCAGCAGAAATCCGAGGATTGAGCTTCACCATTTTTAGTATGTCCTTTTTTCGCAATGAGTAAATTTGAATGGTCGTCCGGGGCGATGCTTAGAGAGGATAGAGCCGATGGAACAAAAATTTGCGACCACCCTCTGTATAAATGGATGATTTCTACCCACTATTTCACCAATTACGCGGAAAGTTTTAATATGATTTTCGTTTCGTCAGAGTCAATTTCTTTTGTTTTTTGACCCATTGTAGACTTTGTAATCAAAAAACCTTTCTTAACACAAAATTTATACAATGGCTTCAACTCACTAGCACAATTTCTCGCTTGTAAATACGATGTAAAAATGATTTTAAAACTGTGATTCCCCTTTTTACATTTGTGCACATGCTTTCACTGGTCAAATTTAAAGCAGAGTTGTGTTTTTTAATTCGCTTTTTTTTTTTGTAACAATCAAAAATGTGGAAAAGTGCTTGAATTTTATATATAGAAAAACGGCATTTACATATGTAAACTCAAACATATATTTTTCGATCTTTCAAAGTGTTGGATGGCCTTTAGCGCATATTGCAGAAGAGTGTCGTGTGCAGAGTAGTGATACCGAACAAACAGTGTTATGATTGTACAATCTAATCCTCCATACTGCCCTTAGCTCCGCCCTATTGAACGGCTCAAAATAAAAGATTTTGGAGAAAAAGTGGCCAGCTTTTACAAAAAAAAAAAAAAGTATATATTAAAAACAACAAAAATTTTTGAAAAAAAAACATTGTGTTACATATATATTTATTAATATTAATAATCTAACCCATAAAAACAAAGTTTTTATTAAAACTCTTTCTTTCCTTATGCATATGAGTTTTGAATATCTCCGTGACTGTGCGTGACTGTGTGTGACTATCTTAAAATTAATTTTTGGCCACAACAAGTCTATGGACAAAGTTTCAGATCGATCGAATGAGGGGAAGTGAGGCTTTAATCTCTCCGTGACTGTACGTGACTATGATAAACCCTTTTTCACAGCAAGTCTATCGATCAAGTTTCAGATCGATCCGATAAGAGGAAATGGGTTTTAATTCACTCCGTGACTGTGCGTGACTATCTTTAAGTTAATATTTGGTGACAACAAGTCTATAACCAAAGTTTCAGATCGATCGGATGAGGGGAAGTGAGGTTTTAATCTCTCCGTGACTGTGTGTGACTATGCGTGACTGTGCGTGACTATGTCAAATTTAATCTTTGAGTACTGGTGTCCATATGAAATCCGCAAGATCAATCAGATTACACTATGGAACATTTGGGGGTCATTGTCTGGAGGTGAGAAATGCCAAGCCAAGGTGAAAGAATTTGGCCAGTATAGAAAAAATTTCAAAAGGTTTGAAGTTCTCAAGCTATGAGCTTTTATATTTTTTCCTTATCTTGATATTTGCTTATTTTGCTTAGGAGTACAAAAAAGAACATTGGAACAACGCCAAACCCTTTGGAGGTTCTACTGTACTGGCCTAGCATTATCACCCGGACTTGGAATTTCTTAAGAGAATTATTGTTGCCTGTTTTCTGAAAGAATCGTTATCTGTTCCATCAGTCCTGGCTCCTCACACAGTAGATGTCACACTTAATCCTACTTGTCCACATCCATACAGCTCCGACAAAAGATGACTCTTAGGATACCAATATGATCGGACATCCACCCTGTTGCATAGTGTCTAGTGAGCACTGTCAAAAGTAGTGTGATAATTCCTTTGCCAAATCTCTTACGATATGGCAAGGGCCATAAAATATTCGATATCCTGTCAGCTAAGTACATCGCGTCATCCATTTAAGTTCAACTGCTTTTCCGTTAATGTTCAACAGCTTAGATGAAGAGATTAAAATATCAGAGTCAACTCCTTCCGGACTCTTTTCATGTACACATGACCCCACTAAGTCCTGGAACCCACATCAACCTCAAGAAGTGTTGCCGTATTCGACTGAGAGCCCCAATACATTCCCTTAAAAATTTTCTGGCTTACTGTTGTTGATTCCAAGTCTTTGAAAACAACAAGACTATCCACGAAAATATTAATACGAATCCATAGCTGTCAAACACAAACTTAATAATGGAACTTACTTAATATGTGACAGTATTCTAGTAACAGATGGTAGTTGATGGGAGCAATGTTGATTTTGAATAATTTGTGAGGGAATTTTGAAAAGGAAGGACTTATTAAGCAGCCCTCGTATGTATATGTACATGTTTTTAGACCTATACTGTATGAAATCCATTTCTGAGATTTTACTATTTTATTTCAGTTATTCGTTAGTAGATTTGTATAAAAATATTTTTTATCTAGAAAGCGTGTTAATAATTCTCAGTTTTGTGAAAAATTTATTTTAAAAAAGAAAAGGTTCTAATAACACTAGAAAACAAGGTTTTGGACTGGAGCAACCAAATATCTTTCCTAGGGTAATTTGGTGGGCTGAATTCGATTCTGTAATTGGTTTTTCTCTACTACGTCAGGTTTCCGAGATGCAAAAAAAAATCTTTTTATTCGTTTCTGACATAAAAAATCATAAGTTTATTTAAAAATCAATGAATTTTCAAAAGTAAATGGAGTTATTTGAACGTCGTTGGTATTTTGTTGGTTCGGTTTCACGTATTAGAGTCCAGCAATAGTCTCCCAGCATGCTTTTGTCAAAAAATCCTTGATAATTTCTTTAAATTTTCATTAAAGTTGGGTGAGCACGCTTCCCTTGTTCGTCGCTCACCGCACCTAGGTTTCGTGAAAATAAAATAAAATGCATATTGAGTGACATTCGTGCATCTAATTCGTGATAATTTTTCAATAATTCAGCAACAATTTGTCTGTAGTTTTCACTCTTATTGTTTTCAAGAAAACTGTTCACGAGGCTATTGAAAGATTTCCAGGCTGCATATTCTTTCTCCAATAAACGTTGTCGAAATTGTAATAATTTACTAGCTTCCTGATATGAGGGCCAACAAATATACCTTCTTTGATTTTAGCATAAGAAATTTTAGGAAAACCCGCTAACAAATATTTAAATGCTGCACCATCTTTGTCCAGAGCCTTGACAAAGTTCTTAAAAAGGCCCAATTTTATGTGCAGCGGCGGAAGAACGTCATTTGGATCAATTAATGGTTTATTTCAAATGTTTTGTTTCCCTGGTGAATACTCAGTCCTTTTTGGCCACTCCGTTCTGACGTAATGAAGACATGTAGAGCTACTATCCCATAGACAAAGGAAACTACAATATTTTGTGAAACCTCCTTGCATACCAGTCAACAAACCAATGACATGAAACAGATTAATTTACAGTTATTTAAGATGGTCTATACTATATATACAAAGAAATTTAAATCACACACATTAAGGTCACCACAGGACTTCCATTTATGATTATTCTATTTGAGTAATGTCAAAATTTCAGTCATTGATTCGTAATTTTCCATTGTATTAATGGCATGAGCAATTGGTATGGATGGTGTTTTATTCCCATTATACAAAAGAAGAGCCTTTAAACTGTACTTAGAGCATTCAATAAATAATCTCCATTCAGTTTTGTCATATGGCTGGTTCATTTTTTTTTAAATAAACCATCAACATCAGTACAGTATAGAATAGAATGTTTCTTTTGAAAATATGCAGCCAATTCCAAGCTTCTATCTTTATAGATTGTTACTTTTGTCCCAATGTTTCCACTGCTGCATGCGCGAAGCTTGTAATTCTGCGTCTTGCTTCGTTAAATGTAAATCCCGAATCAGATCATTCAGCTCAGCTTGAGTCACTAAATGCCGTTCATCATCAGCCTCATATAAACTACCACTGCTGGTGAAAGCTGTATCGGACTCACTGCTCCCAGCACTGGAAATGACTGGTAATGGATCATTTGGTGGACGTTGAACTGGTTTGGAAACCGATGGGACATTCGCGGAAGTATTATTTTTTCGATTTTTCATATTGAATCCTGCAACTTTTGTTAAAGAGAAATAACAATCGGTTTGGTAGTTACTTGACTCTCTCCAAAGTACTGGAATTAAAAAATCGAAATAGATCTTCTTGCCATTTGACCACTTGTATAAAACAGATCTGCAACTATTGCAAAACATTGTCGGTGTCCACGGTTTGTCCAAGTTTCTGACAGCAAAACCAAAATAATGTAAATATGCATATTTTAATGATTCTGATATTGCATATTGCATAAAGTTGGGTGAGCACGCTTCCCTTGTTCGTCGCTCACCGCACCTAGGTTTCGTGAAAATAAAATAAAATGCATATTGAGTGACATTCGTGCATCTAATTCGTGATAATTTTTCAATAATTCAGCAACAATTTGTCTGTAGTTTTCACTCCTATTGTTTTCAAGAAAACTGTTCACGAGGCTATTGAAAGATTTCCAGGCTGCATATTCTTTCTCCAATAAACGTTGTCGAAATTGTAATAATTTACTAGCTTCCTGATATGAGGGCCAACAAATATACCTTCTTTGATTTTAGCATAAGAAATTTTAGGAAAACCCGCTAACAAATATTTAAATGCTGCACCATCTTTGTCCAGAGCCTTGACAAAGTTCTTAAAAAGGCCCAATTTTATGTGCAGCGGCGGAAGAACGTCATTTGGATCAATTAATGGTTTATTTCAAATGTTTTGTTTCCCTGGTGAATACTCAGTCCTTTTTGGCCACTCCGTTCTGACGTAATGAAGACATGTAGAGCTACTATCCCATAGACAAAGGAAACTACAATATTTTGTGAAACCTCCTTGCATACCAGTCAACAAACCAATGACATGAAACAGATTAATTTACAGGTTTTTAAGATGGTCTATACTATATATACAAAGAAATTTAAATCACACACATTAAGGTCACCACAGGACTTCCATTTATGATTGTTCTATTTGAGTAATGTCAAAATTTCAGTCATTGATTCGTAATTTTCCATTGTATTAATGGCATGAGCAATTGGTATGGATGGTGTTTTATTCCCATTATACAAAAGAAGAGCCTTTAAACTGTACTTAGAGCCGTCAATAAATAATCTCCATTCAGTTTTGTCATATGGCTGGTTCATTTTTTGAAATAAACCATCAACATCAGCACAGTTTCTTTTCAAAATTTGCAGCCAATTCCAAGCTTCTCTCTCTCTATGGATTGTTACTTTTGTCCCAACTGCAAGATGTTTCCACTGTTGCATGCGCGAAGCTAGTAATTCTGCGTCTTGTTCGTTAAATGTAAATCCCGAATCAGATCATTCAGCTCAGCTTGAGTCACTAAATGGAGTTCATCGTCAGCTTCATACAAACTACCACTGCTGTTGAAAGATTTTTCGGACTCACTGCTCGTAGCACTGGGAATGACGGATAATGGATCATTTTGTGGACGTTGAACTGGTTTGGAAACCGATGGGACATTCGCGTAATTCATATTTTTTTGATTTTCCATATTGAATCCAGCAACTTTTGTTAAACAGAAATAACAATCGGTTTGGTGGTTACTTGACTCTCTCCAAAGTACTGGAATTAAAAAATCGAAATAGATCTTCTTGCCATATGACCACTTGTATAAAACAGATCTGCAACTATTGCAAAACATTGTCGGTATCCACGGTTTGTCCAAGTTTCTGACAGCAAAACCAAAATAATGTAAATATGCATATTTTAATGATCCTGATATTGCATATCCTTTTTTTCCAACCAAATATTCACCACACACAAAGCAAAAATAGCTTGAATCAGTAACACACGATCACCCTGATATGCTTAAACGCTACTATTATGAAGATTTAGAATGAATGTGGAATTGTAGTGTCAGTATTGACGGTTTTACAGTATTGCCAGCATGCGGTAAAAAAATTAACAAGACGTGATATGCCAATTATTATGCCAGATTCGAATTCAGCGCACCCAGATCTGTTAAAAGAATTGCTTCGTTTCTGCAGTCAATTTTTTTTTTAATTTCTAGACCGGTGTAATTGAAAAGAGCGCTAAGACCTTACAAAAATTACCACGGTATATTTTTCTGAACACTGGTTTTCGCATTACAAAATACCAGTATGAGGACAGGGTGTAATGAATTTGTGCTGGTGTTTGTAGCTACCAAAAATATTTGGCATAGACCCATATTTTTTATTATATCGATCGACTCAGAATCACTTTCCGTCCGACCGTCCGTTCATCTGTGTATCCATGTAAAACTTGTAATCAAACTACAGGTTGCAAATAAGCTTCTATCGGCTATAGGACGAATTATGTTGAAATTGGTGAAAATCGGTGCATGTTCAGACCTAGTCCCCATACAAATTATCCCTATAAGATCGATTTAAATTGCCATAGGATCCGACTATATGATACCCTATACCGTGCGTTTAGAGACCCTATCTCTCAGGTCCAACTAACTGGATATAGAAAATAGGCATAAACCAAATTTGAGTGGGATTTTTATTAATTTTTTCGGCTGCAGATATGAAAAAGTTCATATCGGATGCTCTATCTATATGAGGACTAGGCCCAAAAATGGACCGATCCTGACCGTGTCTGGTAAAGTCTCTTGTATTTTGCAAAACTATATGCAAACAAAATTTGAGAGGAATCAGTGCAATATTATTGTTTTTTGATAGATTTAAGTGAAGATCGGGAAGCAGCTCTATATGGGGCCTATTACTAAGAGTTGTCCAATAGGGATCATTTTTTATTATTCATTTTTTTATTTTTTATTTTTCATTTTTCCTTTTTATTTTTTTTTTTTAATTTTTTATTTTTCATTTTTTATTTTTAATTTTTAATTTTTAATTTTTAATTTTTAATTTTTAATTTTTAATTTTTAATTTTTAATTTTTAATTTTTAATTTTTAATTTTTAATTTTTAATTTTTCATTTTTATTCTTAATTTTTTATTTTCCATTTTTAATTTTTTTTTCATTTTTCATTTTTTTTTTTCATTTTTCATTTTTTATTTTTAATTTTTTATTTTTCATTTTTCATTTTTTATTTTTCATTTTGCATTTTTTATTTTCACTTTTTTATTTTTCATTTTTAATTTTTCGTTTTTCAATTTTCATTTTTATACCCTATACCACTATGTGGTTTGGGTATAATGACTTTGTGCTGCTGTTTGTAACAACCAAAAATATTTGACCTTTAATTATAACGATCGAATCAGAATCACTATCTGATTCGATTTAACGATGTCCGTCCGTCCGTCTGTGTGTCCATGTAAAGCTTGTAATCAAACTGCAGGTCGCAAATATTAATATATTTTGATGAAATTTGGTATATAAGCTTTTATCGGCCATGGGATGAACGCTATTGAAATTGGTGAGAATCGGTCCATGTTCATTTTCAATGTCCAGTTAGTTGGGCCTAAGAGATAGGGTTTCTAAACGCATGGTATAGGGTATCGTATAGTCGGTCTAGACCGACTATAATTTTCTTACTTGTTTTTTTTTGTACCGTTGGTATTTAATATTTTAAGACTAGATTTCCTTCCATGAAATTAAGAAACATGCACCTAAATGAATTTTGCTAAATGTTAAATGTTGCTCAAAAAAAAAGTAAATGTATTTTTGTTTGTTGTTTATTTTCAATAAAAAATGATATAAAAAAAACTCGTACTTTGTTAAATTCATTTTGTATCTTTTTTATGCCAATGAAATGTTACATTTTTTCCAAATGGATTTTATTTATATTTTTCAAACGTGCAAACACACCTTTATATCCATTATTTTTTTTTTCTATGCTCATACAAATATTTTATTTTGTTAGATTTAGTAGTTTTTTAGAAAAATACACAACAACAAAAAAAAAACACATATACCAATGCCATCTATAATGGTTTAAAGTTTAGTGGTTTTTTCCACATCAATTCGTATGTATTTTAAGCGAATTGTATTGAAGCTCGTATGGGGTTTTTCAGACTCAATACTCAAATACAAATAAAATTTAGTGTTATTTATTTTTAACCTAACGGTATTGAAAAAAATATAAAAAATTTTTTTTTTGTATGGATTTATGGCTTTTGATTTGTTGCCTCGCAATTCGTGATGGGTGGATTTGTTCTAATGAAATTTTTATGTTTGTCTATTTGTTTACTTTTTTTTTTTTTTTTTTTTTTTTTTTTTTGTAGTCAAGGATATTCTCTTGATGACAAAAAGATAAGTGTTTCAAATAATTTGTCATATATCACAGATGTTTTTATGTATATTTTTAATTGAAATAAATCATTTATTATTAACACTGGTTTACTCTCTTGTATGCCATTTATTACAAACATTGCTAAAAATGTTCCGGATAATAAATTTTGATTAAAATCAAAATATATTTCTTTTTGTACAAACGAAATTGGGTGGGTTTTAATTTTTTTTTTTTTTTTTTTTTTGCTTGCAGATCAATTCAAATTTTTTTATGGAATTAAATAAAAATTAAAAAATTTCAAAGCATATTTAGATAAAAATAAAAAGACCGATTATAACAAGCATAAGACGCAATCTAATATAGAGCATATATTTTTAATTTTTAAATGAAAATAAAAAATTTTGCAAAAGGTATTCAGAAATTGATGAAATTCGGTAACATTGTTTGCTTCGGTAACCTAAAAAAAAAATTTTTTTAAAATCACAAGATGGCGGAAAAGTCCGGCTCGAAAAATGGAGGAGGATTTTTATTTAAACGGCTGTATCTTTTGAACCGTTTGTTCGATTCTGGTCATTTTAACAGTTTTGAGTAAGAAAAAGATTATATTTAGTATAAAAATTATTTTAAAAAATATTTATATAATCTTATTACGGAATTTTCGGGAAAGCTTTAGAAAATGTGCTTTTTAAAAAAAACTTTGTGCCCAAACTTTTTGAAATTTTTTCAGAGATAGCTTAAAATATGATCTATTAATGGTATATATTACATGCTCCACACTTCTAGGTTTTTGAAAGGTTTGTGTTTTAGCAAGGATATATTTGAAGATATTAAATAAAAACATGAAATATTTTTTTGAAAATTTTTTTTTCTTAAAAGTCAAGTCTGAGGAACTATACCGAACATTTAGTATACTCTATTACTTTCAGACGCTGATGGTATAAATGAGTGCCATTTATATATACCTTTAATAGTTATTGGCTTATACGTGAGGTAACGAGCCATTCATACAATGTTTTTGGGTCGGTTATTGTATTTTCGTACCCCATTCTTAGCACTTGTTCCCTTGCCATACGCTTCACAGTGCCTCCAACTCCATCACACGACCCTTTTCTATGGGAAGTCCCAAAAAAATTCCACTCTGCTTCCATTCCAAAATCGTCTTTGTGGAGTATAAGATTCAGAAAATGTTTCTTATTTTTATATTGTGAACCTGCACCATCCATAAAATAAATTTTCTTTGTTTTACCGGGAGTGCTCTCAACACTGCGAATAAATGCGTTAAATTTTCTCAAGAAAAGATGTACTGCATTTGCATCATGAATCCTTTCATCGGATATAAAAACCATACTGTGATGGACTAGCAGTGATTTTGAATCTCGATGATAGACTATAAATGGGTGCACTGTTGCCTGTAAATTGCTCCAATGAAAAGGTTGAACCTATATAACCCAAAGTTGATGATATGAACAATTAAAGATAATGAATGACTTAATGATTAATTCTAAAAATTACCTCATTCGCATGTAAAAAAGAAAAATTTTCAGCAAAATCTCCAACTACCAGAACTTCACCTGGTTGTAAAACAGATTTTCTGTACTTTATGTATTGATTTTGAGATTTTGCGATATAATGATGATATGAAAATTTTGTAAGCTGATCAAGTCACAACGATCAGTTGTTATCCATCGTTTGATTGCGATATACTCATCCTCAGTTTGCTCCAACAATGCCTCAACTTCTTCTTTAAAAACAGACATATTTTCACAATCCGAACAGATTCTCAAAAAACAATTAACAGACCGATTTGAGCATGTAATTTTTGCCGCTTCACTTAAAAATCCAAGATCCGATGGAATTTTTATTGCTTGAAGAAGCATTTGAAAGTTCTCCTGAATAGAGCACAAACATACTTTGTGTACACCCTTCGAATTAGGCAAAACACAATTTTCGGGTCGAAGAGTATAAAATTTCGAAATTGATATTTTTCTTCTGGAAAATCTGATTGAAACCGGAAAAACGCCTCATTCACTGTTGATAGCAAGAGTCGATTTTGAAATTTTTATCGTATAGTCCTTTATTCCGGGCATTTGACGACTAATTCAATCGCTCAAATAAAAGTTTTTAACTTTTTGAACCAAATTTTCAATCGTAGATCGTTTTTGAGGAGGTTCAATAAAAAGTGAACCAGAACTTTTTTTGCAATGCTTTGGCCTTACTAGCCATATCATGAGTGGTGCCAAATTTTTGCACAATTTGAGCTGGGGTAAATGATTTTGACAATATTGTTAAAATTTGTTTTTTTTTTCGTTTTTTGTCGTATGCTTGGAAGTGTATTTATCTTTAAGTTGCCCAATTATTTCTTGATAATTATTGTTTTCAACTTGAAACTCATCCTCAAGACTTGATAATGTATCAATATTAAAAATGTTTCTGCAAATTTCAGTGCACACACGTTTTGCTTCCTCTTTCTGATTTCCAACTGGGATTCTACACACGTCTACACTACACTGTTTAGCTCCAATGAAATTTAAAAGTTTGTTAAGCTCGACTAAAGATGGGACAATTCGCAATTCGATAGAATTATTGATAATTTTTCGGTGAATATTCAACAAGCAACTATAACAAATTTTCGCACTGGGTAAAATTGAATCTTTAATGTTTTTGATTTTCATAAAATCGTCACTTTTAATGTATTCAATTGTTTTACCCATATTGGAAAAATCTATAATTAAAGGTCAAAAACAACAAATAAATGATATCTCGTATGAAGATGTGTTACTTTTTAAAACAGATCCGAACAATTACAAAATAATTTAATTCAAAGACAGAATAACAACTTGTGATAATTTTGCACAATGATTGAAAAATGAAAAAGTGTTAAAATTGGCAGATAATATAAAGAGAATGTGTATTAAAACGCCTACTACGATTTTTATATAAACGAGGAAAATAATTTTCCATAGATAGATGACTAACAAATCCGATTTTTTTGTAAATATCCTAAATTGTTTTTATTTAATATATTCAAATATATCCTTGCTAAAACACAAACATTTCAAAAACCTAAAAAGTGTGGATCGTGTAATTTATACCATTAATAGATCATATTTTAGGCTATCTCTGAAAAATTTTCAAAAAGTATTAGGCACAAAGCTTTGTTGAAAAAGCAAATTTTCTAAAGCTTTACCGAAAATTTTGTAATAAAATTATATAAATATTTTTTAAAATAATTTTTTTACTAAATATAATCCCTTTCTTACTCAAAACTGTTAAAATGACCAGAATCGAACAAACAGTTCAAAAGATACAGCCGTTTAAAAAAAATCCTCCTCCATTTTCCCTGCCGGATTTTTCCGCCATCTTGTGATTCTTCAAATTTTTTTTCCATTTTTGATGTGTAAACATCTATACGCGCAGGGGGGTAAATTTCTATTTCACAATACAATCACAAAAACAGCGTAACTCATATCGGTGTGAGCTGAAGCAGATAACGCTGTGTGACTTATGATTGTATTGGTGAAAAAATTATGATATAAAATTGTTTTTTATGCCACTTTTTTAAAAGCGTCATCTATGTATCACTTATATACGTTTATATTAGGATATTTTTAACGTTTTACAGCAAACGGTTGTTGAATTAGCTGAAACAGTTTTTGCTATAAGTGATACATAGATGACGCTTTCTGTTTGATTTTAAAAAATGACATAAAAAAATCTTTAATTACTAGATGTTTACACATCTTCCCTGTGATCGGACTCACATGATTTTTTTTAGGTTACCAAAGCAAACAATGTTACCGAATTTCATCAATTTTTTTGATTGAGTTATCTTTAAAAATATGGCAGTTTTTATGCTTAATGACATCCTGTTCATTTGTTGTTAGGTTTATTAAAATGAGTGATGCACGTGCTAAAATTATTAAATATTTTCAACAAAATCCAACTTGTTTCCACAAAAACTTGGCCAAAGAATCAAAGCTCTGCCATTAAACTGTTTCAAGATTAGTTAGAAAATATGAGGAGAATTTGACCATTGATAAGAAACATAGTTCGGGAAGAAAGAAAGATCTACATGATATTTTTAAAGTCCAGAAAATAACTTTCAAAAATAACTTTCAACACATACAGTAGAAAAGCAGCCCGGTTTGCTCAGTGGTCGTACTATTGAGTTCGAAAAGTTAAAGCCAACGTAGCATGGTGGACGATTTTGCCAAACTGGGAGGACTAAATTAAAAAAAAAATATATGCTTCAAATTCGTTAATTTTGTCTAGATTAGGATGACAGCGGTTTGTATGAAAAAAAGTTTTTGGTCGAATTTTGAGGTGTCCGGGTCGAAATATTGTGACACTGGATCTAAAACTTTAGTCCAAAAATTTTGAGCCAAAATCGGACAATGCTTTCTGGACGCGCATTGAGTTCAAAGTTCATATATAAATTTATATGTAAAAATTATCAAAAAAAAAAAAAAAATAATTTTTCACAAAAATTTTGATATTAATAATTGCGTTTCAATTAAATTAATTAATAAGCCGTAATCTAGAGTAAATTATCTTTCTAATAAAACAACAAAATCTATTATCGGTTGAAAAACAGCCAAGTTGTATCAAGTTTCCCAGGCAATAAATGCGCCGCAGACCACTTGATTAAGAAAATCGAGCTCATATTTTTAAAGCCATTGAAATTATTTACACCAACAATATATTTGCATTCAAAATGATTGCATTCTCCTAATCTCAAAATGATCTTATGTAAGTATTTTGAATCTCGTCTACTGCTACGCTGTTCTAAATTAATGTTAAAAGGGTACTTATTTTTTAGCACTATTTCAAAATCTCCAATTTTACTTTTTCAAAAATTTTTTTCAAGAAATTTTCCGAAATCAACGATTGGACTTTAAGGTCTTATTAACAAAATATATCTGATTAAAAATGTCAAATATTGTAGGTATCCTGTTCTTAATTTGGCAACGGCAGCGTTTTTATTTCAGCGGATTTGAAGAAAAATGTGATTTTTCATACTTTTTCAACTTTTAGGCATCTTTTCGTGTTTTCATATTTCAAATATCTTTTGCCAAAATATTATACCACTAGATATAAGTTGTCAATCCTGGAAATTAAGGTTAAATTGAAACACTATAAACTGTCCCCCTTTAAGGTCAAAAGTCAAAATTAAGGATATTTAAATTTTTTTAAAGCAAAATATCGAAATAATACATATTTGTGGAAGGATTTCGATAATATTCTGGTCTTATTTTCTGAAATTAACCCGTGGGGTTAAATCAAAATAAAGAATTTTGATTGATCTTACTCGATATCGGATACGACAATTTGCCCCCTGTGCGGATATATTCCGCATATATATATTCCGGATATATTCCATAGATAAACGAACCTTCTCTGTAATACGGATGTGATCTACTGCAAACGGATGTGATTAACTAGAAAAGCAGGTAGAGCGAACTGAAACTCGGGCACTTGGAATGACATCGCTAATCTCAGAAGAACCTTTCCCATGGTAGTATCTACAGAACAGTGCTACAAAACCCATATTCCGACGATGTTCCAACGAGTAAATAGAGTTGGATACCCTTCACTTATTAATAAGCATCAGCCAGTAGCTCAAAAATAGACTGTGAAGCTTCTACCCATATATGGGAGTTGTATTCCTTTTGTGGTCGGATATAAGTGCTATAGATTTTTAGGAGATAAGGACGAAGTACTTTTTACAATGTTTTAGAAAACCAAGACACTTTAGTGCTTCTTTCGACACTTGAAAAACATGCTCGTTCCAACAAACATCACACTGAATTCTCTTGCCCAGATAACCAAGAGTATCCGATTCCTCAATACATATACCATCGCCTTATGGGTCAACAAACAACATTGAGTCTTCTGCGCATTAAAATCAGCCCAATTTTACAGGGTTGAATGTGTCATTCATTGTCCGCCTTTTGTTTCCAACCTCCTAAAGGCTTGGCCTACAATTGAAGGAAAATGAATGACAAATGTTGCTGTCAGCTGCGAAAGAGTACATAGAATTGAAAGTTTTATCAAGAAGGTCGTTCAGAAATATAAGGAAAAGAGAAGAAGAAGGAACAGGGGTACACCTAAATTAAGCTGAAACTCATTGGATGAGACCCCATCAATAACAACACGTATTGCGAGGTCTCTGAAAAAACTCGATATAAATCGAGAGAAGTCAATATCGACCACAAATGCAATAAATTTTAATATCAATGCACCGTGCCAAATGCGATCAAACGCCTTGGAAATATCTAGAACAACCACTTTACTTTCACCAAAATTGTGAATGGATCGACTCCAGCGCTCAGAAAGTAGTGCTAACAGGCCTCCCGTAGAACGATTTCTACGGAAGCCATACTATCGATCCTTAAGAAGTGAGTTGGACTCTAGGTAGTTGACAAGATGGAAATTGATCATGCTCTCCGTCACCTTTGAGAGCGCAGAGCAAATTGTAATTGGACGGTAATTTTCAAGGTTACGATTTACGATGTCTTCGTGATGAGTGTTATCTCCTCCTGCACTACGACCAAGTAGATCTATTTTGCACCCTCTTTCAATAATGTTTCCTTTCCTGTTTATCCTAATCCATTACAGCGTTTAGGAACTTTCCTCCCTAATTTCAGATTCGCCAAATAGTTTGTACCTTGGATATGCAAACGCTGGACATTTTGCCAGTATATGTTCCATGGTTATAACATCCTCCAGGCAGTATCTGTAGGTTTTTTCTTTACCCAAATGCATTTTGTAAAGGATGTAATTGCACGCATAGTGCCCTGTGAGTGCACCACATAGAAATCTTAGATTGTATCTGTTCAATATTAGGGCATTCCTGCTCCTTCTTTTGCTTTAATGCAAGAACTTTTTCGAGTGTTGTAGTAGTATTTGTTTGTTCCAATACTCTACTAGCTAATCTTTAATCCATCTGTCGATGTTCTCAGTTATGTCTTTTCTGGTGAATCCTCGTCCTGCCTGTTCATCGGCTTTCTCATTTCCTTCGTACCCATTGTGACCTGGTACCCATATAAGCATCACCTTATTATGTTCAGCTAGTGTATTTAAGGCCCCATGGCTTTTGAGTACGGATTTACGGTGATATATTGATTTGTCCAGTGCTTTTAGAACAGCTTGGCTATCTGACATTAGATTTATCTTCGTCCTTGTCAGGTTTCTTTCCATTAGTTTGGCAGTGGCTGTATAGAATGCTTATAATTCTGCTGTAAATATCCTGGATTCATTACATAGGGGGATGTGCAGTCCTGTAAACTCATGCTCCTACTCCTTCTTTTGTTTTGAATTCGTCAGTGTACCACTTCTGGGCGTCTTCATGTAGCCATGTACGGTTAGATTCCCCATCGAATCCGATTCGGGATATGAACAGTTTAGTTTTTTTTTTTTTCAAGTCCAATATAGGATCTATCTGATCACTTCATATAGTCATATTTTTGATATTTTTGGCTTTATCAAGGATCTTCAGATGTCATATATGATCGCCTTCCTTAAATTTGTCAATAGCTTGTTTAAAAGTTTCTCATTGAATTGATAAGTGCTGCAGTGTGAGATTTAAGATTATCTCCATAGCTGCCGTTGGAGTGATTCTAATTGCTCCTGTGATGTTCAAAAATCCTGATTCATGTACCTTGGATAATTTTAAGCGGGCTCCAGTCTCATTTGTCTTCCGCCACCATACTAATTTTCAGATTTATTAGCTTCACCCCTTTTAGCAACATTCCAGCAATAGGGAAACAAACACATCTGCATGGTACGAAAGGCTAAAAAAGTTGGCCAATGAACTAGCTAGCGTCGAAGAGCACCAGTGCTGGTATACCATCCGGCCCCGGAGACTTTTTTACGTTGACATCCGAAAGAACTTTTTTTAATAAGATACACTTTCAAGTTCGGACAAAAGTGAAATTTGGAATAATGAAGCCGCACAGTGAAACATTTAACACAAAGGCGGTCAAAAGTAATTATATTAGTTGTATTTCAACAGTTGTGGAGTAGAGTTTTCTCCTTATCAATTTTTGGACCACATAAGCAAACCAGATTATTTTTATCTGGTATACATGACTATTTCTCAGAGTTCAGAAAAAAACACACACTGAAGAAAAAACTCGTACATATATGCAAACAAACATGGCTCAGACCAACAAACACATATTTTTATTTTCATATCAATTATGTGTGTTTCTAAATTTTGTACGGTGCCAAACATAATCATGACTGTGTTTCGTTTTAATATTTCGTTATCTACACGAACATTTTTCTATAACGTATTTTTTGTTTCGAACACACATAAACCACACAGATTGGAGTGTAGCTTTATTTTAAGTTCGTTTTTTTGCACGTGTTTTGCTAAAAAAAAAAAAAAAACAGAACATGTTCTTCAACGCGTACATCTAAAATTTTAAACATTATCCACTCGCGATCGGAAAATCTGAAACACCCCTATAATAACGACAACAATTGTTTCAACCAAATTTATTTAAAAAATCTAAAATAATTTATTACAGAGAAATTTTATAAGCTATTTATGACTTAATTTCGTTTTTTTTTCCGATCGCGAGATGATAATGTTTAAATTTTTAGATGTACGCGTTGAAAAACATGTTCAGTTTTTTTTTAGCAGTACACGTGCAAGAAAACGAACTTAAAATAAAGCTACACTCGAATCTGTGTGGTTTATGTCTGTTCGAAACAAAAAATCCGTGATAGAAAAATGTTCGTGTAGATAGCGAAATATTAAAACGAAACACAGTCATGATTGTGTTTGGCACCGTACAAAATTTAGAAACACACATAATTGATATGAAAAAAAATATGTGTTGGCTGCTTTAGAACAGAACATTGTGTGTTTGATGTGTGTGTATTTTCTGAACCTTGCTATTTTTCTTTTGATATAAATATTTGTCTAGTATCGTCAATTTATCTATGCATTCTATGTTTTATAACTTTCATATATGTGAAATTAAACTAACACACAGACATTTTATTTTGTGGCATCAAAAGAGTTTTTAAATAAATAATCTCTTTACTTAATACTTTGCTTTTCAGATCATAACATTTATTCAAAGTCATATGTTGTATGGCATTCCTCTTCATTTGTTGCAATAAAATACAAGTGATTAACTCGCACACATGGTTTTTTAATTAAATTATATTTTCATTGTCTATTGAGCAATAAAAATTGTAGTTAAAAGTGAAGTTACGAGTAGCTTCCGCAAATGTGAGAATCTTGTTAAATTTTATGGTTGATTAAATCACATACAAATTATTTCATCTATTTCTATAGAAAACAACAGCAACAACAACAATGTGGCAGAGGCAAAATGAAAACAAAATGCCATAAATGTTTGCAATGATTGCACTTACTTCAACACAAAGAAAAAATGTTTTGAAAAAATTGAAAGCATGAATGAATTTTAAATGCACCAGATTAAATAACAACTAAATAACAAAAAAAAAATAGCCAAAGCATTCAAAGATTTGTAAATAATGTTTAAAATCAATTGAATACTTTAGGATTGAAAATTATTAAAAAAAAAAAGATTTTTTTTACAAATTGCTTAAATTTGTTTCTGTCACAATGAAAAAATATATATAGTTTAGAAAATTTAAATTGCATTTTAATATGGTGGAAATTTGTTGCTTAAAATATATTGAAGTTTACACCGAATGTGGTTATTATATGGCCACTAGGTTTAAAAATGGGCGGTGTGAATTCTTAAAAAAAAAATTAGGGCGGAAAATGTTTTCAAAATTTCAAGGTTTTCAAGAATAAAACCTTTATGAAATGAGAAACAATTTTTCTATTGCTTCAAATCTAAAAATAGAAAGTAATTACACGAGCCGTAACCACTCTTAATACGTACACCAGCAACGAGATTTTTAAAATGTTCATTGAAACCTCGGGACCAATTGAACCGATTTTTATGATTTTACATATCAACCTGTTCAGGATGTCAATCAATATTTTTCACTAAAAATGAGCAATCCAGCTAACCTATTAAGGGCGTGATCGTGATTCCCCCACACGGACAGACGGACATCCTTATTTAAACTCCGCTTGTTATAAGGATCAAGAATATATATAAGTCTGTCGTAGGGTCCAAATTTTTTTCCTAATTATTACCAATGGAATGGCAAACTATATAAGTAAAATTTAGAAATGATATTTAGAAAATATTCGCCAAGCTGCAAAACCAATTGAACATTTCTAAATGGGATTTTAACTAACTGATTTATCAGCTAGTGTTTTCCACATTACCCTGCAATAATTACTTCTTTTTAAGTACAGATATAGAATTGATTAAGGAAGAGGTAAAAATGGAATTCGTAAATTTCCAGTCATATCCAAACTAGTTAAATAAAATATCTGCATTCAAATATTTTCCCTGCAAAATAATTCAGCAATGGAAAAGTATTGTTGATATTAAGCATATCATTTGAAATGTTGTATGCAGTTTGTTGTTGTTTTTTCATTTTTTTTTTTTTTTTGAACTCATGAAAAAATTTAGATTTTTCGTAAATTATGAAATCTTTTGTATTAATCTAAATATAATATAAAAATAATATAAACTGGTGGTTTAACAAGAGGAAAATTAGCACAAAAGTACTCACAATCAAATCGCATTAAAGAGTGAGATCGACAAAATCTTAACATACATAAAAAGTAATAAGGAAACCATTGAGCCTAGATTTTTATTTTTTTTTTAATTTTATTTAAATCTTATAACAGCTTACAAAAATGATAAGCGACAGCTTTTTTGTGCTCTTCAACTTCCTTTTCTCACGAGACCAACATCTCTCCAGTGGCCTTAACTCCGTGCAGTTTGTTGTTACAGCACTCAAGATCTTTCCTACAGATTGTGTTGTCTTATGAAAGGAAGGATTTTTTTTTAAAACACTCCTTAATATAAATTTCTGAATTCACAAAGCCCGTTGAAACAAATGATTTGCTTCTTTGGCGATTTGGATCCTTAACTTATCTTCGATATTTCCTCGAGCCTTGGCACGGAAATTTTGAACCAGAAGCTGAGAAAAATCTGTCACTACATAAATTTATTTATTTATACTAGCAGATTCCAGCACTCGTTAATTCATTTAATAAGGACCCTAAAGGTATGCTTCACAATTCAGCTCATTTTATATGAAGAAAACAAACTCAACACATTAACACAAACACATTAAGAAATTTAATAAACACACACATAACATTGTATAATTTTATGTATGTGTTAGTAGCAACTTTAAACGATCATAACTCCAAAAAAATATTCCAGATGATGAAAATCTGTAAATCTGGGTAACAGCTAAAAAGAAATACCTTTCAAATAATAAATTTTTTTCATAATCGGGGTAAAACTGTGAAACTTACATCGGTAACTAAAAATCGCCTAGCCTATTAATATTATAATTAATTACAATACAAAGTAAATTTGTATTCTAATTTTGGGTCCAGGGATAAGCCGGGTGACAAAGACCACTTGGCTGGTTTTTGCAGCGACAGACCAAAGCCTCTGGTGGGAATCGAACCCAGGACCCCCGCATGATAGGCGAGCACGCTACCTACTCACCTACCGGGGCGCTTTAGGTTAAGTTAGGTTAGGTTGAAAAAGAGGAGCCATGTATACACATAGCTCATATCCGTTTTACCCGGATATACACTTCAGCCAGAAAGTCGGCTTGTTGTGCGCTCTACATCCCCGTGCTCATCCGTTAATCTACTCCTTATTTAACTTAGGAGTTCGGTCTCGATAGCAAATCTCCTGAGTGCTTTCCAGCGTATCCCCCTAAGAGCCGCTAGGCCCGGTTTGAGTTCGTTGGATAAATTTCTGACCCTTGTTCCGGCAAATGCAGGACAGTAACAAAGGTAGTGTTCTAGGGTCTCGTCATCCTCTCCACAAGCTCTGCATGTGGACGATTCTGCCCATCCTATACGGTATAGATGAGCCCTCAGTTCAGAGTGTCCATTGAGGATGCCAATAATCCTACTCAGTTCCTTTCTATTTAGACTAAGGATTTCCTTAGTCTTCGAAGTGTTTGGAGAGCCCCATAGTATCTTCGTAGCCTTACCCACGTCAGTTTCCTCCCAAATTGAAGTATGTGAATTAGTTGCCCACTCCGATAGTTTCAATTTGAGAGCCTGGAAAGGTATTGGGTTTTCCAAATTGACACCCTCCAGGAAAGAACCCTTCCTGGCCAGTTCATCTGCAATCTCGTGATTTCAAGTCTGCCTCTTGTAGTGAAGTTTGCAATTTCTTCCTTACATCTGAGGACAGTCCTTGATCTAGTTTTGTCCGAGGATATAGCCCTGATAGCCGCTAGACTGTCCGAAAATATTTTCACGTCTCCGGGGCTTGGGATTGCCCGTACGTCAATAGATCTTATGCATTCCGTTACCGCGACCACTTCGGCCTGAAAGACAGAGTTGTGGTCCGGAATGCGTAGGTATATGCCATCATAGAAACCTATACCAGTCCTACCATGCAGACTAGATCCGTCTGTGTAGTAGTGTGACCCTGGAAGGTTTTGTAGAAAATTTTCGTTCAACCAGCTTTCCCTGTCAGGTATCCTTATACCGCAGGGTATGTTTATCGACACATCCGCGATTCTATCACAGCCAAAATCCACTGTGTTGAATTCCGGTATCTGGTCCAATATTGTTTGGTGTCTGGTCATATGGTCGGTGATGTATTCCCCTGTTACTCTTAGTCGTAACATGGCCAGAGCTGCCTCATATTTAATTCTAATCTCGATCGGGTGTATAGATAGAATCGTCTCTAAAGCCCTCGTAGATGTAGTCCGTATTGCGCCGCTGATTCCTATGCAGCAGAGGCGTTGTATTTTTTGGAATGGTTTAATATAGCATCTCCTGTTCATTGATGTCCATGTGACTACGGATGCGTAGGTTAAAATTGGTCTAACGACGCTTGTGTAAAGCCAATGAGTCATCCTCGGGTTTAAACCCCATTTTGAACCTATAGCTCTTCTGCAAATGCCCATATCCGGTTAGCCTTCGCGACTTTGCTCTCAATATGGTCCTTCCAAGTGAGCTTTTTGTCGAGAATCAGCCCAAGGTATTTCACCGTTTGTGTGATTCTAATCGTTTTGCCCTGGAAGCGGGGTTCATCGAATTCGACTATTCTCGTCTTCCTAGTAAAGAGGCATATTTCAGTCTTTTCCGGGTTCACATTTAATCCCCTTGGTTTTGCCCAATCGTATGCTATTTCCAGTGCATCCGATGCCCTCCTACATAAATTTCTAGGATCTTTCCCCCTTAACAGTATCGCTACATCGTCTGCGTAGCAGACAGGTTGGAAACCCTTATTGGTTAGAATCCTTAGAAGACTGTTTATAGCGGTCACCCAGAGAAGGGGGATAGAATTCCCCCTTGAGGTGTCCCACAGCAAACCTTGTCTCTTATTTTAATGCCACCAACCTCGCAACTTATCCATCTATTCCCTAGCATGTGACTGATCCAGGCTTTGATATCCCGGTCGATGTCGAATCGTTCTAGGGAGTAGAGTAGCGTATTTGTTGATACATTGTTAAAAGCTCCTTCTATATCAATGAATATGGCTAGAGTGAAGATTTTTAGATCAAAAGATCTTTCTATGTGGTGAACTACTTCATGAAGCGCAGTTTCTACTGAGCGTCCCTTTAAATAAGCGTGTTGTTTGAACTTCAACAGCTCATTTGGGATTTGAGATTTAACCATGTTATCGACTATTCGCTCCATGGTTTTCAGTAGGAAGGATGTAAGACTTATCGGTCGATAGGGTTCGCGTTGCTCTCCTTTCCCGTCTTTGGTATGAAGACCACTTTGGCCTCCTGCCATGCTCTGGGGGTGTACGCAAGTTTTAGGCAAGCAGAGAATATGACAGCCAGACTACTGCCAATCAAGTCCCCGCTCTTTTGTAATAGAGCAGGAAAGATTTCATCTGGGCCTGCTGCCTTAAAGGGGGCAAAGCTTTGTATTGCCTTAATTACCATATTTTCGGTTATTCTATCATATCTTTCCTCTCGATATTGTTCCTCATTAGGCCCTTCATATTGTTCCCCTTCGGGTCCCGTCTGCTGTTCCACGTTGGTTCCAGTTTGTCGGGACACATTGGTACCAATTTCAGGGTCCCTATTCGGCCCATATTCTTCGGTAAGAAAGTGTGTTTTCATCAATATTCTTAAGGACTGTTCCATCGATTCCGCCCGAATCCCGTCCCCATCGACTAGAGTTTCAGGCTGTGAATGGGTTTTCGATAAGAATTTCTTGATTTTTGAGACGTCATTAACGCTATCAACCTGTTCACAGAAGTGTCCCCAGGAGTTGCGTTTGGCTATTCGAATCTTTTTGTTGTAATCCCTGAGCTTAACATGGTAGTCATCCTGGTATATTGCGTGTTTTTTACGACGAGCCCTATTGAAAAGTCTTCGGACGTCCTTCCCAAGATTTATCAGTTCCCTGTTAGCCAGGGTTTATCTCGGGGAGATCTCCTTTCCCGGAGTGGACAGCATTCCTTGAAGGACTCAATTAGGCTCCTCGTTATTTTGTCCACTTCCTCGTCAACCTCTTCGACATACCTTAAGTCTGTGCGAGGAGTAGTTAGACAGGCTTGTAGATTTCTTCCAAATTTAGGCCAATCAGTCTTAGCCTTATTCCTGAACTTGATGGGTTCAGGTGGTGGGTGTGTCAGTTTAAATAAAATGTATCGATGATCCGAGAAGGAATGTTCGCTAGAGACATGCCAATCTTGGATATTATCCACTAAATTTTTCGAACAAATTGAAATATCTAGAACCTCTTCCCATAATTTGTTAACAAAGGTTGCCGTGTTCCCAACATTAAGGGTAAAAAGGTCATTTACGTTAAGGAATTCAAGTAAAGCATCCCCCCTTTGGTTACAGTTCGAACTTCCGCAAGCTATATGGTGAGAATTCGCATTTACACTACATAAATATTTTTTTTTTTTTTTTTGGTTAGATAGAACTTCCGAAAGGTTACGCTCACTTTTTGGCCACTTATAGATTTTTATGGCGCACATAATTTTCCTCCCGTACAATCCTTCAGTCGCATTGTGGATAGATTTCATACCACATACTTTCTAAATGATGCAATAACACCAACACGTCAAAGGAATGTGCGTACTGAAGAGAATATCACCCATGTAAACGAAAGTGTGGAAGATCCAAATTTATCGATTCGCAGTAGGTGAAAAATTTTGCGCAAGGATCTATGGGCCGTCCAGAATGCGTTTCGTCAAGAACAGCGGCGATGGCCATATGCCCCAAAATCATGTTAAAATATTAATGCAATTCATTGATCTTGCGAATAAGAATTTTTTTTTACAGTTTCAAGTTGTATCATCAGGCTTTATAAAGTACCCTTCACGTTTCGTCGCCCATTATGCATCATTTTTTTATGAAACATGATTTTAATTTCCGTGCTCTGTTTTTCGGCTCAAACTTTTTTGCGGCGTTCTGGTTTGGAACTTTTTGGGCTTTGTGTGTTTTCAAACCAGGCTGCTTCTCCACCGGTTACGTTGGCAGCTTTTTTCAATATCGATGGCTTAATATAGAAAGGTAGTATCTCAACTTTTGGTTACTGTACAGGAGAAGGAAAAAACTCAATAAAATCTGAAAAAATAATATATTTTTTTTTTCTGAAGCAGTTTTTTATTAAAACAGCCAACAAATTCAATTTTGTTTTATTTTTTTTTTTTTCTATATTTAATAAAGTTATGTAAGTTTTTAATCAGTCTGAAATGGCTCGGTCCATAGACTTAAATAAATAAATAAATAAAAAAAGATAGGGCTTATAATTACTAATTTTTTTTTTTTTTTTAATATTAAGTTAGGGCTTTTTGAAGTAAATTGGAAAATAGAATATACTCCTAAGTAACGAAAAATAAACATAATCTAAAATAATGTACTGTTAAATAAAATTAGTTTTTATGACGCAAATTATCATAGAAGTGGTGGCAATCTGCCGGCAGGAACTTTTTTTATCTTGCAAGTGGTCCCGCTTTTTTTAGATATTGATATTTTTCTTAATAAAGTCGTTCAGGGGAAACATCTTTAACAGCAGACTTCGATCTCTGTGGGAGCAGCTCATATTCGTCTGTTATATTAGTTTTAAAATAAATTGATCCTGACGAATCATATGCTAAGGCTCGTAGCATATTTACTGTTGGATCATCAATGCTTCTGCCTAAAAATTTGGATTAATATTGGTTATAAATATCTTTAGAATTTCTTTGCTAAGCAATATTTTTTACCTGGACGAATAGACGAGTATATCTGAGAAATACTTTCAAAGTTCAAAAAATAATCATTATGTAAATGGTGCGCATGTAAGGGTGCTGGAACTTTGCGTGCTTCAGTTATAAGTTGAACAAATTGAGACGGCAAGTTTATCTTTTCTTAATTTTGCTCTCTATAAGTGAATGTGTAGCGTCACTTTCCATTTGAATATGTTAAATAAATACTTGTTAAATACTTTTGTTCAATCGATATATTGCTTTCTTTTGAAAAAGCGAGCAAAGCATTAGACAAAATCACATTTCGATTTTGGTAAAAGCAACCATCCGAATAAATGATTATGTGATGAATATCGGGCGATCGAGCATGAAAATTCCTTAAGTGCTTATTAATGCGTGTTGCAAAAATGGAGGAGACTAGATTCTCATCAGTTTCATCACAAAAATAATTATATGAAGCATGTGTGACAACATTATATATTGTGAAATTATGTATTTGCAATTTCATTTTGAAATATGCAGCACTTGCCAGTAATTGAGGCACTAATTTAACAGCTTGCACATCCATGCAAAAAACTGCACATAGTCCGAGTTGAGCATTTTTGATGTCATTCTGTTTTTCTTCGCGCATTTTTTTATTTCATTTCTATGTTTTTCATAATCTTCGTTTGACACATTATTATTTTTATGTGATACGCACAAATTGCATTGATCTTTCTTTGGTTTAAAATCGAATAACACTGTGGAACAAATTCAGGTTAGCAAAAGTCGATTCTGAGAGTGTGGGGTGAAAATAGAGGCTAAATTAGAAGACCTGTATCGCGGACCTGTTTGTTTATGTTAGTTCAAATTTTTTTTTTTTTTAATCGACCTTCGAACTTTGCAGTCAAATGCTGACTCTCAGCATATTGTTTATGGTATGTTATGGTTTTTTGGCTATAACTCGTCGACTAATTGATATTTTTTCAATCTGCCAAGCCAAATTATTGTACAACAATCAAAAATTTTTAAAAAAAATTGATTTAGAAAATTTTTGTGGTGCTTATGAAGCAAAATGTTGGAAAAATTATTTTTTTCATGCTTTTTGAAAATATTTTCCACAAAACAAAGTCTTTTTTGCTCTCTGTTTAATCTATAATATGCTTCTCAGTTTCTTCAATAAATTTCATTTGAAAAGAAAACAATCATAATACAAAACTTGCGTTTTTCAGCTTAATATTAATTTTTTTATGTACCAATTTTGTTCAGTGTTGGTTTTGAAGAAACATTGAAAAAGAAATTATAAATATATGGAAAAAAATATATTTTTGAAATGTTAGTTATGAAAAGTTTTAAGTAAAAAAATAAAATATATTAAATTAATGATTTGGCCAGTTGCCGTTTAGCAGGCGGCTGTGGATCAACATCACTGTTCTCTCTAATATCTTGGTCATCGTCATCATAATCAGAAAGGTCGATAATTTCGTTGGTATACCAAAAGGTATACCATTGCATAATAGTTGAATAGCAATTAAAGCAAACTTTTTTAGGGGCATAGTTTATGTCAGTGATAAACTCTTGCGAGAAATATTGTTTATAGGCTTCCAAAAAAAAAAAATCACTCGTATTGCCACATTTTTCATCGCTTGCTATGAAACGTCCACAAACATTACAAAAATGGTCTATTTTACATTTTGGTTCCGACATTTTTAATGCAATATATATTATACAATGTTTTTTTTTTGTTATTTTTAACTTAAATCACTCACAAAATGAAATAAGTTCAAAAAAAATTAATAGCGAATTTTATCACGACCGAGCGAAAATTAAAAGATATCAGCTTCGGCTGAGTTTCGCGTCTTAACTGAATCTTCATTTTTGAAATTAGTTCGCTTGTACGAAATAAAAAAAATCGCTACCTGTGCGGTGGTTGAAAACAAAAAAGTTGTTTTACTAATTCTTAATTCTTGGAACTTTCCTTTTTAATTACTTCTACCTAAATCGCTATTTATTTAATGGTTTTGGAATTTTTAACGCAAATTATCGACTAAGACCATTTTCTTTTCAAATGAAATTTATTGAAGAAACTGAAAAGCATATTATAGATCAAACAGAAAGCAAAAAAGACTTAGTTTTGTGGAAAATATTTTCAAAAAGCATGAAAAAAAATAATTTTTCCAACATTTTGCTTCATAAGCATCACAAAAATTTTCTAAATCAATTTTTTTTTAATTATAATTGTTGCACAGGTCTCTAGCAATAATTTGGCTTTTACTGATTGAAAAAATATCAATTAATCGACGAGTTATAGCCAAAAAACCATATAAACAATATGCTGAAAATCGGCATTTGACTAAAAAGTTCAAAGGTCGATTAAAATAAAATTCGAACTAACATAAACAAACGCCGCGATACGGGTCTTCTAACTTAGCCTCTATTTTCACCCCTCACTCTCAGAATCGACCTAACTTTTGCTAACCTGAATTTGTTCCACAGTGTAGTTCGACGCCTTTATTAATTCCGCAAAAATTGGATATGATAATTTCATGCCATTATTTTCCTTTTTGGATTCACAATCGTCGACACAAAGCTTGTAAATTACCTTGGAAATATAATTTTTTGGTATCTTTTCGGCAATAATGTGACTCCGTTTTTGGTAACTCCGCTAGCCATTTCTGTAGAAAGGACCGTTGTTGTTCGTTGCGCTGTCCAGTTGCTGATGATCGTTTAGCAGACTTGCGCAAAGATGTATCGGGACTGTCTTGTGAACCATGTTTACCACCATTATTAATCCAATTTCGAACCATTTTTTCATCAAGTCCTAGAGTTGAATGAAACATTTTGCGGCGCACCTGCAATCGGCTTGAGTTATATCTCAAAAAATATGTTATTGTGTGATTACGTCTTGAATTTTCAGTGCAATACCTTTTTTTCTCAGAAATTTCATTTGAACAATTCATTTTATTTCATTTTTTTATGCAAAGAAACTTTTTTCAATCTTAATTATGATACACTGATACACAAAGACTACTTTCATGTGCACAAATTCTGACTGATAGACAAAAACTACTTTCATGTACATAAATTCGGGAAAGTCCCTATTTATTTAAAAACAAATACATCAGAAGTGCAAGCCGAAACTAACAACGAAAAATTTGCCATATATACTTAATAATATTATTATTATAAATTTTTCGTATTTGGCTTTCATTGTATGTTTCTCTTACGAAAAACACCAAAAATAGAAAAGCATTGACCTACGCAACTTGATAAAAAATACTTTTAGAAAAGTTTTTTGTTTTAATATAAACCAAAAAATATGCATTGAACTTTAAATCAGTTAGGGCTTTTTCTTTCAAACAATTTTTGAAATGAGTTAGGGCTTTTTTTCAATTACTGTAAATACGTTATTCTTCAACATAGGAAACTGATTTTTTACACCCTATACCACTATGTGGTTTGGGTATAATGACTTTGTGCTGCTGTTTGTAACCAAAAATATTTGAACTACACCCATCTTTAATTATACCGATCGAATCAGAATCACTATCTGATTCGATTTAACGATGTCCGTCCGTCCGTCCGTCCGTCCGTCTGTGTGTCCATGTAAAGCTTGTAATCAAACTGCAGGTCGCAAATATGAATGAAATTTGGTATTTAATCTTTTATCGGTTATGGGATGAACGCTATTGAAAATGGTGAGAATCGGTCCATGTTCAGACCTAGCCCCCATACAAATGACCCTTATGAAATCAACATATATTGCCATAAGATCCAAATTATCATACAAATCTTAGTCAAATTGGGTTTGTATGTACATATTACATTCATTAATGAGTAGTCCAAAAATGATCCCTATTGGACGACTCTTAGTCATAGGCCCCATATAGAGCTGCTTCCCGATCTTCACTTATATCTATCAAAAAACAAAAATATTGCACTGATTCTTCTCAAATTTTGTTTGTATATATTTTTGCAAAATACAAGAGACTTTACCAAACATGGTCAGGATCGGTCCATTTTTGGGCCTAGTCCCCATATAGCATCCGATATGAACTTTTTCATATCTGCAGCCGAAAAAATTAATAAAAATCCCACTCAAATTTGGTTTATGCTTATTTTCTATATCCAGTTAGTTAGGCCCGAGAGGTAGGGTCTCTAAACGCATGGTATAGGGTATCGTATAGTCGGTCTATGCCGACTATAATTTTTTTTACTTGTTTAAGGGAGGTAAATTTGAGTTTTATCTACCAGAATATGTAAAAAACCCGATTTTGAAAAAAAACGAGATACGACATTTCTATATTAAGCCATCGATATGCTTTCAATTTCATTGGGCTTACAAACATCAATGGCCAAATTCTACAGATACTTTATCATAACATTGGTAAAAGTTTGACGACAGATCTTTGATTCTTTAGACAACTTTTTCTAGGACTAAGTTGAAATTTGTTGGAAATACTTAATAAATTTAGCACGTACTTTTGTCATTAAACATAAAGATAACTTGATAAAAAAAATTTTAAAATGCTCGTGAAAAAAGTTAAGCAGAAAAACGTTTGTTAGGAATTTTTCAATCTCACTCCTTAGTCATAGAATTGAAGCATTTACATAACTTCGAAAAACCTCATTCTGAATATTTTTATGTATAAAAGAAATCACAGAATCTTAGAATTTTTTAAATTTATTTTAAGATAAAAAAAAAATCAGCTCTTAGTTGTAAATTAAAATAGACAACGATTTAGAAATAATATAAAAAATGTCAAACAAATTTAATGTACCTTCACTTTATTTCTTTTCTTTCCTCTTTCTTCTTTATATTTAATTTATTTTTTCAACGTTACTCAAATTCACTGCCACCACAATAACAACGACAACTAATTTCGCTGATGTTAATCGCAATGTTCCTGTTGTTGCGGTTGTTATATTTTACATGTTCTGATGACTACTGATGCGTGTTGGATCTAAAGCAATTGTAAACCATGTCCCGTAGCAAAACCGACATTCCTTTGTGGCAGCGACAATAGAACGTATTCATCGTTATGCAGATTGGATTATCACAATTGCATACACAAAACATCCATAAGAATTGCATGTAAAGGATTTTGCCCATGCAAGGGTAAGTTCATGTTAATGTTTGAAAGAATGATTATTTTTAATGGATGTGATGAAACGCCAAGAAAACTGATGAAAATGTATCCAAGTTAATTTAACGGTGGAACAGGTTGGCGAACATAATTTTATAATCGCACAAGTATAAAGTAAAGAAAGTTAATGCAAACTGTTTAGAGTTTTGGTTTTCATTTCATTAATGGAGTTTTAACTGGGCTACAGTACGAGCTAATTTTCTGAAAACTTAATAATTCTTTTTCGGAAAATAAATACTAAAACCTTTATTGTTAAAAATTTAAGAGATTCTTGTGCTCCAATTCATCGAAGAAAATATTATGACACAATTTAAAAAAATTAAAATTAATTAAACAATAATTTAAATTTTCACCAGAGTTCAGAAAAAAACACACACTGAATAAAAAACTCGTACATATATGTAAACAAACATAACTTAGGCCAACACACACATATTTTTATTTTCATATCAATTATGTTTGTTTTTAAATTTTCTTCGGTGCCCAACACAATCATGACTGTGTTCGTTTTAATATTTCGTTATTTACACAAACATTTTTCTAGCACGTACTTTTTGTTTCGCTCACACATAAACCACACAGAATCGAGTGTTGCTTTATTTGAAGTTCGTGTCCTGGTACGTGTACTGAAAAAAAAAACAGAACATGTACAATAAACAGGTTCGAGTTCAGTTATATTTTAAGTCGTGTTCTGGCTCGTGTACTAAGAAAAAAACGAACATGTACAATAAACAGGTTCGAGTTCAGTTATATTTTAAATTCGTGTTCTGGCTCGTGTACTGCGAAAAATTGAAACATCAATTCGCGATCTGATACACCCCGATAAAAACGACGACAATTGTTTCAACCAAGTTTATTAAAATTTTAATGACCCTTTTTTATGACTTACGTTGCATATTGTTTACAACTGTCAAATATTTTAAAATTTTATTGGCCATTTTTTTGCGATTTACGTTGAAATTATTTACAATTGTTTTTATTGACTGGTTTTTATTTTAATAAAATATGGTAATAAAATACTTAAAATACACTAATTGGCTGCGAAAATAGGGGTAGGTAATGCAAAAAAAACCTAACAACCAACAAGTGTAACTTTTATGATGCTAAATAGTTTTTGTGTCTTAATAAAATTTTAATAAATTTGGTTGAAACAATTGTCGTCGTTTTTATCGGGGTGTATCAGATCGCGAATTGATGTTTCAATTTTTCGCAGTACACGAGCCAGAACACGAATTTAAAATATAACTGAACTCGAAACTGTTTATTGTACATGTTCTGTTTTTTCTTAGTACACGAGCCAGAACATGATTTAAAATATAACTAAACTCGAACCTGTTTATTGTACATGTTCTATTTTTTTCTTAATACACGAGCCAGAACACGACTTAAAATATAACTGAACTCGAACCTGTTTATTGTACATGTTCTATTTTTTCTTAGTACACGAGCCAGAACACGACTTAAAATATAACTGAACTCGAACCTGTTTATTGTACATGTTCTGTTTTTTCTTAGTACACGAGCCAGAACACGACTTAAAATATAACTGAACTCGAACCTGTTTATTGTACATGTTCTGTTTTTTCTTAGTACACGAGCCAGAACACGACTTAAAATGTAACTGAACTCGAACCTGTTTATTGTACATGTTCTGTTTTTTCTTAGTACACGAGCCAGAACACGACTTAAAATATAACTGAACTCGAACCTGTTTATTGTACATGTTCCATTTTTTTTTCAGTACACGTACCAGAACACGAACTTCAAATAAAGCAACAGTCGAATCTGTGTGGTTTATGTGTGATCGAAACAAAAAGTACGTGATAGAAAAATGTTTGTGTAAATAACGAAATATTAATATTATTGGGCACCGTAGAAAATTTAGAAACGCACAAAATTGATATGAAAATAAAGATATGTGTTGGCTGCTTTTGAACAGAACATTGTGTGTTTCATGTGTGTATTTTCCGAACCTTGATTTTCACCCCAAAAGTGCTTTTGTTAAAACCATTAATGAAAATGACAACAAATTACACTGTGGAACAAATTCAGATTAGCAAAAGTTAGGTCGATTCTGAGAGTGAGGGGTGAAAATAGAGGCTAAATTAGAAGACCCGTATCGCGGCGTTTGTTTATGTTAGTTCGAATTTTTTTTAATCGACCTTCGAACTTTGCAGTCAAATGCCGATTTTCAGCATATTGTTTATATGGTTTTTTGCTTATAACTCGTCGATTAATTGATATTTTTTCAATCAGTAAAAGCCAAATTATTGCTAGAGACCTGTGCAACAATTATAATTTTAAAAAAAAAATTTATTTAGAAAATTTTTGTGGTGCTTATGAAGCAAAATGTTGGAGAAATTATTTTTTTTTTCATGCTTTTTGAAAATATTTTCCACAAAACTAAGTCTTTTTATACCCTATACAACTATGTGGTTTGGGTATAATGGCTTTGTGCTGTTTGTAACAACAAAAAATATTTGACCTAGACCCATCTTTAATTATACCGATCGAATCAGAATCACTTTCTGAGTTGATTTAACAATGTCCGTCTGTCCGTCTGTGTGTCCATGTAAACCTTGTAATAAAACTGCAGGTCGCAAATATGAATATATTTTGATGAAATTTGGTATATAAGCTTTTATCGGCCATGGGATGAACGGTATTGAAATTGGTGAGAATCGGTCCATGTTCAGACCTAGCCCCCATACAAATTACCCCTATGAAATCGACATAAATTGTCATAAGATCCAAATTGTCATATAGATCTTACTCAAATTGGGCTTATATGCGTTCATTACATCCATTAATGAGTAGTCCAAAAATGATCCCTTTGGCCCCATAAAGAGCTGCTTCCCGATTTTCACTTAAATCTATTAAAAAACAAAAATATTGCACTGATTCTTCTCAAATTTTGTTTGTATATATTTTTGCAAAATACAAGAGACTTTACCAAACATGATCAGGATTGGTCCATTTTTGGACGATATGAACTTTTTCATATCTGCAGCGAAAAAAAATTAATAAAAATCCCACTCAAATTTGGTTTTTGCTTATTTTCTATGTCCAGTTAGTTGGGCCTAAGAGATAGGGTTTCTAAACGCATGGTATAGGGTATCGTATAGTCGGTCTAGACCGACTATAATTTTCTTACTTGTTTGTTTTCTGTTTGATCTATAATATGCCTCTCAGTTTCTTCAATAAATTTCATTTCAAAAGAAAATGGTCTTAGTCGATAATTTGCGTTAAAAATCCCAAAACCATTAAATAAATAGCGATTTAGGTAGAAGTAATTAAAAAGGATTGTTCCAAGAATTAGGAATTAGTAAAACAACTTTTTTGTTTTCAACCACCACACAGGTAGCGATTTTTTTTTATTTCGTACAAGCGAACTAATTTCAAAAATGAAGACTCAGTTAAGACTCGAAACTCAGCCGAAGCTGATGTCTTTTAATTTTCGCTCGGTCGTGATAAAATTCGCTATTAATTTTTTTTGGAACTTATTTCATTTTGTTAGTGATTTAAGTTAAGTGCATCGGTTTCATAAAAATAACAAAAAAACACATTGTATAATATATATTGTATTAAAAATGTCGCAACCAAAATGTAAAATGGACCATTTTTGTAATGTTTGTGGACGTTTCATAGCAAGCGATGAAAAATGTGTCAATGCGAGTGATTGTTTTTTGGAAGTCTATAAACAATATTTCTCGCAAGAGTTTATCACTGACGTAAACTATGCCCCTAAAAAAGTTTGCTTTAATTACTATTCAACTCGTATGCAATGGAAAAGTGAAAAGAAGAAGGCTATGCCTTTTGGTATACCAATGATGTGGTTAGACAACAGCCCGCATCAAGAAGAAAATTGCTATGGATGTATCAACTACCATAAAACTTTGAATAGAAGGAAAGCAAAGAATAAAACTTATGTAGCAGTGCCAAGTGTCCAATTACCATTACCGCACTCAGAATTCGTTCCAGTTCCAACATACCGAAGTATTGATCTTCAAACAGATATCAGTACTACAACCGCCGCTGCTACATCCATGGATTTCTTCTCAGAATACGACCCTGGTGAAGGTACATCCTATGAAAAATCAAAGGACCCAATCCTAGTCACACAAAACCAATTGAATGTAATTGTTGCAAATTTGTGTTTGACTCAGAAAAAATCAGAACCACTGGCCTCATTTTTGAAAGGAAATATTTTGCTGGCGAAAGGTACCAAAGTAACATATCGAAAACGCCAAAAAGGGTTAGAAAAGTTCTTCAATGTGAATGATGCAAAAAATTTCGCTTATTGCAACGATATTGAAAAGTTAATGGAGACGATAGGGTTAACCTATAAAAAAGATGATTGACGTTTATTCACCGATAGTTCACTAATCAGCTTTAAAGTTGTGCTTTTGCACAAGACAAATAGAATGCCTTCTGTTCCGATTGCGTATAGCACTTACACTAGTGAAAATTTCGATAATTTGAAACACATTCTGGAAGTAGTCAAATATAACGAACACCAGTGGCGCATTTGCTGCGACCTCAAAATAATTTCTTTGATTACAGGCTTAACAGCATCTGGCCGTCCAAAATATCCGTGTTTTTTGAGCGATTGGGATTCACGATACGGAGAAGGTATTAAAGGAAAAAACCAGTACAAACAGCATAACTGGAATAGTCGCATTGGAATAGGCTACACGAAAGTCTTGTTCCTGAAATGAAAATTTTGTTGCCGTTGCTCCACATTAAACTTGGCATTGCTAAAAATTTTTTGAAATGTATCGCAAAAAGACTAGCAGTATTCAACCGCTTAAAAGACATTTTCCCAAGACTAAGGAACGCCAAAATTCAGGACGGGGTTGTTAATGCTCCCGACATACGGAAACAAATGAGTTGTTTAGATTTTGACCAAGTTCTGACAGACCGAGAATTAAATGCATGGCTCGCATTGAAAGCAGTCATTAAAGGACTTTTGGGTAAAGAACGCAAAGACAACTACAGGCAATCTGTTGCAAACATGTTGGCAGCTTTCGATGAAATTGGGGTTAATATGTCGTACAAAATTCATCTCTTGCATCAGCATCTGGATCAACTCGCTCAACAGTTCCCAACTGAATCTGATGAGCAAGGCGAACGTTATCACCAAACTGCGCTTCCATTTGAAATAAGGTAACTATAAAATGTGCATATTTTGAATTCCTAGATTTTTTAATATCTTTGTCAAAGTGCACAATTTAAACATGTTAACGATTGAAAACTATTTTCGTTTCAGGTACAGAGGAAAGAAATCTCCAGATACAATACTCGCTGAAATTTGTTGGTGGTATAAAAACACCTTTGAAGAAGAGGGAAAAGAGGAGGAAGGGGAAGACAAAGATGAAATTCCAGAATATCTGTTGGACGAAATTATCGACCTTTCTGATAATGATGAAGATGACCAAGATATTAGAGAGAGCAGTGATATTGATCCACAGACGCCTGCTAAACGGCAACTGGCCAAATCATTATTTTAATTTATTTAATTTTTTTACTTAAAACTTTTCATAACTAACATTTCAAAAATATATTTTTTTCCATATTTTTATAGTTTCTTTTTCAATGTTTCTTCAAAACCAACACTGAACAAAATTGGTACATAAAAAATGAGAAGTAAATTAATATTAAGCTGGAAAACGCAAGTTTTGTATTTTGATTGTTTTCTTTTCAAATGAAATTTATTGAAGAAACTGAGAAGCATATTATAGATCAAACAGAAAGCAAAAAAGACTAAAAATGTCCTTGTGAAATAGTGGTGAGATCCAAAGAGGGTGGAACCAAAAAAAAAGGATCAAGCTAAACGGCTACCAAAAATATAAAATAGAATGCCAAGGGTCTTTAAGGTTTTTCTACAAAAAGAAAATGCAGGATAAATTCATTTACTTATCTTTTATTTTTTCTCAATATGGCGGTGGTTTACAATAAATGTTTACAAAAAATTGAGCGGCACACAGAACTGCGATATTTATCATCCAAGCTTCTAAAGACGATTAAACAAAAACGAGTACAACTTCGCGGTTGGAAATTTATATCTTTACAACAAATTTAAAGGCAAATGTCATATAAAAAGAAAAGCTTAAATAGTAACAGCGCACTCTGTATGTGACCATCCATTCAAATTAGACCTCATTGAGATATAGTGGACCTCTTTAGCGCTCACGCAAACAAAGACTTAGTTTTGTGGAAAATATTTTCAAAAAGCATGAAAAAAAAATAATTTTTCCAACATTTTGCTTCATAAGCATCACAAAAATGTTCTAAATCAATTTAAAATTATAATTGTTGCACAGGTCTCTAGCAATAATTTGGCTTTTACAGATTGAAAAAATATCAATTAATTGACGAGTTATAGCCAAAAAACCATATAAACAATATGCTGAAAATCAGCATTTCACTGCAAAGTTTGAAGGTCGATTAAAAAAAAAATTCGAACTAATATAAACAAACGCCGCGATACGGGTCTTCTAATTTAGGCTCTATTTTCACCCCTCACTCTCAGAATCAACCTAACTTTTGCTAACCTGAATTTGTTCCACAGTGTTATTTGATAAAATTCAGTTTAGAAGACACTTAAATTTGAAAAGACCCTCCGTATAAGAAGTGATTGTTCTAATAAATTTATAACACTCATACGTAGATAATTTTGATTTTATCATCGATTCCAAGCTGTTTTTTTTTTTTGTTTTTTTTTTTTTTTTTCTATATAAAAATAAAATTTTGAAATCAAAAAGCGAACAAAATTTGCAACAATACATTTTTTTTATATAAAATTTTGATTTTTTTATTAATTTTAATAGAAACATTTTAGAAATTTTATAAATAGCACAGCGTTAATTTTACTTCATTGCACTTGACACTCTTTCGATATCAGCGTTCGTGTATAGAAATGTCTGACTTTTTGAAGATATACAGTGAGTGACAATACAGTAGAAACTTTTAGCAAAATATATTTTTTACGACTTCAACGGTAAATACCAAAAAAATGGATCATAAAATTAAAAACTCTTTTTCAGTTAAAAAAAATATAGAAGAACTCGCCTATTTCGTAAAAGACAAGCAAATTGATATATTGCTTGTCTCTGAAACTCATTTGACTTCAAGGAGTCAATTCTCATTGCGTTGATATATTTTATATGATACAAAAGATCCAAAAGGTAGAGCATGTGGTGGCTCAGCCATTCTTATCAAATCTCGACTGAGGCATCATCTAATGTGTGATCATTGCGAAGATTATCTTCAAGATATTACAATCTGCTTTGAGGAATTTGATAACAATTTAGTTATCTATTCAATATATTTTCCACCAAGATTTTCTATAATGGAAAGTCAATACAAAACATTTTTTGAATCACTTGGCCCTCGTTTTATTGCTGCTGGCGATTACAATGCCAACCATACATTCCGGGTGTCACATTTAATCTTCCCGAAAGGCCATGTTTTGTTTGGCACAATTTCTAATATGGGCCTAGATATTATCTCAAGCGGATAACCAACATACTGGCCGACAGATAGACAAAAGATTCCCGATCTAATCGATTTTGGAGTAACGGAGAACATTGCGAGAGTACTTATAAATGCTGAATCCTCACTGGAACTCTCATCAGATCACACATTAGTTATTGTTACTATTTCTAACCCCCGAGTAATTGTGCCCACGCATGGTAATTTAGCGCCAACAAATATTATAGATTGGTTAAAGTATAGAATAACTACTAGTTCAATAAATGAGTTACCACCAGTAATAAACCAGCACTGTGCAGTGTCAGTTCGATTTGAGATTAGAGAGGTTGAAAAGGCCATTTCTGATCTTAACCCTAAAAAGCATCGGGCATCGATGGAATCAGTAATAAAATGCTTTCGGAGTACCAAGAATAGAGAATAGAGAGAATTGAGAATAGATAATTGAGAATAATTCTTTTTATACCCTCCACATCTCAGTGGCAGAGGGTATATATAGGTTTGTCATTCCGTTTGTAACGCATCGAAAAACTAATTTCCGACCCAATAAAGTATATATATTCTTGATCCTTATCACAGCTCGAGTCGATATAGCGATGTCCGTCTGTCCGTCTGTCCGTCTGTCCGTCTGTCCGTCTGTCCGTCTGTCCGTGTGTCTGTTGAAATCACGCTCATTCAAAAAAAAAAGCATTTACTTAGGTCAGGTTACGAAAAAATTATTTGCCATAATTCCCACCAGGTTGGTATTGAAATCGGAGTAAATCGGGAGCCTCTGCGCTGAGAAATGAACAAAAGTTTATAGATACCTCTAAAAAAAACATGAAACCTAGTGTTTTCTTGTAATAGTTTAGTGGTTGAACATACAACAACATAAAAAAAGCCACAAAAAAAATGTGATTCATACATATTAACAATAACAAGAACACAACTACCATGAGCTATGTTAATAGTATTGCCACAAACCGAGGTGGAGGGTATCAAAGATTCGGCACAGCCGAATTTAACACTCTTACTTGTTATATTTAACGCTATATTACGCCTTGAATATTATCCCTCAGAATGGAAGGTTTCGCCCGTTACCATGGTACCCAAGCCAGGTAAAGAAATTTCATACAATTGCGCCGAAAAAAAGTTCGTTCCAGAAATTGGCGACGAAAATTTGGAACGTAATGGCGCCGATCAGCTACGAAAAACTAGCTATTTGGCAACGGAACGAAAACAACATCGAGTAGGTTGTTTTCGTTGCTGTAGCAACAAAATGTGATATTTTTGTTTGTTGAGTTTCAATAACACTTTGTATTTTCATAGTTTTCATGTTGTTTTAATGTTTTTTTAATTTTTAACACATACTAAATCAAACATTGTACATTATTTTTTAAAATCGGTTTTTTATTCTAAATATAAAAAAAAATAATAATTTAATAACTGACAGCTCTAAAATGAATACAAAAAGAAATTTTCTTTGTGCGACGAGGAAAAAATAATTGATTTTGTCAAAAATAATGAAATTTTGTTTAATGTTCGACATCCAAAATTCCGCAACAGTGAAGGAAAGAATCGAATGTGGTTACAATTGGCCAATGAATTGAACGCAGGAGGTATTTATTTAATTTAAATAAAGCATGGTAAAACATTTGTAAAGAGTATGCCAAATTGTTAAATTGATCGGTCCTGCCATTCAACCGCTCCAATTCCATTGAAATAATCTTTGAATTTTTCGCGAATTATTGATGCTTCATTGTTTGGTCGGCCACCAGCTGATGTATTTGCAATTGGAATCATATTATTTTCTGATATTATCAAATTGTCGGAATTTCCGAACGTGGGCTCTGCCGGTGAATTTATTTTTTCGGACCGCATCATGTTCTGTAATATACATACATGCAGCAAAAATAAGATTGTCGATAGTTGCCGGGGTAGTAATAACAATTGGTGTGTGAAAAACACGGAAATACGAAGCCATAATTCCAAACGCATTTTCCGTTGTTCTTCTAGCATGGGAATGGCGTTAATTGTAAATAGCTTTAAGTCGGAATTCTAAATTGCTCACTGTTGATTTTTTGGCCTATTCCGCTTCTAAAGCCAACGTCTACCACTGTAAACTTGTAGTTTGCATCGACCACCGCCAAAAGTACAATTCCACTTCACAATGACAACTAAACAATAGAATAGAAAAATAGAACGCAATAATTCCGTTTCAGTTTCTGTTTTATGCTGCAACGCTCCCAACTGAAATGAAAACTATTCAGAAACGAGACGGTGACGAACAGTAACTTTTTTCAGTTTTCGTTTTCGGCGCCAATTAAGGTGTATGCGGAAACGCACCTTAAGGAAAACACGATTACTTCAACCTTTGGAGATGACACGGCAATTTTGAATATTCATGAGGACCCCTCAATAGCATTTAGACTTTTACAACGACATGTTTTTCAATTGGAGTACTGGTTATACAGGTGGAAAATAAGAATAAATGAACAAAAACGTATCCACGTTACTTTTACGCTCAGAAGAGAAACATGCCCTCAAATCCGAATAAACAATCAGCAAATACCGCAACATTCTGATGTAAGATATTTGGGACTTCATATTGACCACCGCCTTACTTGGAACAAACACATAGAATCAAAATTAACACAAATAAAATTAAAATTAGTTCAACTTACGTGGCTAATTGGCAGAAATTCAAAGCTAAGTCTTGATTGCAAGTTATGGATATATATAATTCAATCATGAAACCCATTTGGTGCTGTAGTATACAGTTATAGGGAATCGCCTCAGCTTCTAATATAGAGAAAATACAAAGATGCCAAAATAAGATCCTAAAGTTGATTATCCGGCCCCCATGGTATGTGAGAAACTCACAATTGCATAGAGAATTAAACGTACCTGGGGAAAAAACTGTTCAAGCTACTTGAAAAAAAGCTATAAACTCACCCGAATCTCCTAGCACGTGACCTTCTCAACAATCGCATCCACCAACGCCTAAGAATGAGAGAGACTGCAGATCTTATAATAAATGCTTGAGGTTATCTAAGGTTATCCAATGAATATTTATTTATTTCGAATTTATGTAGAAACATTAAATTTTTTCTGGCACTGGCCGGATTTAATAAGTTTAGTATTAGTTCTAAGATTTGAATAATTATTGTTAGCTCACTGTGTGAAGATCCAATAAATAAATGCATGAGAAAAAAAAAATGTTTTATTTATGTAAAAAAAAATAACAAAACTTAAAAATACTCAAGAATGGCACTTGCAATGGATAGATAATTTATTTTCGCTGCTGTGAATTTTATTAAGGAAAATTATAATAAATTGTTCAAAGTTGTTCTATATATCGAATTTTACAAATTTAAGTTTGTGTTTTAAGTTGGTGAATTCTATTTTATCTGGAAAAGTTTAAGTTATCCTGGATATTAGCACAAATAATCTGGTCTATAATCACGCTGCTTTTTAGCATATTGTTAATAGAATAAACCTCCATTTTGATACTTAACATATTAATGGCTCCAAGAATTAAGGAATATCACTGTCCAGTATGTACAAAGCATGTCTTAAAAACCAAAACGAGTATTAGTTGTGGTGATTGTGGAAACTATTTTCACCCTTCTTGTGTGGATGTTTCTGATGATCAGATTGAGATATTATCGAAAAATAAAATTTTCAAATACTCCTGTGACCAGTGCAGTATAAGTCCAAAGAATGTGAGTGATTCAGATGCATGCAGTATTGAAAAGCAAATTAAATTGGGCTTTGAGGATATTTGTGTCAAAATTAACCAGCAATTTGAAGAACAAAAAAAACAAATCGGACAACAAATGCATGACATGGTGAAAGTTTTTGAGGTTAGAGTTAATCAGATGGTAGAAAAGGTGCGTAGTGATTTGTCTGCTGATTTAAACTTGGTCCAATCTGATGTTAAAGATTGTCAACAATATGTTAATAATTTTAAAAATACACAAAGTGCCGCGGATGATAGAATTAAAGAATTGTCAGCTTTTAATAATGTACTGCAAAGACGGTTAAACCGAAGTGACATTCTTGTAAGTGGGCTTCCCAAAGCTATTAAAAATCTGCGAGAACCAGTTATGAAAATCGCTGCATTTTATAATGTCCCCCTTCAACAGGCCGATATTCAACATTGTTGCTATATTGCTGGTGGGAGAAAGATTTTAGTGAAACTTAACTCTATTTACCTTCGGGATAACATGATGGCAAATTATTTTAAATTTAATTCTAATGGTAAATTTATTTATTTGAAAGATGTTGTCGATAACGCAGACAATAACGTGGGGATAATGGGACGCATTCTTCTAAGTGATCACCTTACACCAAATGCTACTAAACTTGTTAAAGTATGTAGAGACTTAAGAAGCAAGGGAAGAATTCTTAAATTTTCTCACATAAATACGGATACCCCCATGGTCAGAATAACTTTCAAGGATAAATCGGTTAAAGTTTGGGATTTTCAGCAGTGTGTCAATTTTCTCAGTGAAGCTGATAGTGCAAACTCCTAATATGCGGATATAATTTTTATTCATCCTATTTACATAAATTTTTACTGTCAGGAAAAACTTTTGTACAGCTATTCAATATGAATTTATTTATCTTTGTATAGTTTATTTTATGATTTTCTTTATTAATTTGCAGCTGCAAAATGCTTTTTTATACTTTTATATTAATATTTTTTTCGCATCTTGTTAATATCAAATTGTTAACTTTAATTTAATTTTAATTATGGCTGTAAATCTGAATCTAGGTCCGGTTGTACATGACAACTCTTTTTTGCGTACAGCTTTCGGAAATGTAGTAAATGGTGTGAAAATAGGTCACTTTAACTGTCAAAGTTTTGCAACGGCTTCATCGACTAAAACTGATGAGATAAAGCATATTCTGAGTGGTTGTTTTCTGGATTTTATTGGAGTTAGTGAGACGTGGCTGCATTCGCACATATCCTCGAATGCTGTTGCTGTTCCGGGTTATTCGTTCTATAGGAATGATAGACAAACGGGTAGGGGAGGTGGGGTGGGTATATATGTTTCTACAAAAATTAAAGCTAAGGTTGTCTTTAGATCTGAAGACTACGGTAATTTTGAGTCTATTTTTATTGAAACAAAAACTCAATATTCGAAGCTTCTGGTTGGTGTGGTATATCTTCCGCATAGGGAATCTATTAATGTTGATATAATGGAAGAGCGATTAGGTGAGCTTCTAGTAAATTATTCTGACATTGTAATTATGGGGGATTTCAATTTAAATTTATTTAATATTAGAAATTCTCATTTCGTTTATTCTGTATGCCAGAGATTAGGTCTTACTTGTGTTCATAATAGTTTACCGACTCATTTGGATGTTTCAAATACATCTACTTCTTTGCTAGACTATTTTCTTATAAGCCCTTCCATTAATGTGATGATGTCTTCTCAGATGCAGTGCCCCTCCATATCACGTCATTCTTTTATTTTTATGAGTGTTTCTCTTTTGGTACCTCGGGTAGACGAATTTATTGAATATAGAGATTACAATAATGTTAATTTTTCTGTTTTGGAAAACCAATTTCACCACTTTGATTTTGCGGAGTTCTATAGTAACCCGGATGTTGAAAGTCAGCTTTTATGTTTGATGGAGTGTGTTAATTCTTTGCATTGTAATGTCCCTATTAAGAGAGTTAGAGTTCGGGTAGTTAATGGTGATTGGTTTAATTCATCAAAAATTAAATTCCATCTCTCGCTAAGGGATTTAGCATATAAAGCATATCTTCGAATGCCGTCACGAGATAATTGGAGAATTTATTGTAAGACGAGAAATAAAAGTAAAACTATTATACGCAATGCCAGGAGAAATTTTTATACCAATAGATTTAGGAGCATGAACGCTAGAGCTATGTGGAAGGCTTTTAGACCCAATGAAGTGTCTGATCTTTTCGAGGAATATGACCCGGACGAACTTAATAGAAAATTTTTATCTTATAGAACAGTTGATACTTTTGATCCTTTTAATAGTAATTTAAATTTTAGTGAATATGGTTTTACTTTTCGATGTATTAATTATAATGAACTTTGTGTTGCTTTGGATAGTATTAAATCTAATGCTAGTGGTCCCGATGGAGTGCCGCTTAAATTCGTTAAGTTGATATTTCCATTGATTCACAACCAATTTTTGTATTTTGTAAACAACATTCTTACATATTCAGTCTTTCCAGAAGGGTGGAAAGTGGCCAAAGTTGTGCCTATTGGCAAAAATATTTCGTATAACGATAGCAATGATTTTAGACAAATTTCTATTGTTCCCATTCTTACAAAGATAGTGGAGCATGTTATGAAAGTGCAAATGATGAAATACTTGGATGAAAACTGTTTAATAAATTCCTATCAATCGGGGTTTCGTAGGGGTTACAACACCTCTTCTCTTTTATTGGGTCTTACTGATTCTATTAGAAGAATTGTTGATAAGGATCACGTAGGAGTTTTATTATCGATTGATTTATCTAAAGCCTTTGATCGTGTAAGTCATTCAATTTTAATTCGAAAGCTTTGCAATTTTTTGGATTTTCTAGAATGTCATGTCAATTAATCTTTTCATATTTGACCAGTAGACGTCAGTTCACGCATCTTAAGTATTCTGATTCTGATTGGATGGTTGTAACAAGTGGGGTTCCGCAAGGGTCTGTTATAGGGCCCTTACTGTTTATGTTATATATTAATGATCTTTTTTCAATCATTGAAGGGTTTCCTTGTGAAGCTTATGTCTATGCTGATGATATTCAGCTATTTTTTTTCTTCAGAACGTCAATTTATTGATGTGCTTGAGAGGGTAATAAATGTGTTGTTGTCTGACTTTACTGAGTGGGTTTCTAGTTCGAACCTCTGCATCAATGCTTCTAAGACTAAGGCAATGATTTTTAAATCCAATTTTTCGGAAGTTAATATCTCGATTATGATTAATCGTGATCCTGTTGAATTAGTTGAGTCTATGAAATGTCTTGGAATCTTAATAGATTCTAATCTTAGTTTTGACCGCCATATTAATTGGTTGTCTTCAAAAGTGAACTTCATTTTAAGACGGGTGTATTCTCTAAACCTTCATTTACCACTCCATTTTAGGAAAAGTATCGCACATGCACTATTTATGTCAAATATACTTTACTGTGCTGAAGTATTTACGGGATCTACATGTAGGGAGTTTCGGAAATATAACCTTCTGCTTAATAAAATAGTTCGCTTCGTATATCGTTTAAAGGTTCGTGTACCCATTTCCAATTATGTTGTGGATTTTTTGGGGTGTAGTTTTAGGAAGTTTTTAAATATTCGAATTCTATTGCACTTTTATAAAGTTTTGAAATCTAATTGTCCTGAATATTTACTTCGACTATTCATTTTTTCACGTTCTACTCGGAATCCTCAATTAATTTTCCCACATATAAGAACCTCCCTTCTTGAATTCTCTTTTCAGGTAAGAGTTTCGAGAATTTGGAACTCTTTACCGCGTGAACTCAGGTCATTTTCTTTTTCGGCAAATGTATTTAGAAACAAACTTGTTGAATATGCTCGCCTTAATAATGTTTAAATTATGTGGCCTTTAATTTGTTAAAGTGACTTATTTATTTATTTACCTTTTTCATTAAGAAAGGATATGACATTTTTTTGTTCCTCCTTTCCTTTGCAATCATACCATATTATTTTTTGATTCGGAATTTTCAATTTTAATAATTCCTATTTCATTTTATCTTGTTAAATGAATTCTTTGTTTATAAGCTATAAGATTCGTGTAATAACTTTCTTGTAATAATTTTTTTTTTCTTTTATAATTATAATTATAATTTTTTTATAATAATTTTTTTATAATAGTACTTAAGATATCTGTTTGTTAGCTCACTAACCGTATATGGCCCAAAGGGCTCGGTTAGTTTAATAAATTAAATAAAATAAAATAAATAAATAAAAAATAAATTAACTGCCTCTATGAGGTCTGTTTCGTATGTGGAATTTCGTGCCCGTATTTTTCGATCTACAATTTCCAATAGATTCCCATGGGATTGAGATCCAAAACACGAACGGCAATTGTAGAAATTCGGTTATAACTTTGGAGGTGCGTTTTGGGTTATTGTCATGTTGTAACTTCCAGCCCATAATATTGTCACACAAAGATTCTTCCATCATGGCCTCTTAAATTAAACTTAGACTCATCTGAAAAAAGAACTGTTTTCCAATTCTGTATTGACTAGTTCATGTGTTCCTTAGCAAAATTTATTCTAGCCAGAGGATTTCGCTCTGATATCAGTGGTTTCTTCACAGGACGATAACAACAAAGCTCAGCCTTAATTGCTCGTCGGGAAACAGTTCGACCACATAATGCTTTCTAGCGAGCATTTTTGGACTTTTTTTAAACTCTCTTGCAATTAGATTATCCTGTCTTTGGCACGTGTTACGGCGCACAGTGGGACTAATAGCAACTGTTCCGTTAAAATTATGCGAGAATTGGTTAAGAGATCTTTGCATTAGTCCGATAGATGAACTAACCGTCGCACAGTGGACCATATTTTGAGAAGGCGGCCAAAAATCGTTTTTTTTTTTTTGTTACCGATTTTAAAGTTATGTTATTCATTTGAAAGTAAATACTAGTAAACCTCGGGAGGCAAAAAATTGCGACTCTATCTCAACTATATCACAGCGAACAGGGTCTTCGAAAATGGGCTTTCTCAGTATTTTGCTAAAATTAAAAATTTCTTTGTAAATTTTTATTTTTGAATGACTGTAACTTTTTTGATTTAAAAGATTTTGAAGTGAAATAAATTTTGTATAATTTTGTTGCTTCCATACTATTAATGTTAAAAATGTAAAATCACTGAGTCATTCCAAAAATTTAAAAAAAAAAAAATTTTTTTAAAAAGGTCCAAATTTTCCGAAAATCTCCTACTTAATAGAGCATAACTCCTGCCAGTCAAAAGTAGTCAGAAAAAGTCTTGCACTCTTCTATAGTCCGAACCCTCCCCTATACTCCTATACCCCATTATACAACCGCCAGTTTCCGCCCGTGTGCACCAGAACAATTTTTCTGACCCAAGGTTAGATATTTTCTGCAAAATTTATGAATACAAAAGTTGTCCACTATGTGGTTAGGATATATTAAGTTTGAGGTGATGTTTGTAACTGGCAAAAATATTGGACCTTTATCCATCTTTTATTATATGGATCGACTCAAAAACACTTTCTGAGTCTATTAAACGATGTCCGTCCGTCCGTCTGAGTGTTATGAATACAAAAGTTGGTCGTACCGGTGAACCGCGGTGTATTTTTTTGCGTGTCGGTAGAGTTGTCAGGAGTTGTTATATACTTATAAAAAAGGGTTGAGATATAATGCGCTTAATTGTTACAGGTACATTTACATAGGTATCTTTCAAAAACATTAATAGTCTGAATTAGAGTTATATAGTTTAAATACCTGACAAAATGGGAAACAATTTAAATAACAGGTAAATGGTAAAAAAAAATATTGCGACATAGCCCTTTAAGTTATGAGCAGGTATGCTTCACCTTTTGAAAGGGGTTAGGATGTGGGTTTTTTATGCTTCTAAAAGTGGTAATAAAAGATAAAAATTTTTATTTTACATAATTGCAAGAAAGAGTACTTATAATAATGTTTCCACAATTATTATTCATTACAATTTCTGCAATGGCTAAGTACTGTTACAGAGATCTGGCAGATATTTATTTTCAACGAAATGATGTAGACGATGTAATTTTGCACATAGTGAGCAACGACTTCTTTAAGAATTGTAACCTAGAAGACATTGAAATGCACAAAGGAAAAATTACTAATTTTACATCGAATTTGAAAAGACGGTACATTGAATGCTCTCATAGCAAGGCAAAGATGTACAAACGTTACCAAGACTGGTTAATAAAGGAACTTATTTTTGAGAGTGCATCTACAACTGCCAACGAAAGTGGAAAAAGGGTCGACCAGCAAAACCAATTGACGGATGTAGTGAAAGATCTCGAAGGCGCAAGCTGGAGAATATCAATGAAGAAATTTCTCAAAGAATTATTAAGGATTAATTTTTGCACCAAATTCAACCAACCCAAAATAAAAAAAATAAAATTGAAATAATTGAAAAAATAGTAGAAGAGAGCACAAGGCGCACAAAGAGGATTTTGAAAAGCATTCCTGCACCTTCTTCTTCTTTATTTGCCTATTCGAATTTCGAATGTTAGTGACCAATACAATTACATTTCAATAAATTCATAAGGTTTTTAAAATTTCAGCATAACCGTCTCTATTTCTCGCCACGCTTAGAAGATTTCCTACATCTCGGATACCAGTCCACGCCTGAATATTTTGAAGCCATGTTGTTTCCTTTCTGACTCTAGTGGGTATTCCTTCAATATTTGCTCTCGTAATATCTTGTAGCATCTTATATTTTGGGTTTCTCATAATATGGCCTAAATATGCTGTCTTTCGTCTCTCTATAGTGGGGACAAGTACTCTTATGCGGTGAACTTTTCTTAAAACTTCGCTATTCGATATAAAATGGGTCCATGGTATTTTTAGTATCCTTCGATAAATCCACATTTCGAAGGCCTCCAGTCTCTTTATGTCCACTGCTTTAATGGTCCGTGCCTCCATCGCATATAGCAGGACTGACCATACATATGACTTGATAAATCTTAACTTCGTTTCAAGATTAATGTCATGGCTGGTGAAAACTTTTTTATATTTAAAAAATGCGTCTCTTGCCATTTCGATACGGTATCTTATTTCATTTGAACCATCCCATTTGTCATTCAGCGTAACGCCGAGATATTTAAAACTATGTACTCTGTCGACGTAGGAGTCTTGTATTTTTAAGCTGGTTATGTTGTGGTTATTTTTTCTGCTAATGATCATGTATTTTGTTTTTCGTATATTAATCTTCAGACCGTATGCTTCACTGTTTGTCGTCAGTTTGTCCACTAGATCTTGAAGCCCCGACATACTATCAGCTAGTAAGGTAGTGTCATCAGCATATCTAATGTTGTTAAGAAATGTGCCGTTTATATATATGCCCTTTTGAACGTTGCTGATGGATTCATGAAAAATTTTTTCGGAGTAGATATTGAATAATAATGGAGACAATGTACAGCCTTGTCTGACTCCTCTGGAAATTATTATATTTTCCGTCAGCTCACCGTTGATATCTACTTGCGCTGTTTGATGCCAATACAGGCTCCTAATGCATCTAATTTCCTTGTCGTCTATACCTATGGACATAAGAATTTCCATCATTTTATCATGTCGCACTGTGTCGAAAGCCTTTTCGTAATCAATAAAGCACAAGAAAACATCCTTCTGTACATTTCTGCATTTCTGAACCAATATCTGTATAGAAAATAGTGCTTCGCGGGTGCCCATTCCTTCTTTAAAGCCAAACTGAGATGCGCCCATTGCCTTCTCGCATTTTTCATAAATTCTGAAGTGAATTATTCTGAGGAATATTTTTAGGGCATGGCTGATTAGGCTGATAAGCCTATAATCATCACAATATTTTGGGTGTTTTTTCTTAGGAATGGTTATAAATGTTGATCTAAGCCAATCTTGTGGGTATTGACCCGTTTCATAGATGTAGTTAAACAAATCTATTAATAGTTGGATATTGTCGTCATCTATCAACTTCAGTATTTCAGAAGGAATTTCATCAGGACCACAGGCTTTTTGGTCTCTTATAGACCTTACTGCAGATTCGACCTCCATTTTAGTGATAAAAGATCCTGTTAGTAGTTGTTGCATCTGCGCTTCATAATTTGATCGAGTTCTATCAGTAAACATTTGTTTAATATATTCAGTCCATATAGTCTTCTTTTCTGTAATATCGAAAACAGCTTCGTTGCTGTTGTTGTGTAGTACAACTGTGATTGATTTGCGGTATATCCCTGCGGCTTCTTTTAGTTTTTTGTGGAGATTAAAGTCGTCATGCAAGTATTGTAATCTTTCGATCTCCTGGCATTGTCTATTCAGGTGTTCGTTCTTTGCTATCCGTATTGCCGTTTGAATCTCCCTATTTAATTCATAATATAGCTCATAATTTTAGTTTTTGTATTTGCTACGTTCTTTCATTAGTTCTAATATTTCCATTGTCATCCATTCTTTTCTTTTAGCTCTTTCGCTGTTTCCCAGTGTATTGTCTGCTATTGATTTTAATGTGTTTTTAACAAAACTCCATACATTTTCAGTCTCTTCTCTACTTACGTTATTTAGTTCTCGATTTATTCGCTCCTTTACATTTGTTCGAATAGCGGGTACTTCGAGTTTTCCCTTATCTAGTTTCCTGCGTACCTTTCTCCTTTTGGTTAGGTACAAGTTTGCCATTAGGAGATTGTGGTCCGATGGTACGTCCGCCCCTGGGTACGTTGAAGTTTTTGCTATAGTGGAGCAATAGCGTTTATTTATAAGTATGTAATCAATTTGATTCCTCACAATGTTACCTCTTCTATCCTGTGGGGATTTCCAGGTACAGAGTCGTCTTGGCGGAAGGCAGAACCGTGTGTAAGTTATTGTCATTTTGTATTCCTGACAGAATTGGATTAGTCTGTCGCCTCTTTTATTTCTTTCTCCTAATCCGTAATTTCCTGTTGTACCAGGTAATTTATCTTTTCCTACTTTTGCGTTGAAATCTCCTTGAATGATGGTTATCTCGTGAGGTTTCGTCATTTTCATAACATCTTTAATTTCATCATAAAAACTTCAATTTCTTCGTCACTTTTATCAACAGTGGGTGCATATATTTGAATAATATTTATATTTATTCCTGCACCAATTGAAAATAAGAAATTTACGCCGGAAGAAGCGTTCGCCCTATTTTTGGATTTGAAATTGACCAAAAATCAATATAAGGAATTGCGGAAGCAAACCAATGAAAAGAATTGTGGGATTTCTCCAGAGTATCGAGATTTAGTTTCTGCCAAAAAAGAATGCTTACCTTCACAATCTACTATTAGTGTCACTTCAACATCAGCAGAAATAAAATTGCAAGACCTCGTTGAACATAGTGCAGAACGATTGCTTGATACGCTTGATACTGATCATTTAAAAAAAAATTGATAATGGCAGCATTACTTTAATTTCTAAATGTGGATGTGATGGATCCTCTGGTCAGAAACAATACAAGCAATTTAATGCCGAAAATTCATCAGATGCTAATTTATTTATGGTATCTTTCGTTCCATTGCGCTTAACAAAAAGGTATAGCGTCTTAGAGCCGTCAACTAGTAGTAGTGTTGTGGCTCGTGTAGTAAGAAAAAACAGAACATGTACAATAAACAGGTGCGAGTTCAGTTATATTTTAAGTCGTGTTTATATTTTAAGTCGTGTTTAAAATATAACTGAACTCGAACCTGTTTATTGTACATGTTCTGTTTTTTCTTACTACACGAGCCACAACACGACTTAAAATATAACTGAACTCGAACCTGTTTATTGTACAAGTTCTGTTTTTTTTCAGTACACGTACCAGAACATGAACTTCAAATAAAGCAACACTCAAAAATGTGTGCTTTATGTGTGATTGAAACAAAAAGTACGTGATAGAAAAATGTTCGTGTAAATAACGAAATATTAAAACGAACACAGTCATGGTTGTGTTGGGCACCGAAGAAAATTTAAAAACAAACATAATTGATATGAAAATAAAAATATGTGTGTGTTGGTCTAAGTTATGTTTGTTTACATATATGTACGAGTTTTTTATTCAGTGTGTGTTTTTTTCTGAACTCTGATGCCATCCACAATTCATAAACCATGGGGAACAAATAATTCAAAACAATATGCTACCAATAGGAGATCTATCTGAAGAAACGCAAGAAAAAAGGAACAGAGACTACAGATTCTTTCGCGAGCACAACACAAGGAAAATGTCCAGATGTTGTACTATTGAAGACCTTATCACTATTTTGTTGTGCACTACAGATCAGATATATGTCCAACATTCGTCAAAAATGGAAAACTACCTCTATTGAATTAGATGAAGAAGCTAAACAACTTCTAGAAGATGAAACTCAAGGCTATTTAGAAGAAATTTTTACTAAAATTGGTTGATTTAAAGTACTTTTTCATTACACTAACAATAAGTTACACTTTTTTTTATATAGTTAAAAAATTTTCTTGATTTAAAAATGTATATATTTTGTAAATTTACAATAAAAGTTGTTATATTTCATAAATTTACCATAAAAATTGATATAGAAATATTTAAAAAGACAATAAAAAAAAATTTAACTAAAGCAAAAACATACGAGTTTTTCATTGAAACTTCTCTATCTTGAACCAATATAAGGTAACTTTTACGTTCGCTGCTTAATAAATTATATTTTAACTCGGGATCTTTAAAAAAAAAAACAACCTTTGGCCCTTGTGCACATTAGGACTAAAAAGTTTACGGGGGCCAAAGATTGGCATTTTCTGGAAAAAATTAACTTAAAAAATTGTTAAAAAGTATTAGTTGTAAAATTAACTGAAAAAATAAGACATTATATTAAAAAAAAACTTTTTTTTTACCTTTTAACACTTCACTTTTGTACTAAAATTCAACTACAAATGAAAATGTATTTTAAACCCTCCGTAACTTTTTTTATATTCGGTCGAGAATTACGTTTTATAGCAAAACATAAAGGCGAAAGTCTCACCTACCAAACAAAAAAAAACCGCATATCAAAATTCCAATTCAATCAAAAGTTATAGATTTATGACCGCCTTCTCGTGAAATGGTCCACTGTGCGTCGTTCCTCTAAATTTTAAAGTATATGGGCAATCCTGTGCCGTGTACTTACATGGAGATCACTTTGTCATCTCTGAGCTCTATCCAGCTCCCATTCTTCACTGGATGGTAGCGACGTCGTTTAATTTTTCACGAAGTAAAGTCTCAGTAGCATGACTAACTCCTACTGGTATAGTGTAGCCTTCCAGAATGGGTGCAAGGCATGAGATCTAAAAAAATCTAAACCACCCTTTTCCTCTTAACTTCTTTCACAAGCATTATTTGAATTTTTTTATGCGCCATGACAACCCTGTTCATTTGATGTCAGTTTGATTAAAATGATTGACGAAATAAAAGTAGTGTTAAAATTATTAAATATTTTCAACAAAATACATTTTTGCCGTTGAACTGTTTCCAATGTTATTAGAAACTATCAGCAGAGTTTGGTCATAATAGAAAACCTGGCCTAGGAAAAAAATAAAGATCCACACGATGTTTGTAAGGACAAGAAAATAGATAAGAAGAGAGCTCTCTAGACATCCGATAGGAAAGCAGCCCGGTTGGCTCAGTGCTTGGACTATTTGTTGCGAAAAGTTAAAGGTAATGCAGGTTTGAAAACAGAAAGTTCCACACAGGAACGTTGCAAAAAAAATTAGAGGCCATAAACAGAGCACTGAAACTAAAATGATGTTTCATAAAAAAATACTACTGCTACAAAATGGACGACGAAACGTTTGCACTGACAGATTTTTAGGACCTAAACGCAGACGTAATTTCCAAGGAACAGTTATTGGTATGGCAAGCAATATGCAATTGCTGCAAAATAAGCAAGTCATTTGTTACAACGGGCTCTAAAAATACCGAAATTTTTATTGAGGAGTATTTTCAAAAAGAAAGCTTTTAAGCGGCACAATAATCAACAAGTAAGAAAATTATAGTCGGTCTAGACCGACTATACGATACCCTATACCATACGTTTTAAGACCCTATCTCCCAGGCCCAACTAACTGGATATAGAAAATAAGCATAAACCAAACTTGAGTGGGAATTTTATAAATTTTTTTGGCTGCAGATATGAAAAAGTTCATATCGGATGCTATATCTATATGGAGACTAGGCCCAAAAATAGACCGATCCTGACCATGTTTGGTAAAGTCTCTTGTATTTTGCAAAAATATATACAAACAAAATTTGAGAAGAATCAGTGCAATATTTTTCTTTTTTGATAGATTTAAGTGAAGATCGGGAAGCAGCTCTATATGGGGCCTATGACTAAGAATTGTCCTATAGGGATTTTCTGGACTACTGATTAATGGATACAATAAACACATACAAACACAATCTAACTAAGATTTATATGATAATTTGCTTTCATAGGGGTCATTTGTATGGGGGCTAGGTCTGAACATGGACCGATTCTCACCAATTTCAATAGCGTTCATCCCATGGCCGAAGAAAGCTTATATACCAAATTTCGTCAAAATATATTCATATTTGCGACCTGCAGTTTGATTACAAGCTTTACATTGACACACAGACGGACGGACGGACGGACGGAGTGATTCTGATTCCATCGGTATAATAAAAGATGGGTGTAGGTCAAATATTTTTGGTAGTTACAAACAGCAGCACAAAGTCATTATACCCAAACCACATAGTGGTATAGGGTATAAAAATGGGTTTTTGTACCAAGGGGGCAAATCCTCCAAACTCTCCGCATATAAGGCCAGTGAAAAGATGTTGGGATCATGTGAAAATGGAGTTGGCAGGCACAAAAAGGAGTTCCAAAATGTGGAAGGGTTTCCGGAAAAGGACCATAAGTTCATAAGTAGTGATTAGAAATAAAAAGATTGTCTCTTTCGTTGCCTTTACTACAGTTTTACGAGAGTGGTTCCAGAGCAACCCGACGTGACATACAGATAGCGGCAGTACGTTGGTTTTTTTTAAACGATCTCAGTGAATTTGTAAACATGGAAAAAATTGGCCACCGTTCTGTAATTCTATACTTTCATTTGAAAGGTCTCAGTCCAACCAATATAAGCCGAGCTAGATTCTACTCTGGGGAGTCTGCTCCTTCGTTTACAACTATTAAACATTGAGTGGCAGAGTTACCACGAGGCCATACGAGCTGTGTATGGCGATGTTTCATCGTAACAAAATCCTTATTCGCCAGATTAGGCTCCCCCGGATTTTTTTCTATTTCCAAACTTGAAAAAATTGCTCGGTGGTAAAAGATTTACCCACAATGAAGAGGTGAAGTCTGCGGCTGATGGAGTTATACAATTCTTACTATAAACAGGGTATCTCTCCTTATGACCCATTACATTTAAAAACAGCATTCCGGATTCCCTTTCAGTCAAGAGGGGAAAGATTCACATTAGTGTTATGCGCTGCTTGTGGAATAGACTTTAGTCCGTTATGGAATTTTTCGGGATAATCGCTAGGTCATGTTAGTATAATAAGATATGGCTACCAGAGCCCAGGCTTCGCCATTCGAGTATAAATTCTATGAAATTTTATTTTTTCACTAGCTATTTTTATCCGGTCTTGCCCGGGATACAAAGACGCTTTGACTTGAGAAATGGTTTACCATGCTTACCATCACAACTAAATATGTTTATGCATGAATTATTTTGAGTGTATGATGTTTAGAAGTCACGAATTTTAGTTATAGAGCTTTGTGATATACAACATTTCTTGTTTTTCCTTCTGGTCCATATACGAAGAGATTATTGTGCTGGCTCCCAACTCTGGAGCAGGCGACATATAATTGTCTATGAGAAAAACAGGAAGACTCTAAGTTGATACCTGCTACCTAAGAGGTTGTCCTCTAACGCACGTTATGTTAGGAAAAACTTTTCCACCATCTCTTGCAATAAAGGAACCAAGTTACAAAAGTTTTCTGGTAGGGATATTAGAGTCGTTTAAAGAGTTTTACATTCGCTGGAGTCAGCTTATCTTATCCGTTGGACCTCAAGACGTTGTTGAGTCGTTTCAGGAGTTTCAGATTCCCTGGACTCAGCTTGTCTTATCCTCAAGCCGTTGGTGAGTCGTTTCGGGAGTTTCACATTCTCTCGACTCAGCTTATTTTAGCTAGATTTCTAGATGCACTTGAGTAGTTTCAGGATTTCCACTCTTCTCAAAGCTTGTCTTGATCTTTGGGCTTCAAGACGTTGTTTCGTTTGCTCAGATTATCTAACTCCTTGAGACCCGATACGAATTTGGGTCTGATCGGGGGTCTGTTTAGCTTAACCCTTTTTGCAATTCTGGTAGTGCGGCCTATATAACCACGCTTTTTATCAAAAATGTTTCGTGGATGTATGCGCTGTATGCTTTCATGTGCAAGTCACAATTGCAAATAGTTCTCTTTCCACCTTTACAACTCATTTATATAGGAAAAATACGAAATGGAAATATTTGTAATAGGTTGCTATTCAATGTAACAAAAAGGCGAGATGGAAATAAATGTGATATTTTGTTTTCCAATTAAGTTAAAAACGCGAGATGGAAATATTTGTATGATGTAACCTTATCGGAGTTATCCTACAGCGTTAGTCAACCTGTATCTATTCACCCATGAAATAAATCTGCAATCATTTTGGGTTGTTACAACTCATCTATAATATCAATAGGCTAGGCGATTTCTTGTGACCGATGTATGTTTCACAGTTTTACCCCGATTTTGACAAAAAATTTATCATTTGAAAGGTGTTGCTTTTTAGCTGTGAACCAGATTTACAGATTTCATCGTCTGGAACATTTTTTTTGGGTTATGATCGTTTAAAGTTGCTACTAACACATACATCAAATTACACAATGCTATGTGTGTGTTTATTATATTTGTTAATGTTTGTGTTAATGTGTTGAGTTAGTTTTCTTCATTTAAAATCCGATGAATTGTGTAGCATACCTTTAGGGTCTTTATTTAATGAAAAAATAAAATTTCCTAGAATTTGCACTCGAATTTCGAGTGCTGGAATCTGCTAGTATATTAAAAAAGGCAAGACGGGAATATTTGTAACAAACACTAAAAGCGTATATAGAAAATTAAATAAAGTGGCCTGGCCGATAAAAATATATGACGACCTCGTCTGGGATATGAGACTAATGTGCGGTAAAATCGAGCGAAACCCGTTAAACAATTTTAAAAAAGTGGGTACAAAAGTATGAGTGGCCACTAAAAATCATATGGCGACCTTCCCTGGAGTATAGAGATCGTGCGTACCAAATTTTAGAGAAGTCCGTTGAAGAATATAAATTTGTGTAGCGAACAAATATACCAAAAAACGGAAAATTTATTTTATATAAAAAGTAGGCGTGCCCGGTAAGAAGCATATGGTGACCTTCCCCGGTGTAAAGAGATCGTGCGTACCAAATTTCAGAGAAATCTGTTAAAAACTAAAATTTGAATAGCGAACAAATATACCAAGAAACATAAAATGAATTGTATATAAAAAGTGGGCATAAAAGTAGGCATAGCCACTTAAAAGCACATGGCGACCTTCCCTGGAGTACAGAGATCGTGCGTACCAAATTTTAGAGAAATCCGTTGAAAAATAAAAATTTGTATTTTATATATCTGTGGTCACAAGCAATAACCGCCTAACTCGAAAATCATGCTTTCGAGAAATATAGCTTTTTATATAAATGTAATGGGGCTTCAGTACGACTTAGGTCAGAATATTTGTACTAATATCTTTTTAAATAACAGTGTTAGAGGAATGGGGATTTAACGTAAATATGAAGATATTTTAGTATAATACATAACTCAAATCGGCGAAAATCATTCTTTCGAGAAAAAATAACTGTTTATATAAATGTAATGGGGCTTTATTATGACTTAGGTCAGTATGTTTTCATTAATAACTTTTTAAATAACAGCGTTAGAAAAATGGGGATTTCACGTAAATATAGAGCATTGTTAGTAGAATATGATAGCATACAAAACTCAAATCGTTCTTAAGTCGACTTAGGCGGTTATCGCTTGTGACCACAGATATATTGTTTTAATAAATTATATTTAAAAGACCCTAAAGGTATGCTAATCAATTTTAGCCAATTCACAATTCAACTCTTTTTAAATGTCGATTGCGTTATTGTCGTTATTGGTTTATGTCCAAATTTATTTTTTTAATTCAACACAGGACTTTTCATATACTTATTTTGCAAACACCATAACAAATATAATAAACGCATACACAGCATTGTATAATTTTATGTACGTGTTAGTAGCAACTTTAAATGGATTTTACTCCACAGAACAATTGTAAAAATGTAAAAGTCTGTAAATCTGGTGGACAGCTAAAAAGAAATTCCGTACAAATAAGGTATGTCTGGCCAAAGTCGAGGTAATACTGAAAAAGTTATATCGGTCACAAAATATCTCCTTGCCTAAAAATATATTAAGATATGATTTAGTTTCGACTGCCTTTTATTGTACAATTGCTCCGTGAGTTTCGGACGCTCAGTCACTACATAGTATATCCACTGTATAATATTTCGTTTTGAACCCCATTTCTCTTCAAATATTTTAACAAAGTGCTTTTTACGACCATTCCTCGAAATTTATATTCCATTTCACTTAGGAGACGAGCCTGACACCAATTTATTTGGCTTCATTGACAAGTTTGAGTGTAACTCTATCAATTTTCGTTGGGGTAGACATCGCAGTCTCGGTACTTCTTGTCTATAGGACAAGTTTGGTTTCAATTAAAACCAATTATTTAAACCAACCTTTAAAATGTATATTATCACAAATAATCGCCATTATCCACCCAAAAAAAAAATATTTTCAAGTTGGTTTCTGGCGTTATTGTTTTAAATGGCTTGTTATTGTGGTGGTGTTGTTGCTGATGTTGTTTGACTACTATGAAATGTCTGTTTCTGGTCGGTATTTAATTTTCTTTTTGTTTGTTCATTTTTCATTTTTTCACTTATAAAACCATATTGTTTCGCTTTAGTTAATTGATTTTTTAATTGAATAGTTTTTTGTTCTTTATTGTTAAGTTTAACCAGCAGGGGTTGAGGTGGTTGTAATGTTGTTATCATTGTTCGAGTTCTTTGGTTTTGTTGTTTTTACTCTATATTTAATAAAGTCAGATTTCATTTACACAGGGAGGTTTTTCTTTGTTGTTGTTTTTGTAAATTGTGTATCCAGCCACTTAAATGCTTTGTTAGTTGAAAAAATAAAACGTAGAAATTTGTTGATTCTAGTACAAATTTCCTGTTAAATTGGTAAACAAATTAATATGGATTAAGTATGATTTTTTTTTATTTGTTATTTAAATGGAATTATGATTAAATTAAATAATATTAAAATTTATTATATACAAATAAATTAAAGCTCTAAAAATATTATTTCGAGTGAAATATTTATGAATTCTTAAAATAGTTTTATTTACAATTTCGTGCAAATAATGAAATATTTTTGGTGTATAATGAAAAGTAATTTGCATAGAAACAATAGACTGAACAAACAAACAAACAAACACAACGTAGTTTCTGACTAAAACAATCTGTCTTTCCGTCTATGTGTACGTCTGTCTTTCAACGCTAATTGTGAAGAGCCAACCGCATAATGTAAATTGCGACTAAATGTTTTTTTTTTTTTAATGTACTTGTTTACCAAAATTAAAATTCTAAATTTTATATTGCCAGAGACGAGATGATGACACATTATGATGGAGAATAATATCAAATATATTTAGAACTAGCTGTTTTTACCCGGTCTTGCCCGGGATACAAAGGCCTTTGACTTGAAAAATGGTTCACTATGCTTACCAGGCGCTGAGTACTTAGTCCCCAATTAACAAATTCCTCAATAAAATGAACTTTCTCCCCAAAAATTTGTATGGGCAGTAAATTCATTTTTTATTTCAATTAAAAATTTTTTGATTTTTTAATTTAGAAGTTTTTTAAGATGCTGCAGCAAAAATGCTTCAAAAATAAGTTGCGAAACCGCTTTAAGTTTTTTTTTCAGTTTATTTATAAACATCAAATATAACGGAATGGTTCGCAAATTAAAGGAATCACAACTTTTAAAAATTGAATTACTTCATTCAATAAGTGATCATCATTGAGCAGAGACGTCAAATTCAAGTTTCAGAAATGAAAGACTAATGCGACGTTTAATATTGTGTCGCAAGG